>JANAVB010029816.1:10707763-11155263 GCA_029216955.1 Iris pallida | reverse complement strand
GGCCGAAGCTTCCCTGATAGCCAACAGAGGTCGAAGACCCACCCCTCCCTCCTTTGGCCGACATAGCTTGTCCCAAGAAATCGCATGAAGGCCCCCCTCCAAATAAAATCGGCACAGATCCTTTCAACTTTTCTGATGGTAGCCATGAGAATCAAAATAGACTGCAGTCAGAACTGAGCCAGGGCAGAGATAACCGATCGGACTAACTCTATACGCCCTCCAAAAGATAACCCGGCCGCTTGCCAACCTTCCACTCTTCGCTGGGCATACTCCACCAGGCTACAGCAATCCTGGTCACGAGCATAATTGACTGTCAAAGGGACTCCCAGGTATTTCTCGGGGAGCTCATTCCTCTCCATGCCCAGTGCAGCAGCGCGCTCCTCCTTCTGAAGGCAGAGTGAACTGAAGTATACCCTGCTCTTCTCTCTGTTCATATGTAGACCCGAGTGTGATTCCAGCTCACCCATAATCTCAGATAACGTGTTCATACCCTCCAACGAAGGGTGAATGAACACCAGAAGGTCGTCGGCATAAATGAGGTGGGTAACCGGCGGATCAACTCTCCTGAACAACGAGACAATCCTCCCGAAATGGACCGCCCTATCCATCAAGCAGGTAAAGTACTCCATGACAAGCGTGAACAGGTAAGGTGACAGGAGGTCTCCTTGCCGGAGTCCACGGTTGCTTTTGAAGAACCCATACGGAATACCCTGGATAAGGACCGAGAAGGTAGGAGATGATATGCACTCTCGGATCAGCGCAACCCAACGATCAGCAAAACCCATAGCAGACAGAAGGTGGCATACAAACTCCCTGTTGACCATGTCATAGGCCTTCCTCAAATCCAGCTTTACACAAGCCTTCTCTCCGCCAGGTTTATTGAAGCCCCTCACCATCTCATGCGCCAGAAGACTATGCTCAGCTATAGATCGCCCCTTGATGAACGCCGCCTGGTTCGGGGAGACAAGGTCCTGCATGATCCCCTCCATGCGCCGGCACATGAGGTGCGTAATTATTTTATAAAGATAATTACAACACGCAATAGGCCTAAAGTCCGCCAGCGAGGTCGCCCCCTCCTTCTTAGGTACCAGAGTCAAAAAAGTGTGGTTAAGCTCCTTCAAAAGCTTCCCCTCAGAGAAGAACTCCTGGACCGTCTCAAGAACCGGGACTTTCAGAATATCCCAGTTGCGCTTGTAAAATTCACTACTAAATCCATCCGGGCCGGGAGCTTTATTGGGATCCGCTTTCTTGATAATGGCATCCACCTCCTCCATAGAGACAGGGGCCAACAAGAGGCTGTTTCCGTATGGAGTCACCACTCTCTTTGTAACTACCTCTGTGAACACAGATAGATAGTCAGTCTGAAAGTATAACTCAGAGTAATACCTGACCGCCTCTCCTGAGATCTTGGACGGCTCCCCAATCAGATTGTCATCCGTGTCAAGGAGCTGAGAAATGGTATTCCGATGTTGTCTGGTGCAAATGACATCATAGAAGAACTTGGTACATCGGTCGCCATGCTTAAGCCAGGAGCATTTAGCGCGCTGGGCCGCACTAATCTCCTTTTGCAGCCGTAGAGTATTGACTTCCCCAATCAGCTCCTTCTCTCTACCCGCAAGATCCTCATTTAACATATCAGATTGCATGGAGTGCTGTATGACTCGAAGCTCCGCCTCCTTATCTTTAAGAGAGGACTTAGGCAACCTCTTCACCCAAGTCCGGAGTGCCTTCTTAGTGAACTTGAGCCGGTGAACCATCTGATACTGTGTTGTCCCCACAACCTGATGTGCCACACCCTCCAAGACCGCCTCTGAATAGCCCTCGGATAGGAACCAGCTGTTGTTGTACCGGAAGGGACGTGACCGCACTAAGGGGCTGGAAGTGAACCCAACCCTGATAGGGGAATGGTCACTCATCCCAGCGGCCAACCCCACAGCCAGAGAGTGAGGGAAGCGGCGAAACCACTCCCCGTTACCCAGTGCCCTATCCAGCTGACAAGCCACCCTATTCCTGACTGCTTTGTTGTGCCAAGTCCAGATATACCCCGAGCGAGATAGGCTCTGAAGACCCAACTGGAGAAGGTAACTCTGGAAATCCTGCAATATCGGATCAGGAATCGGTCTGCCACCTATCTTCTCTCCTCTGTGCAGAAGAGCATTAAAATCACCCACCAGGAGGAGCGGGAGGAGAGAGGAATCAGCAACGGACGCCACTCTGGCAATGTCACGCCATAAGGCCTCCCGACGTCTCCTGTCGTTGTGGCCGTATACCGCTCCAAGTAAGAACCGAAAGCCACCTTTGTTCGTGAAAACGATGGCAATCAGTTGCTCCGACATCAAGATCAGGTTCCCATCCCAGCACTTCAAGCTCCATCTGACCCAGATACGCGCCATGTCGCAAAGAGCCAAGTTGTGAAGCTGGCCCCAATAATTTGGGGTTCGACGTGCAAGAGTCTTATCCCCTTTAATATTGGATTCCAGCAGCACAGATATATCACATTTCTCCCTATGCAAAACCCCACAAATCTCCCTCCATCTTCCTAGTGAGCAAGCATCCCTTACGTTCCATGCTATAATCGTCATTAATTATTAAGTGAGGGGTCCCCCTGTACATCACCGGAACTGGTACCCGGGGGAGGTACCATATTCGTCTCTGTCATATCCTCCTCCACCTCAACAGTAGGGACATGTTGGGAGGGAGACTGAGTAAGCATCAGGACCCAGACAGGGTTGTCAACACAGAGCTCTTCCTCCCTACAGGGGAGTGACCTCCCCCGTTTGGAGGACCATCCCGTAGAGGACCTGCCCGCCTCTTCCTGCTATAAACTAGCTCACTAGCCGATCCACTAACTCCATGCCCCTCTGTCTCCGAAGTCACCATGCCTCTGGTGACCATGCTCCTCTGTGCCGCGAAGACGACCATAGCGCCCCCTGTAGGGGCCGTCACTGGCGAGATAGTCTGGCCCCTAGCCTCCTCCATTGGTTGATCTCCCTCCCGCATAATCTCTCCCTCTATGTCGTCCCCCGGTGTAGGCGCCCTCACCCGAGAAGATCCAGGTGTATCAGTAGAAGCCGTGGCAGACCCCCTCTACAGTCCTCCAGACGGGCAGGAGCTATCCAGGTGCCCAAAACATGCACAAAGTGAACAGGTAGGGGGCACCCATTCATACTCCACTCTCTGAGATAGAACCTCACTCGAAGGGACCTCGTACTCAACTATGCTCGGCAGCTCCCCTCCCGCCCGGATCTCCACAAACATCCTCGCATACATCAGCCTCGAGCGGAAGGCTGTGGCATCATCTGCCTTAATCGGCCAGCCAACCAGACTAGCAATTCTCATGAGCAATGGGATGCTCCAATATCGTACCGGGAACTCCGAAAAGTGGATCCATACCGGGATAGCATTGCGGACTTCCTTCTCACATTTTAGGTCCGGAGTCCACTCTTTCAAGATAATAAGCCTCCTGTCAAACGTCCACGGTCCACCCTGGAGGATCCTGGTAACGTCTTCTGCTAGGCCGAACTTCACATAGAAGAATCCGTTCTCCCTAGCAAAGAACTCCATGCTCCCCTTCGGCTGCCATACCCTCGCCGCATAAGCCCGTATCTACCCATAAAAGGGTTTGTTTCCCAGCACATATAGGACCAATGTATTCTCCCAGAACGCCGTCACCTGAGCGATCTCCTCCGCGGGGAACGTGGCCCGGAAACCACTTTCCACTTTCTTAGGAGGCACAAACTCCATAGTTGTAGGACTTTTCGACCCCCCTGGCTTACATATGTCCACCCACGACTTGCCCACCCGACGAGGGAACGTCTCCTGAGTCCGAGGGGGGGCCGAAGTAGAAGAAGGCGTAGGCCCCTGACCCCCCAAGTACACCACCTTGCCCTTCCCTTTATCCGCCACAGTCAGTTTCGGTCGCCACCTAGCTTTTCTCCCTCCACCACCAGCCGCCCTCCGGGAAAAGATTCCAGGCGAATTTGCCGGTTTTCGCGCTCTCATCCCCTCCCCCGCCCTCCTATCAAAGGAGGAGCGTGGCCGTAAGGGGGCCTGACCGTTACCCTCCTTACCTCCAGCACTTCCGCTTCGGCGACGTGTAACCGTCGTCCACCCCCCTCCATCCATTTTTCCGTCTTGCAGACGAGACCCAGATCCAGTTTGGAAGAGATGAGATCCAGTCGAACCGTTCTGGGCCGCGGGAGTTCTCGCCGTCGTCGAGCCTCCCGCAACAGATCTGCCCGGCCCATAGAGTCTGGCCGGACCACCTCCCGCAACTCCAGTGCCGGCCGGACTGGCGCTCCCGCCAGCGTCGCTGCCGCCGGCACCTCCAGCGTCGCTGGCGCCGCCTGCGCAGCCGCCACCACCTGCGCCGCCAGCCCCGCGTCCCAGTATTGCATCACCAGCACCCGCTCCGCCTGCAGCCGCCCCCCCTTCGTCGGCCCACCTCCGGCCGATCCTCCGTCGGGCTCGCCACCGGCTGCGCCGTGGTCCCAAAGTTGGGATTCCCTAGGGTTCGCTCGCGTTGCAGCCGACTCGCCCGCTCCCGAATCGCATGGCATCAAAAATTTATATTATATATATATATATATATATATATATATATATATATATATATATATATATATATATATATATTGGTATATACTATATATATACGATAGATATATACTAAATATATATGTGTATATACTATAGGTTTACACTAATAAATTTAGATATATTTAGTTACTATACATATTAACAAAAAAAAGTGCAAACAAATCGAATAAATCGAAAACCGAACCGATTTAATTCGGTTCGGTTATGGGCCAATTCGGTTCGGTTTCGGTTTTACTTATTCGATCGGTCCAATTCGATTTTGGGTTATTTGGTTCGGTTTGAACCGAATAAACCGAATGCTCACCCCTAAAATACACACAACACTACTTCCAATTTACTTAACATTGTTTGGAGTTTTTGGCTTTTTTTTGGGCCAAGGATGGGATCAAATAATTTCTAGCTAAATTTTATTAAGAGAAAATATTACAACTTTTACCTTTAAGATTTAAGTTACCAACGTTCCTATGACTAGGGTTCTTTTTGAATGTAGCAAGTGCATAAATTTTGCACAGATTCTAACCAAAATCGAAATTATATTTTCTATGTCCTTTATGATTATAATTGTTAATGTTAGTAATCGTTACGTAATTCTTAAAATTATCATTCCTGGAGTTATCAAACAGAGGTCCCTTACAATTTCATGCCACTGCCCGCTTAAACAAATTTAGATTTTTTTTTTCAATGTTGTCACGAGAATGAAAAAAATAATCTATTATTAAAATTTGAATCCGACGTGAATACACCATTACACCACAAATAATTATTATTTCTTGAAAATAATTAAATATATACAAGAATTTTATCAGACCAGAATATGTTTTAGCACATTATTTCGTCAAACTTCCTTCTTTTCAGTCTTAAGTTTTGAAGAAAAAAAATCGCTGTAAAAAAAATTCTGAAAAAAATAATTGGTCATTGTGCTACTAACGCCTGATCTTGGCCAGCTACAGTTCTGCCCAGTCCCAAATTTATTTATGTTCATCCCTACAAATCTAACCAAATCTACAGAAATCATGTAGTTTCACACTCAGTTAACGGACCTAGATCCGGGTTTCCACTCGAACCCAAACCATTCCACTCATTCCATGATAGGCCAATTCGGGTCGGCACTCAACTTAGATCCGATCCAGATATCCACTCCTTCCTTTCTGACCGTTACGGTAGTGGCCCCCACTTCAAGTTCCGGAAAAAAAAAGTCCAACGGCTAGTTTCTCCCCCCTTTCTCTCCCTCTCCGAGCATCCCTTCTTCTTCTTGATTCATTCCAAAGAACCCACCTTTCTTTCTCACTCACTCTCTCTCTCTCTCTCTCAAATGGCAATGGAGTCCTTCTCCTCCAACCCAAAACCCTCCCAGATCCCAGCCACCACCACCAGGAAGCCCCGGCCGAAGACCAAGGAGGTCAGCTCCAGGTACCTCTCCACCCCTTCCACCTCCACCACCACCACCACCATCAGCCGATGCCCGCCGATGACGACCTCGCCGATGTTCCACCCCGCCAATAACTCCTCCTCCTCCTCCACCACCACCGTCCCTCGCGCCGATCGCTACCCCGACGAGAACGCCCTCTCGGAAACCCTCGCCCGGCGCAAGATGCGCCTCTTCTCCTCCTCCGACAACAACGCCGCGCAGACCCCGCACCGGTCCACCGACCGCAGGATCGACGCCCTCGGCCTCTTCCGAGAGAACCCTCCCCGCGCCAACGACGACGCCGGCCCGTCCGCGGCGGCGACGCGCTCGTTCGACTGGGGGAGGGAGAGGAAGGAGGGCCCCGACGCCCCCTCTCTCTGCCGTACCTCGATGAGGTCGGACGCGCAGAGGCACTCGTTCGACTCCAACAAGGAGGGCGGCGGCGGGGGGAGGACGTTCGCGCCGCTGAAGGCGGCGGCGGCGGCGGCGGCTCAGAAGCCTCCGAACGGGAAGCCCGGCGCGGAGGCGAGGAGGGAGAGGAAGGGGCTGAGGAGGGAGGAGGAGGTGCACTCCGCGCGGATGCTCGAGTGCAGGTACCTGCAGTGGAGGTTCGCCAATGCCCGGGCCCGGGCCGTGGACTGCGCCCGGACGAAGGCGGCCGAGGTCGGTGTGCTCTTGCTTTTCCTTGGCATGAAATTGGTAGTGGTACGAAAAATGTGTTCGATAGATTGACTGTGTGCGCGTTCTGCAGAAAACGGTTTGCAACGTCTCGTGCAAGCTGCAAGAACTGCGAGATTCTGTCATGAAGAAGAGGATGGAACTCGAGCAGCTGAAAAGACTCGAGAGCTTACATACCATCGTAGAAGCTCAAGTAAGTCCACATTGTCATCTTAACATGTAATTAGAGTTTCAATTATTTTTTTACACTAGTGTGCGTTTGATTGCAAGGTGGAAACTATGTGGAACATAAATTAATTCCACGGAATTATTTTACTGGGAAGGAAAATTCCATCGAATTTTAAAATTTTCTTATGGAAAACTTAATTTGGGTGTTTGATGATCATTATCTTCCACAGAAAGTAGTTAATTTGAATGGAAAATGATATTTTCCTATGGGCTAGGCCAGTTTCATTTTCAACAGTTTTGGAGGAAAAATGAAAATGATAGTTTTTTGGAAAATAATTATATGGAAAGTATAAGCTATCAAACACTATAATCGGTGGAAATTTTGTAATGGAAAATTGATTTTACTAGGTAGTTAACGATGTCTAGAGTGTGGAAGGGAAGTAGGTAAGTTATCTTGAGGGTAAGCACGTCTTGTGACATTTTGAGTAACCCTACTTGAAACTTGCAGTCTCCAACTAAAGTTCTCTATCAGTATGTAGGGTATCTCAGTTGTCCATAGAATTTTTATTTATCAGTAGGGAATCCTGATTACATGGCCAGATTCTTAGGTTACTATTATTTTATTTTTCTTCCTCCTTAGGTTTTCAATTAATGTAATGTTTGCGTGGATATGATTCCTGCTAGTGCTAGGGAAGCCCCTAAATAACCAGAATATTGAGTCATTGCTCTGGGTTATAGAGTATATTAATATATAGGATCGTCATCATTTTTCTGTTCACCTTGCTAGTAGGAATGCCATTTCCTCCTAATAAAATGCTTGAAGTTCATGTCATGAACAAGTAAGCTTTTTCTTTTTCTTTTCTTTGTTTCTGAATTGAAATTTCTTGGGTCACTTAGTGGCGATAATTTATAGATGTTTGTTAAAGAGAGAAAGGGGGGGGGGGGGGGGGGGGGAGTAAAATGGTGTTAGAGAGTCTCTTCATCGTGGTTATTCACTAGAAATAGGGTTGCAATCTAGTTGAGCTCGAGCTACTCAAGAGCAAGTTGCAAATTGTTTGAGCTCGAGTTTGAAATGATTAATGATAACTAAACTCACCAAGAAGAAATAGTGAATTGATATGATTAATGAGAACTAAACTCACCAAGAAGAAATAGTGAATTGTTTGAGCCCTGATTTTCTTTTTCCAGCAAGTTTCATTACAAAAACACAAGATAAAGGTAGAGAAATAAAGGGAAAAAAACAAAGAATTGAAATGATTAATGAGAACTAAACTCACCAAGAAGAAATAGTGATTTAGACTTTTGGTTTTTCTGTTAATGGATTTGGAAGAGAGGATGGAAAAAATTAGGGTGCCGAGTTGTAACTAAGTCGAGCCATATTGAATCGTAACCGAGTTGAGTCGAACCAAGTACTCTTTGAGCTTCCAGTATTAAGCTCGGCTCCTTAAGGGAATTGAGCTCAATATTTTGTTCAAGCTCGGCTCGTTAAGGAAAGCCGAGCTCGCGAGCTGCTCTATATGGGATCCATGAGTTCACATCCGAATTCATATTTTTGCAGGCTTCTCCACCCCTCTTTTGTAAATTCCTTCCCTACATGATAGGTTTCATCAGTCTCAACATAGCTGGCTGATATGCCCTGATATGTGCTGCATTAAAGCACTTGTGGCCTCAGTAATCATATTGTACATGTTTTCCAATTGCAAATATCCGAATAGGTTTTATAGGTTCTATCTAGTTGATCTTTTCTAGATCGCCAGCATGTTTTCCAATTGCAAATATCCAATTGGAAATAAGCCGAGCTCGCGAGCTGCTCTATATGGGATCCATGAGTTCACATCCGAATTCATATTTTTGCAGGCTTCTCCACCCCTCTTTTGTAAATTCCTTCCCTACATGATAGGTTTCATCAGTCTCAACATAGCTGGCTGATATGCCCTGATATGTGCTGCATTAAAGCACTTGTGGCCTCAGTAATCATATTGTACATGTTTTCCAATTGCAAATATCCGAATAGGTTTTATAGGTTCTATCTAGTTGATCTTTTCTAGATCGCCAGCATGTTTTCCAATTGCAAATATCCAAATAGGTTTTATAGGTTCTATCTAGTTCATCTTTTCTAGATCACCAGCAATCAGTACCAGGCATATGTATAGATGGCATATGTATAGCTTTTATTTATTTTTTTGAAACCAATACTTGCTTTTATAAGCATTCCAAATTCTGGTGACTGTTTCTGTAAGGCTTCACTACTAAAAAAACATGTTATTCCCATAGATCATAGATACTAATAAGTTCTTCCTTTATTATTTCATCCCTAGCAGGACTACATTAGAGTTTTGACTTATGATTTATTCTATGTTCTATATAATTATCCTTCATGCAGCATAGACATTCAATATACATGTTTCACAAGGCAGATTACATCAACTCATAGATCTTGCTTGCTTTTGTTGCTCAACAGTTCATGTTGCACATAATCAATTCTAGAAGAGTCAACTAAATATCCTCTACAATGTCACAGTAGTCTAGAATTTTATAGTAAGTAAGATGGTTTCCCTACAGTCATTCTGGTTTTATGAACTTAAGCCTCCTCTAAACTGTCACAGACTCACACGTGTCTTTTTCTAGAAGATATGATGATTTAGATCATTTCATTAGGAAGTTATTGGCTCTAGGACTAGATTCCAAGGCCTTATTCAATTCAGTAGCAATAGTGTATCACATTAGGTTTGGAGACATGATTTTCTCTGTCTCAACATGGCTGGCTGATTATATGTGGTTGTTAAGTTATTGGAATAACATGATATTTCTCCTCATATACTAAGGTATCACAATAGGTTAAGAGCAGCTAGACGTGCAGTTTGCTCATTTGCGTTGATGCCTCTATAGATTTTTATTTGATTCAAGTGTAGCCAGATTTTCAGAAGGGCATAACTAAGGTTGAAGCTTAGGCGCTAAAGGTCGGTTGACAAGAAAGCTATCGTTATGTGGGAGTTGTAGTTTTCTCCTCATATACTAAGGTATCACAATAGGTTAAGAGCAGCTAGACGTGCAGTTTGCTCATTTGCGTTGATGCCTCTATAGATTTTTATTTGATTCAAGTGTAGCCAGATTTTCAGAAGGGCATAACTAAGGTTGAAGCTTAGGCGCTAAAGGTTGGTTGACAAGAAAGCTATCGTTATGTGGGAGTTTGTAGTTTTCTCCTCATATACTAAGGTATCACAATAGGTTAAGAGCAGCTAGACGTGCAGTTTGCTCATTTGCGTTGATGCCTCTATAGATTTTTATTTGATTCAAGTGTAGCCAGATTTTCAGAAGGGCATAACTAAGGTTGAAGCTTAGGCGCTAAAGGTTGGTTGACAAGAAAGCTATCGTTATGTGGGAGTTTGTTGTTTTCTCCTCATATACTAAGGTATCACAATAGGTTAAGAGCAGCTAGACGTGCAGTTTGCTCATTTGCGTTGATGCCTCTATAGATTTTTATTTGATTCAAGTGTAGCCAGATTTTCAGAAGGGCATAACTAAGGTTGAAGCTTAGGCGCTAAAGGTTGGTTGACAAGAAAGCTATCGTTATGTGGGAGTTGTAGTTTTCTCCTCATATACTAAGGTATCACAATAGGTTAAGAGCAGCTAGACGTGCAGTTTGCTCATTTGCGTTGATGCCTCTATAGATTTTTATTTGATTCAAGTGTAGCCAGATTTTCAGAAGGGCATAACTAAAGTTGAAGCTTTAGGCGCTAAAGGTTGGTTGACAAGAAACCTATTGTTATGTGGGAGTTGTAGTTTACTTTAAAGTCAGCAACTGTTGTGTCTTGTATGTGCATTGGTCTCCTGGTTGCGTAGTAAATGCAGGCATATCTAAAGGAACTTCATAGCAAATATACTTGATGTTTTCTTCCTTCCAACAATAACTTTTTTTTTCCTTTCATAGATGCCATATTTGGATGACTGGACGTGCATTGAAGGAGAATATTCGAGTTCTCTTTCGGGTGCAACTGAGGCCTTGCGTAATGCTTCGTCCCAAATTCCAATCACTGGGACCGTGAAGGTATGATTCCAATTCTTTTCAATTATATATATCTCTTCTACTATATAATAGGAAAACTTGGTGGTGAAACTTTTGAATTCCTAAAATACCTTTGAGTATTTTATAAACATGATGTTGCATGTCATTTATGTTTAAGAGTCAAAGCAATAAAAGTTTGCATGCCATGAAGTTTTTTTTTTCCATACAACTCTTCATGTTCCAATGGTAATAAATTTTTATGACCTTACAATTTTCCAAAGGTTATTATTCTCAATAGAAAATTAGAAAAAGAACAAAATTCGTACTTCAAATCTCTTGACATTGTAAAAAGAAAGCATACACACATAAATAATCACTTGGAAAAGACGGAAAGACGACAGCTGGCCTTATGATATTTTAATTAAAATACGTGCTGCACGTACATGTACATGTAGACTATATATATATATATATATATATATATATATATATATATATATATATATATATATATATATATATATATTGAAGCAAATGACCTAGTGGTTAAGAGATGCATGCAGCCCAAGTGGTCAGGACTCAGGAGTTTGAGCCCCAGTGGAGACGAGTTCACCACAATTACCCATTGCTTATATATATATATATATCGTCCTTTTACCATTAGTATCATTTTTTCCATCTTTATTATTATTGATTTGATGAAAATGTGCAGGCAGATATTGGTGAGCTTAAAGATGTCATGGACACTGCAGTGAACATGCTGGACTTCGTATCTCCTTGTGTTGACAAGTTTTTGACAAAGGTATTTCCACTGCAAGAAAAAAACTGTAGAAAAGATATCTCACCGACACATTGGAAAATATATGCATCTCCATGGTTCGAATACTTGATACATCTAGATGATATAATCAGTGTCACGCTACATATCTTGTGATAGGTACTAATACATTTTTTTCCTTTTCCCAGGCTGAAGGTATAGAAAATTTAACATCAGAGCTTGCAAAGGTTGTCAGTGTAGAGAAATCTATGATCGAAGAGTGTGGCAACCTCTTGGCCTTGGCTCATGACTTCCAGTTGAAAGAATGCAGCTTAAGAAGCCAACTAATTCAAGCGAAGCAGCAGAGCAGTGGAAAGTGAAACGGTGTTTGTGTTTCGTTACGAACACATCTCGTTCAAGGCTCTTCGTCGTACATAGTTGAGAGAGAGCACCGAAAATGATAAATACGTTTAGTGTGACATTGATTCTTTTTCTCCCATGCTAATAAAGAAGCAGGAATGGTAGTGCAGAATTACTCGGTTGAACTTTGCTGGTAACAGAAGAAAGTTGAGAAAAAATTGATCCCTGCCTACATTGTTGCTCTCTGTTAAAGGAAACTTCTTCCTAACAGAAAGATAAAAAAATGATTCTTTCCTAGGTTAGGTATCTAGGTATCTTAATGAAATGTCTATTTTTCGAAGAATTAGCTTCAACAATTTTCTTATGTACTTGTCGTTTCCCAAAATATGTTTTTCTTGTTATATAATTGTTTGTTGATATTATGACTTTGTATTTTTGTGTGTTAGTTTTCAACCAACCTCTCATTAGTGCTTGCTATTAAGGGTTGACTCATCTGGTTTTGTATGGCTGAATATCGTAACCAAACTGAAGTAGATCCTAGGACATATGGTTACGATATCTGGCCAGAGGGTTAAAGTCCTAGTAGCAAGTACCACAAAGTAATAAGCTCGAAGGGAGGTTGAGAACTAAAACACAAAAACATACCAACAAACAATGTTTGTCAAACACCTATCTAACGAGAATTAACATATATTGGAATATTTGGTCATACAAAATCAGATGGTTCAGGTCCTAAGAACAAAAGCACAAAGTAATAAAAGCTCAAAGAGAGGTTGAGAATGAAACCCAAAAACAAGTCATGTCAACAAACAATGTTTTTCAAACACATATCTAACATCTATCTAATGAGAATTAACATAAATTGGGAATTTTTCAATTAATAAAATGTATTCATTTTTCTTAATTGATTTGTTCTCTTTATTCTCTACTATTTTTTATTTTCCCACTACTATTTCCATTATTTTTATATTCATTTATAATTGATTTTACAAAAATACATAAATTTTTTGTAAAATTTCTCAACTACGTAAAATTTATTCATTTCCTTAATGATTTGTTCTTTATTCTCTACTATTTTTAATTTTTTCTTCTTTTATATACTTTCCTTAATATTATTGTTTTTGAATAATAATAAGACGGAACTCGGAAGGGCCTAGTTTTCCTTTATTATTGTTCAGTAACTTTACCCACCAAGACCAAGTCCAAGGGCAAATTTTTTTTTATTACACCCATAATTTTTCCTTCGTTTCTTCTTCTATACTATTTCCGTTTTTCATTATTGTTATTGAATAATTTATTGTATAATAATAAGGCCCAAGGGGGTAGGTTTTCTATTAGAGCATCTCCAAAGCTGTTGTTATTCTGACATGTGATTTCTACGTGGCATCACCACAAGACATTGTCTTGTTGTTTAGGTGGCAACTTCATCATTACAACACAATGTCTTTCTCCAATACTATTTTCTCCATCACTCATTTCATCACTCATTTTTATTATTTAATAATAAAATCATTGTGAAGTCTGATGTCTACATCTAGACAATGGAGTTCACATTCTCCCCGCCAACTCATTGCCAGCTCAACTTTACAACCGAATGCACATTTGCATTGGAGAACATCTTTTGAAATAAGGTCATGTTATTCCTATGAGGCAATCATTTTTTTCCAAAGCCACAACAACGTTCGGGATGCTCTTAATGCTCTATAAAAGTATTTACCCATGGGAAATTTTTTTATATATATTTACAGTCGGTTGGACCGAACCTGGCTTACCCAAATTCTGGGCCGGGCTCGATTTGGGGTTTCAGTTTGTTGCCAAGACCGAACCGGCTCTCTTGATTGGACCGGTCTGGCCCAAACTGAACCCGGTCAAACTGGGCCCGGCCTGGCCCAGATTGCAACATGAGAATAAGCTAGGGTCCTGGTACTAAAGAGGCCCAAAGGGATCACGTATCTGCTACTGCTATGCTGTACACATCTGATCGAACTTCACTGCCTAAACATAGAATTTTGACCGACTATTTGGAATCAAAACATACCCAGAAAAGCTAGACTTGATATACTAGTTTGAGAGCTGTTGTCTGGTTAATTTTATAGTCAGTTTTCCTGCTGGAAATGTAATTGTGTTTCCAGGTTTCTGCACATTTAAACATACATACTCAACAAAGGAAGATATGGAACAGACTAGACCGGAATCACCTGCAGTTGCATCTTTCACTCTCAAGAAAAACAAATTATTCTATCAGAAACAATGACCAACAAACAATTTTCCATGGAAAAAATTATGCTTTCATGACCATACATTATGACTTGTTATGGTCGTGATTATGGATGCAGTACTTTATAACCGAATGACAGGATATATACAACCAAGCTTAAGATGGTTAGTTCCACCATCGGTTTCTACAAGAAATCACTTATTCACTTCACCTGTCACTGTACATCCGCGTCGAAGAGAAACTTCAGGTGATGTAAGAGAAATTACATTATGATCAATCGAGAATACTAAAATGCAATTTGACATTGCCCGAACATAAGATGGTTTTGAAGCACGGCTCTATGAGATCTACAGAGCTTGCATGTCAGACTGCCTCACAAGGATTACATTTTGGTCTGGCTAGCTGCAAATGTAGCAGTATATAATTCTGATCTTTACTCCTATAAAATATAAACCTGAGTACATTCCAAAATTGCAGGCAGAAACAAATTTGTCGATCACCTCTAAGATAATCCTCCTCTACATCGGCCTAAAATCACCAAGGCAAAAACATACGCTACCCAGTAGCACTTTCCATCTTACCAGAGCCACAGTTGCAAGCAAAAGTTGTTCACGTGTAGTCGATTCATGGTGAACGACCACGAGGGTTATTATGAACTTGTGCCAACCTTCCTCCTAACTACTCTTTTTCTTCGCGGTTTAGATGGAGCATTGGAATCTCCACTCCCCTGTTTGATGCCAAGTAACCCTAGTCCAGAGACAATGGCATTCTTGGATATGAACCAGTTTGAAGAGGACTGGTCCATAGCAGTATCTGAAGGTCTGCTGTAGGCTTTCAGCAGATTATCTGACTGAAGGAGAGGATCCACTTCGACGCCAAGCAATGCGAGCCTGGATCTCTCCCCAATATGAACATTCAATATTCTGCACATGTATATGAAGCAGTTAACGAAATAGACAAAAATGATCACATCAAGCAAATAAGGGAATTAACTTAAATTTGACACCACAATTTACTCGGTACTGAAGAATAAAAGAAAGAAAATTGCATAGCCTGCAATTCCACAACACGGATGTGCAGTACTTCCGGTTGAGAAGAGTTATCAACACTAACGATGACTAGCATGAAAAGTATTTCATATGAAGTATGAACTAAGGGAATTTACACAGACACTGACTTTATAATTGGCAAACACAGATCTTGACCCTTAAATAAACATTGGGCATGGGTGGATATGAGTATTAGCATTTACATTTACAGCCTCATTGCAGTCTTTGTACCTATTGAGTCCAAATAACCGACACAGGAGGTGACATCGATGAGCAAAGGTTGTCGAAGTCTCTGTCAGCTAAAGTAGGGAAGACTCTGAACATGGATTTCCATGTTCCAATACATTGGCGTTCTGTGTTCCAGAACGTCTTTTCCTGGATTGCGGAAGGCACCCTCTATGGTGAATTCAAGTAACCATGGATTGTACTTATCCATCACATGAAGAATGGCCGTATGGGATTAGATTAGAGTTCTTGTCAGACATAAGAACCAGTATTGTACATACAAACAAATTACTTCTTATCGTGTGACAACTACAACAGGCATCTTATATTGTTGAGAATGCAACAAGTATAATACATATTGAGAATGCAATGCATGCACCTGAAAGGAATTGAGATTACCTATATGGCACGTAGGTGATATCAACCAAAGACTGGGTATATCTTAATGACTTTCAATTTTCAAACAATAGGTCGCAAAAGATGGAATTGGAGGATAGGCGGCTAGAAGAGGGACTGTACCTAGAGGTCTGTGCGGAGTCTAGATATGTTGCTTCTAAGACATGTTGCTTCTCACCACAGTTGCATGCAATGGCTTAAAGGTCCTAAATCCTATTCGAACGTATATCTTGAATACAATAAAATTAGTTCATTACTACGTATAGGAGCACGAGGAGGAACCCCCTTTAAATTCAGGGGAAAGTCCAATAAACTTTTACTAAATTTATACATCTTTGAGTAGAATCAAGAGGGCCATCAAATAATTAAATATCAATTTCAAAGTTAAACATGATCCCTTTTGCTTACACCCTTTAATCATTATATGATCATCTTGCATAAACCCTGAAATAATAGAGTTCATGTATAGCTAATATTTTTTTTCCTTCCCATCTTTAAATTTGAAAGCTCCCAGATGATAAAAGAAATCAGGATGTATATCATTTTCATTACAATCTTGGATAGAATATTGTGCGGAGCTAACTACATTGTCTACACTGTCCCTGATGTGAGCGGGATATGACTACATCCATGATAATCTAACCATAATAGGTGACTAGACAGTAGTGCAATATATTTCATAAATAAAACATCAAGTGAAAAAGAAAAATAAATGACTCAATACTTCGATTAGCTAGCTGTTTACTTTGGTTCGCTTAACAAAAACTTCATTGAATTAAATTTACTGTAATCACTTTAAAACTTATCAAGATTTTTGTTTGAAACTAAATTTGTACAGAATTTTATTGATGAAAGAATATAGGCCACACAATTTCATCCAAATTTAAGGTTTGCCAACAAAGATGAAAAAAGGTTGACAGTATGTCGACTGATGTGGCATCCAAGTTATTATTCCAAACCATATTACTTCACACAGAGACTTAATAAGACAGGAAACATCACTAGTAGAGGGAAGTTAATTAACGAACTTCCTGATACTGAAGATTGACATGTTTAACATGAACACTTGACACAAAAATAAGGAGATAGGATACCTCATTATTGTGCTTAAAAAGATGACCACTCCTGGAACATCAAAGTGGTAAAAGAAAGCTTGATCCATTCCACATAACAGCTGATAGCGCAGATTTGCATAAAGTCCTAAGAAAGCCCCATACCCAAGAGCATTGGTACCCAGAGATGGAATGGTCACTGATAACCTGCCATAAAATGTGACGAGTGTTCATGGAGTACAATAGAAATGTTTAACATCTTGAAGAAAAAAAAAATTAACTAGAGTAAATACCATTAAGTTAGGGAAATATCAGTTCATCTTAAACAAAAAAATACAAGAGTAAATAGCATTGAGTTATGGACATATTAGTGAATACTAACCTTCCCTCCTTTTTGGTAGAGAGGAATTTTGACAAAGTGCCTTGGACAGATCCCCCAATCAATCCAATTATACAAAACTCTGCAGCCTTGTAAAAGAAAGATTGAACTCTTTTCTTCAGGTCAAATTCTCTCATAGGATAGCTCTTCTCAAAAATATTGTTTGGAAGTTTCTGTATTGTGTTTTGCAAGTCAAAGCGGAAGGTATTGCCATAAGAACGACAAGGTGCAAGTGACCAAACTACTAAAGCATTGCAAGCTGATAACGTCAGAATATTTACGAGTGCCAAATTCCATTCTTGTTTAATCCTGCACAAGACAAAGCCCATTGTCGTAAGAGAAGTTATCCGCAATGCTTCTCTGTTCTTATTATGATAAACCAATACCTCTCTTTGCGGTTTGTCAGCTCCCACCAGAGAGAATAACTGATTGTGGTGAACTGTTCTAGGAGTAATTTATATAGGAAAGATGGATCAGCAATCATCCTGCTTAACAAAAGAAAATGAAATGAGTTCAACTACGAGATAACAAACCATGCATACTAGTGTTCAGGTCGGAGGGTGCTAAAACTGAGAGACAGAGGGAGAAGAGGACAGCCTTGAAAGCTTTGGGAGTAAGAATACTTGTTTCAAAGAGTCTCAGATGTAGGAATGTGATCAAGAGGGAACAGGCCACCAAATAACCCATTCACTTGTGTTCTCTCAGCTAATTCTTGCCTATCAGATAACTCACTTTAGCAGCAAAGAACAGAAATTTCAGGTAAATCTCTTGTGTGGGATATATGTTGGACTTTTTAAGTTTAAACAGCTGGACAACTTGCAGTCAGAGAAAATAAAGTAGAAAAATGCAGAAACACCATAAAAATTTGAAGGCAGGAAGAGTTTAAATTATGATCCTTAATATCTAATCTTAAAGCAATCTGCAAAAGCTTGATGCTTCAGATAATAAAACTACATGTTTTTTTTTATCTTTTCATCACACCATTTTATTCGTCTCCACCCAGATACCACAGCATCATGTTAGACAGCAGGTTTCCCGTTAGGGATACTACACATAAACTTAGTGAAACTAGACCAGTAAAAAATTTTTCATACAGCTGGCGACTACAGATCATTTATCCTTTATCATGTTATATAAATTATAGATACTAGTCCAAACCAAGGTTCATATTACCATCTTATATCTAACTCCTGAACCACACTCTAGGCAAAGGTTTTTAATTTTTATTGGTGTTACAGGGCTAACCTACCTAAGCCCTAAGGTCACCATTTTGTTATGGAGAACAAAAATAGAAAAAGAAATGTGGGAGAGAGATTTGTAACTAAAGAAAAAATACTCCTTTCTCAGGTATCATTACTTGTTTATTACCATTTTTGCAAGTAATTTTGAATACAAAAATTGATTATATCTGCACATTTCCTACAAATAGACAGCATTTCCTAATATTTTTGAACAACACTACCGACTTTGTCAATGTTCAAAAGACCCATCAATAGATACAGGCTACACGGGACTCAAGAAACAGAGCATGGCATCAAGAAGTGATTAATTTGATATGAAAATGCTCCATGTACCCAATAATGTATATGATGAAACTAATGGACTTGCCCTTACCAATCAGGTCAACTGTTATCAGGACCAAGGTTCACAGTATCGGTATCGGAATCGGACTATTCCTATGAGTATTGGTATCGGCGATATCGGTAGTATCGGCAGTTTCGGATCAGAGTATCGGAGTTTTTGGTATCGGAGAACAAATAATTATTAATAATTTATTTACATTTAAAAATATATATTTTATACATTTAGGCATAATTTTAAGTATTTTCAGTGTTATTTCTCAGTAGTTTTGAAACTAAATGAAATAGTAGTCACCCTTACCTATTGGTTTACATACAATTGATTGATTTTCTTCTTTTACATGCTTTAACAACCTTATTATATTTTAAACCCTTGCTGATTTGTATTTTTCATTTAATTTTCTTTGTCGAATTGACCGGAAAAGAGATCCCCAATGTCGGTATCGGTCAGTATCGAGTATCGGTCGGTATCAGATCGGAACATACGAAACCGTATCGGTATCGGTATCGGCCGATACTTTAAACCATGATCAGGACTGCCTTTTTTCAGTTTCATCAAGATAAAATGACTCAAGGATTACATTGTCGTAGGCTACGTAATAAGTTTATATGAACATTATTCCCATCTTCAACATTCTTCCATTCCAAGACAAGCATTCATTCCCTATTATCTTCAATGGTAACAACATGATATTAAGTTTTATAATGGGAATAACAAGAATTGAGAGAAGGGAATAAAGATTATTAGAAAAAATGGTAAGCGATATAAAAGTTCAAGGCTACACTAAGGCTGTCTTGTTATCATCAGAAGATGAAAACTCAACATTCACCAAACATCTCAAACAACATTCAAGAAACAATTAATTTCAAGAGAGACAATATCATGCTAATATTAATAGAATAGTGAACAAGAACATCACAAGACAACTTATACGAACATCATCTAAGCAACCAAACTGATGCACTGAAACCTTTTCCCCTCAACCAAACATCAATCCAATTTTATGTGAAATAGATACTTTCTTTGCATAATATTGTCAGCAAAACTTTAGTTTTAGTAGATATAATAATTGACAAGTGTTCACAGTTTAAAAATTATATAGTCTATATTCACATCAGAAGCTGTTTAAGTACAAAGTAGAATACAATCTATATTTGAAGAACCTAGTCAATCATGTTTCATGTATATACAAAATATACATGTTACATGAACTTGCATGCATGATAAAGTATAATGGATACAAACTAATACGTGATTGCTGGTATACAACATAAATAAATCTAAGATTTTGTCCACTAGATGTGACTACAGACCATTTCTATTTCCGTTTCTTTATCAATTAATGTCATATTCAGTCCTTTTTTTGCTTCTGTAGAGAAAATTTTACCACCTAAAATATGAGAAGGGCATCCGTGTCACAAGACTCCTAGAAATGCATGGGTCAGCGCGAGGTCAATATGTACTCAGCCTTATCACCATTATTGAGAATCTGTTTCAGCAACTTGAATCTGCATCCTCCAGAATACAGCATCAAGCTTTACCATCACACAAAACGACATCCTTATAAGTCCTATAATCTAGCAAAAGTACAAGAAGGATTTTCATGGACTACATCACTGAACATTTGTCTGCTGAAATAAACAGTGTCTTCAAAGAAGTATTCATTTATATCCTTTAATATCAATTTTTTTTTACTGATTTTAGATGTCTATAAAGATTCGTTAAAAAGTGGGGTAACTAATATTTCTTTCTAGTGACACAACAGCTATTTGAACCATGTTCTGATTTTCATATAATATTACCTTCCAATAAAAGCACGAGACAAAGATTGAGGGAGACCTCGAGAAATTGCCCTACATATTGTTGGCCTTGCAAACATTGACAGGAACCGTACCATTTGTGCCGAGCTCACCAGGCCCTATAATGTTGGTTAATTATTAGTGTCAAACACATACAATGTTCATAAACTAATACAACAAAGAAAAGTATATCACCATTTCATAAGCTTGGCGAAGCCCCGCAGGTAACTCCATCATGGTCTTGTACCACTCCTGCAATACAGCATCTACGAACTTCCTGTCAAAAAGCTTTACAAAGTAGAAAAACATCAGCACATTTTCCTAAACTTGCAAGAGGGTATCTTCTCAAGTCGATGCATTCACAGATTACATTTAAATTTCTACCAACCTCTTCAAGAACAAGCCGTCTTCTAAACAATCCACCTTCATCTCCTTCATCACCTTCATCGAAGTCACCAAAGTAGTCGTCATCATCACCACCATCATCGCCTCCATCGCCCCCACCATGAGCATTTCTCTTTCCAATATCTCCACCTCCTCCACCAGTTGCTAGCTTTAGTATCCAAAAAATACAAATCAAGAAAAGTTTGGTTTTTGTGTTCATGGTGATTAAAAAATGTTTACGAAGACTAGCAAAATTGCATCCATTTAAGAGACGAGATCTCTTTATCCTATTTGCAAATACAACCAAAAATTAAAGTGAAGTAAAGGAGTTCCCTCTCCCTTTACAGATGATATAACAGAACGAAAGCGTAAAACTACAAAATATAAGAAAAAGGGTAAAGACTAATGCAAAGCACTCCAATGTAATATAGGTTTGCTAGGTTAGTAACACACCATACATAGAGTAGAAGAATTTCAGTAAGTTAAGAGAGAGGACAATGAATAGTAGCAGGAGACTGGAGATAAAGAAGAGGATAGTTATGAAGGAGAAAATAAATATTCTCAAGACGGGTGAAAAGAACCCCCCAACGTAATGTAGGTTTGTTAGGTCACAGCTCACCGTACATAAGATTAGAAGGGATTTCAGTAAGTTAAGAGAGATGAGGATGAATAATAGCAGAGCAGGTGACTAGAGAAAAAGAGGAGGATAATTATGAAGGATAAAGAAGGGGGAAAAAAAAAAATCTCAAGACAGCTTCTAAAGCTTTTTCACTTTTCAGCCATAAATTCCAAGTTTTGGCAATTAAAGCAGAAGTTCCTAGATGGATCTACCCCTATACATAAGGGTTATCACTCCAAGAAACCTTGTCTCACTGCCTAAGAAAATTTTGAAAAGAAAAAGAATTCAAATCTGCACTGCCCTTTAGGCTATGATAAGTAAACAAGAAGTGACTACAGGAAACTAACAGACACACACAAAATCCTTTAGGCCATGATGATATTCTTGTAGTATCTTCATTTCGATTCAAGAAGACAAGACCCACATTTTCTCCAAGATACCAATGATAGTAACAATATTTAGTAAAAGATTACTAAACAAGATGCAAATGTAACCAGACTAAATAAATGTTGAGCTATGATTTCTTCCTGGGCAACTATCCTAAAAACCTCTGCCAGAAGAATTTCCCAACTTAAAATAGCATTTAGTAGAAAACTTAGACACAAGATGAACCCAACTAAATAAAAGTGAAGCTACATTTGCTTCCTTCGGCCAATTTAAAACCATATGACGGGTGCATACTTTAGACCTCACTATATGAGGGCATACTTGCTGGGATCCCCCTACTCCTAGCAACCATGTTTCAGATATCGCGATCCCAGATGTAGCGGGTTTCCAATCTAGATAGCCAAAAGTAGCAACGCGGATGATCCAGATCTTACAAGATGAAGTCCAACAAATATGTCAATCAAATGGTACCAGAAAAGACAATAAAATCAATTTAATTGTCAAAAGGAAGAATACAAGATATAGGATTTGGTTTCAACTTTGAATTCTTCCCTGGTACACATAAATTCTTACCTAGCATAGACACCATGATTATAGGTGCATTGTGGTCATTGAGTCGGTTGGAAAAAAAGGAATTGGGTTCGACCTAACCCGCACCAAGCACGTACTGAAAGAGAAAGTTTGACTCCTTTCGTCTTAGCCAACCTGAAAGGCTGAAACAGCCTGACATACAGGTCAGGCTGGGTTTTCTCCATGGAAAACCGGAGCGGACCCAGCCCTAACCTGGTGTAAGCTGGGTTTACCCTATACCTATAAACCCGAGCCGGTCCCAATCCATTATCAAGCCCGCATGGGACCAGTCAGGCCAGGACGCAACCCGGTCAAACCCGCTTGAGACTCTGGCCTAACTTGTGTACTAACCTAGGATAAAAGCCCCCCCACCCACCCACCCACCCAAATGCTATATGTTTTTCACTTCCTATTCCATTTCTTAGCCTTTGAAGAATCTGACCATGATTAGAGTAGAGAAGTCTAATAAGGTAATTGATAGCTAGTTATTCTAATACACTATGCATGTATGCCAAACACATAGTTCTGTGTATCATAGTACATCTTAGGTTATGGTATGGGACGGGAATGGGGCACACTATTTGTCTTTATTGTCGGTATATTAGGGTTGGGTGAGTTGGTTCGCCAATCCAGTTCACAGTACACTTTAAATACTAATTGGGTCGGTGTTAATTGCTTGTTTTCTTGTTCAAATTTGACTTGATAATTGTGTCATAAACGGAAAAAATACCTTAGGCTAATTTGCAAGTAAATACCCTAAACTCTTTGCAGTTTGCAAGTTGTTATCCTAAACTATCTAAATTAGATAGTTGCTCCCCTAACTTTTGTAATTGACAACTAAATATTTTGAACATTCTATAATTTGTAACTTTCTACCATGACATTAATAACAAGGATAACCCTTCTTGTTTTCATGTTTGTTAATGATGCCCTATCTTAGTGGCATAGGATAGCAAGTTGCAAATTAGAGAAAGTTCAGGATATTTAGTTGTCAAATATAATAGTTATGGTAGTAAACTGCTAATTTCAAAAGTTTAGGGTAGCAACTTGCAAATTAAGGAATATTTAGGGTATTTACTTGCAAATTAGACAAAACCTTAAATACTTTCACTCAATAAGATGTACAACTTGATTTTTGTTAATAATACGTCAACTTGAACACAAGCAGAACATGTAAATAGCCAATAAATTAAATAAAATGGCAAAGGACTAGACCTTCGTACAAAATAACAAAAGCATCATAAAAACTCATAAGCTCATTCCATCTTTGCATGAGCAACCTGCATAGTGGTGACTCATGAGTCGACAATGGTAAGACCTACAATCAAAGTTCATAAGAATAGTGTAGCTAAGGAGCTCTAAATTGACAAAAAATCTCAAGTTTTTCTCCAAAATTGTGAATTGAAAGAATCTCCTACAAAAGCAAGTTTACAACGATTTTAATCGCCAAATTTAGCAAACAGGGTAAGAAATGTACCACGAACCAGGACGCTAATTACCAAAATGTGGTTCAATGCAGTCTAGGTGTATCCGGTAATTGTGGTCAAATATATCATGCTAATTACTCTTATACATAACCCTATTACTATTTTAAGTATTTACATCTTGCAAATATGTCCATAAAAATGATAGTTATCTGCAAAATTGCAGCAAATATGGTAACATCTAATTATAAAGATACATCTATGTCCATATAAGAGTAATTAACAAGTAATAACTAGTCAATTAGCATAATTAGCTACAATTTACTATTCTTGTATTTCTTCTAGTCATTTTACATTAGGAATATTTTATTTTATTTTATAAGTTTTTAATGAAAATGTAAACTAAAACAAAACCCACAGGTTGAACAGGACCCAGCCTGCTTCGGGCCCTTTCTATTAGTATTAAGTTTTGGGCCTTTGGCTATAGCCATCGAAAGCAGAACTTGTACTTAAGCACCAAGGTCCCTCATAGCTTAGGCGCAATGTGCAAAAGCGAGACATACGTCTAAGCAAAATAAGAAGCATGTATAAGTAGAAGAAAAGTAGTGGTCCTCAACCTCAAAACTGTTGTGTATTAGAAAATATACTTATTAGAGAAGATGATTTTCTTTCCTTGTATTCCCCTTTTCTTTAGCCTCAAGTCACTCATTATATATATATATATATATATATATATATATATATATATATATATATATATATATATATTACGGATCCCATAAATACAATATAATAACTTTTTCCACAATGTAGTCTCTCGTCTTAACATGGTATCAGAGGTTTATTCTCCTTGTTTGTCTATCTGCTCTCTTTCGACTCCTCGGCTTAGTCTCGACTTATTGAGCTCTCTACAGCTTGACTACTCGGTTCTAGAGTCTAGACTCCTCGGATCTCTCTCTCGACTCTCTTTCAACTCCTTGGCTCAAATCCTGGTTGTTGACTATTTTGTTTATTTGTCTCAATAAGTGACTCATCCTCATCAGTTCCTTCATTCTTGGTTCGTATAGTGATTGTTACTTTGTATGCTATGAGTTTCGCAAGAAGGTGGTCTCCCTTTCTCATGTTCCCTCACGTTCTCACTTTGTTGATATCTTTATAAAAGCATCGTCACAAAAAATGTTCTTCTATCTTCTGGATAAGCTAGACTTCACTACTTCCTACGTTCTAGCTCGAAGGAGAGTATTAGAGAATATATTTGATACTTATTAGAAAAATATACTTACTAGAGAATATGATTTTCTTATCTTGTATTCTCATTTCCTTTAGCCTCAACTCACTCATTCGATTATATATATATATATATATATATATATATATATATATATATATATATATAGGGTCCGGATCAGGAGCCATGTCGCCCTTGACCGTTAGATCGAGCGGGCGTGCACGAGTCCCCTCTGCTCCGATGGGTGCGTAGGTGGGTCGGGGGGGGGGGGGGGGGGGGGGGGGGGCAGGACTTTTGCGGGGCTCCCCCTGCACCATCGGAGCGGGAGGCTCGCGCGCACGCCTGCTCAATCTAACGGTCGAGGGTGTGTGTGCACATATATATATATATATATATATATATATATATATATATATATATATATATATTACGGATCTCATAAATACAATTTAACAAAATTTTCCACAATGTACTCTCTTATCTTAACAATGTGTTTTATATTCTAGGTAACACTTGGTCGTAACAAAATAAGAAATGTTCAACGGTGCTTAAAACATAGA
This sequence comes from Iris pallida, assembly GCA_029216955.1. Taxonomy (NCBI): domain Eukaryota; kingdom Viridiplantae; phylum Streptophyta; class Magnoliopsida; order Asparagales; family Iridaceae; genus Iris; species Iris pallida. Next base: position 11,129,416 of record JANAVB010029816.1, on the reverse strand, counting down.
TGGGGAGTGTCAATGATGCTATTAAGTTCTCGTATAAGATCGTACTTGTTCACAACAAAACAAAGTGCGTGTCAAGCGCAACCAGTCTTCAAGCACAACTTCTCGCCTAGGTGCAAGCCTAGACGCACTTTTAATAACCATGGTTTTGGCAGTTCAGGAAGTTTCAGTGTTTTAAGACTTGCCAATTCCAATCCAAAACGAATGAAACTTATCGGTCTTGTCTGATAGTTAAAACCATGGTACACACACAAATGAACCACTCTTAGGTGGACCACAATGTATTGGTTAAGACTATCTCCCTTGTACTGTCTGTGAACGAGGAAAAGTAGTGTATCCATATCCGTACAGCGCATCAAAGTGAACTCCTATCCAGATAACCATGCATGAGGCCGGTCATACCACATTCTTCCATCTCTAGACTCTAAAACAACAGAAGGAACATACGAGTTGTTATATCGACGTATGAATCATTTCAGTGTGTTTCTTCCCGTTGACAATTCACAAATAACGAACCTCATATTACAGTAACTACCCTATTCGACCATCAAATTTTAGAAGGCAATCTTAAATCTTACATGAAACAAACCTTTGCTAGAGACAAAATCTGATATATGTCTAAACCACAACATTTGAAATTTTGAAGACATTAACAGGGGTGTCATCATAGCTTAATTCATCCTGATTTCGCTCGATTGTGAAACCACTTACTAATCGGATGTAGTCAAATTTCGTGATTATGAAATTGACGAAAACTGGGTGTAGCCAAACTGAAATCTTGATTCCCGGATTTGAGAATCACCAAATTCCAACCAAAATCTTTCAAGTTGGGTGTAGTAAAAAATGACGATTTTCAAATTAAACAAAATTGGGTGCAGTGACAAATCAAGTGGATTTCAAGTTGATTTTGATTTTGGCTGATTTGAACCTGATTTGGGGACCTATGTAAATATTTTTTTGGAAAACCAAAATAAGCAAAACTTGCCATAGTTCATAATTCACTGTTTTTCTTTTTATTTAGAATTTTTATTTACATGGATGAGGTTTATTTTATTTACTTAACGCTCTTGTTTGGTCCGCAACTAGGAAGGACACTCCGAAAACCAGTGTGGTGACATGTCAAATATCTATATTTCAAAAATATGGAGTCTTCTTTGTCGCAAAGTCCATATTGTCTTGTTGAGATTCCAATTGATTGATTTCTATGTTCAAAAACTGTTTTCCATTAACACTGCAATAAACTCGATGATCATGTAAATACTGCAAAGGTGATGCATCACTTTGCTCGTGTTGCTCGTGTTGTTATTAGCAATGTACTGATACCTTCTTTGTCTTATTCTGCGTGACACCAAATCTTGGGATTCCATGGACCAGGATCTGCTTTCATTATATGGGATTATAATTCTCAGATGTCCCTTTCGTTATTACATCAAGCGCGAATCAAATGGTTTAAGAGACGATCCCAATTAAACACTATGGGAAAAACGGTGATTTCAGACTCCACGTTTCATAAATACGTAATACGTTACGAGAGAGATGATTCTTGAACTCTAGATATGCATATACTCAATAAGTCAATATGAGTATTTATTAATGATCGAGTTTGCATGTATATATATCTAAGTAGCTCGTCTTTAACAGTACAATAACGCCCAAATATGACGAAATATTACAAAAAATCCCAAAAAATGCATCATTTTCTCCATTCTAACAGTCAGTTGCAATAGGAAAATTTTCCTATTTATCACAACAGAATGGGATACGTATGGGTTAAATCTCCCAATTTTAAGATTTAAAACCCTAAATTACAGCTTCAGCTCCGTAATCAAATCCAAAACCAACAGCAATCCCGGACACTCCAAATACAGTATGAGGCACCGAAATCAACATCGTGTCAGTGTCGCATAGCAAAACCCTAAATGAGTTCTAGACGGAAGAGAGGGAGGAACCTCGGGGCTGGTTCTGGTGGTCTTCTGGGAGAGGTCGAGCTTGGACTTCTCCAGCGTCACCGCGCTGAGAGACCCGTAACCGGACTTCATCACCGGCGCCGGAGGGGCCGGGGAGGCGGAGATCTCGAGGCAGCGCTCGAGGGAGGCCCTCTGGTCGGAGGAGGATGGGGAGGGGCCCACCGCGAGGGACGCATGGTGGCGGTGGAGCGAGTGGGTCTTGTTCTTGGCCGGAGCTAGCTTCCGCCGGCGGAGGCCGGCGGAGGTCAGGGAGTGGGTGGGAGCGAAGATGGCGGCGTTGCAGCCCATCAAATACTTTAGGGTCTCTCCGTCTTTTGTTGATAACTTGGGAGGGAAGGTTGTACGCTTCAACCCCTCCTCTATACCCTTTCCTTTTTTTTTCCGGGGATTCTATTTTCAGTTTTGGAGAAATTTTGTTTGTTTAAATATCATTGATTTTTCATGTTTTAAAAATATATATATATATATATATATATATATATATATATATATATATATATATATATAATTTTTTTCTACGACCAACCAATTACTTGAAATGAATGAAAGATTCGAACAAAAAAATGGTAACCATGAAAAGGATTTAAAATTTTTTACTTTTACATCATATAATTGTGTGAATATAATAAAAAATCTTTTTCATGAATTATTATATTGGAACCCGTTGATTCAAACTTTCCCAAGATCCTCGCTTTCTATTATGAAGCCAATAGTGGAAACTATATTTCTAAGGATTTTGAGAAATTTTCTATTGATCTATATATATATATATATATATATATATATATATATATATATATGCAAATGACCTCTAGCCTAGTGGTTAAGAGAGATGCATGCGGCCCGAGTGGTCAGGAGTTCGAATCCCAGTGGGAGCGATTCCAGAAACAATTTACCTAGTTCCAAAATATATATATATATATATATATATATATATATATATATATATATATATATATATATATATACACACACACACATTTTATTTATAACTTTATTTATAACAGTCAACGAGAGTACAAGATACTTTTCTATCCAACACAAAAGACCACAGAACTCTACCTTTCTCAATCTTTCTGAGGGTAGAGTGCAAAAAAATCCTCGTTAGATTCCCGCTTTTTGCACTAAAAGACCACATGCACTTAAATTTCATTAAAGTATGAAATATGCTCATTTTACCCCATTTCCGTTCACTGGTGTCAAGTGGGATATGCAATGACCATTTTACCCCTCCTCCCCCCCCCCCCCCCCGTCCTCTCTCTCTCCGGTGGTGCGGGGAGGAGGAGGAGGAGGGGGACGGGGAGGAGGAGGGAAACGCGGGGAGGAGAGAGGCTGGCCGACGGGGAGGTGGAGGGGCTGGCCAACGAGGAGGAAGAGGCCGGCGGGGAGGAAGGGGCGGGGGAGGAGACGCGGGAAGGAGGAGGGGAACGCGGGGAGGAGGAGGAGGGGGCAGGGAGGAGGGAGGCTGGCCGGCGGGGAAGGGGAGGGGGGCTGGCCTGCGGGGAGGTGGAGGGGGCTGGCTGGCGAGGAGGAGGAGGCCGACGGGGAGGAGGTGTCACGACCCGCACCCTTATGAGTGTAACGCCCCAGAACCATAATACTGGAGAGCGGGGGCGTACATAGCCAGCTACGTATATTGAAGTGCAACCCACCTCGCTATACGGTCACGGCTGTCTAGATACATGAGGGTTTAACTACAAGCCAACAGTCTCCTATGGTCATGAACAAGCCTATTGTCTCAATCTCAAGCAAGCAATAATAGTTACAAGATGTCAGAGCACCAAATATATAATAGCAAGGCGTCCCATACATTAGATATTGGATGATCATGAAGCTAGTCGTACAAAATGTCAAGACTAGCAAGAGTTAAGTCATACATGATCAACCCTAGGATCTGTCAATCATGTTACAACCCATAAGCAGACAATAAGTAAAGGTACAATCGAGCTAACACGTGCTCGTCGGCTAAACGCCTCAAAAGAATAATTTTACAATAAAGTGGAAGGACAAAAAAGAAATCCACTCGTTGCCAGGGTTACGCCTGGTGGTCACCATCTGGCTGGAGGTTAGGTAGATCCTCTGGGACTGCTCCGATATCTGGCCATACAAAACCAGCTGTGTCAGACCCCAGAAAGAGTAAGTGCCACAAAGGAGGCTTCACATAGGAACTAAAACCAGCACATCATAATGGAATAATTAAAGAGAGCTTATAAAAGAACTGATCATAATAATAATAGAGATAACAATAATAAATTGAGTACGAGGAAACCATTCAAGCAGCCGGACTGCAACCCTTAAACCAAACAACCCTTCACCTGAATAGAAACCCGTCTCAAATACTAATGGTAAGGTAACGAGACAATAAACGAAGAGAGGACTCAGAACTGCTCCGGGAGCCAGGTTACAACCCTTAAACCAAACAAGGACCGGGGTTGTAACCCTTCGCCTGAACAGAACTGGACCCCTGATCTTTATTGTTAAGGCCAGTATAAATAATTAATCATGTCGTTGCAGTAAGGTAAAACATGATGAGCGTGGCATGGGGTTGCAATTAAGACAATAACGAAGAGAGGTCACAGAACTGCTCCGGGAGCCAGGTTACAACCCTTAAACCAAACAAGGACCGGGGTTGTAACCCTTCGCCTGAACAGAACTGGACCCCCGATCGTTATTGTTAAGGCAAGGATCAATAATCATGTCATGTCACAATTTTGTACAGGATCGGGATAAGACTAAGCTGGGATAAACTCTATCCAATCAATCACGGCCAATCAAGAGTACGGCTTGATACTTTTAACTAACTAGGGTTATCACAAGCCTAGTTACTAGCAAGATGCAATGAGATTATCCCAATAGCCACAAGTCCTGCAGACCATCCGGTTATCCAGGTCGAATGTCCGTTTATGGAGAATGCAACACGTGACTGTGTGCTGGAAATGTGCCCTACTCATCGGTAGGCTACAAGTCCACTTAATGCGCCCAGATAACGGGATTGCCTGTAGCTGGGAATCTCTTAATGTCTACTGAATTATTCTAGTTTATTAGCCTTAGTCAATTACTGTAGGTATCCCTGACCGTGGTACTCAGGGATCCCTGTCTTAGATATGATGCAAACATTACTGGTTTATTTTGTACAAACACAATTACCCACGGTGTCCAGACCATTCAATTCTGTCACGACATGCTAGCCGTCGCAACCACATTCGAGATATATATCATGTCAAATACACTGTCAAGAGTGCGCCACAACGAGTCACTATCATGTCATGTCATTATTTAAAATTAACATTTAACCTGGTATGAGCGTGTATGCAATAACTAAATATAAACAGGGTGTAAGAGTTATGGAGAAATCATGCGGCTCAGGGAGACGGGGCATAACTTTCACATACGAACTCAAACTGAGGTGCTCCAGAAATATTCGGAAAGGCGAGACAAAGATCTAAAACTTTCATGTTTTAAGTTTTTTGAAATTATGGCTAGAAAATAGCTTAATTTGGCAAAAACAGTCATTCTGTGCACTTTTTATGCCCAAAAAATCAATCATGCGTAAAATATGTAAAAGGGGAGGGTTCCAGCGTAAAATTTTACATTCTGGGCACCATTCAGCGTAAAATATGCAATTTCAGGATTCTCTGCGTAAAATATTATATTCTGGATGATATCCAGCGTAAAATACGCAATTCCAGGGTTCCCAGCGTAAAATTTCACATTTTAGATACAATCCAGCATAAAATACGCAATTTTAGGGTTCCCAGCGTAAAATTTCACATTCTGGATACAATCCAGCGTAAAATACGTAATTCCAGGGTTCCCAGCGTAAAATTTTACATTCTGGATGATATCCAGCGTAAAATACGCAATTCCAGGGTTCCCAGCGTAAAATTTTATTTTACGCAAGCCTTCCTGCGTAAAATTCGATTTTACGCTAGCTTCCCTGCGTAAAATCTCATTTTATGCCAGCCCACATTCTTCAGCCGACATGAAAATTTGGAAAAACTTGTTTTGGCCATAAAACTTCATTTTAACTCGAAATGAGGTGAATCAAAAACCAAATTTATACGAAATTTCATGCTCTTGCTCATGGAACTATTAGTTTTCGAAAATAACAAGTTTTGTAGATCAAAACCAAGAAAACTCCATGAACTCAAAGTTAAAATATAGATCTAGAAGAATCTATCCATCAAAATTAAAAACTCCAAGTTCTAAAGAGGTTTATAATCATGTAAAGAAGAGAATGGAACAATAAAAATTAAGATCCCTCAAGAAGCAAGTTGCACTTGCCTACGGTGGGGTTCGGTGAGGAAGAAGAAGAAGAAGAAGAGCAGTAATGAAAAAGATTGAATATGAAGAGAGAGAAAGGTGGTTGGGGTTAATAAATGGAGATGATGGTGGTAGGCAAGGGTTTTCCTTTGGTTCATGATGAACCAAGCAAACCAAGCCAAGCCGAACTAACCCAAGAATAAACCAATAAATTAAAAATGTCGAAATAAACCAAGCAAGGTGTCATACAATACGAGTCAAAGTACGTATACGTATACCAAAATACGTAATACGAACAACAGGCATTACAACTCTTCCCTCCTTAAAAGAATTCCGTCCTCGGAATTTAATCAAGAGGCTAGAGATGCAAGGACAAGCTATACTAATCACAGGCAAGCTATACTAGTCAAACAATCAAGCAATTATTTATGCAAGCAAGGAATCGAAGGCCTGAGGCATAAGAAAGATATTATACCTCACGAGTCAAACATGTCGGGATATCGCGATCGGATATCATCCTCACGCTCCCACGTTGACTCACCTAAAGAGTGATGACCCCAAGCAACTCGGACTAACTTAATAGTCTTGTTCTTGAGTATCTTCTCTTTCCGGTCCAATATGGATACGGGCCTCTCCTCATACGAAAGGTTGGTACCAACAACCAATTCCGAATGATCCAGGATATGGCTCGGGTCCGGGATATACCGTCGCAGTTGGGATACATGGAACACGTCATGCACCTCACTCAGAGACGGCGGAAGAGCGAGACGATAGGACACATCTCCTACTCGCTCCAGAATATCGAACGGCCCTATATACCTAGGACTAAGCTTTCTCCGTACGCCGAAACGAATGACGCCATGGTTAGGCGAAATCCTCAGGAATACATGGTCGCCGACAGAAAATTCAAGGGGACGCCGATGAGAATCGGCCCAATGGCGCTGACGATCTTGTGCAACGCGAAGATGATCTCTAACTCTCCTGACCACCTCAACGGTCTGAGTGATCAACTCGGGACCAAGCATCTGTCTTTCTCCAACATCGTCCCATGCTAGTGGGGATCTGCACTTCCTACCATACAGTGCCTCGAATGGTGCCATCTGGATGCTAGCTTGGAAACTGTTGTTGTACGAGAACTCCACCAGGTGCAGGTGATCTTTCCACGAACCGCCGAAGTCGAGTGTACATGATCTCAACATATCTTCGAGAGTCTGGATCGTGCGTTCTGACTGGCCATCTGTCTGTGGGTGATATGCTGAGCTGAACTGGAGGTGAGTTCCCAAACTCTCTTGTAGACTACGCCAAAAGTGCGAGGTAAATCTAGAATCTCTGTCCGAAGTGATACTGACTGGTACTCCGTGCAATCTGACAATCTGCCGGAGATACATCTCCGCTAGCTGAGCCGTCGACTGACCAACTCTGAACGGAAGAAAGTGGGCCACCTTCGTGAGCCGGTCAACTATAACCCAAATAGCATCTCGACCAGCTGGGGATCTAGGTAATCCAGTCACGAAATCTATGGTTATATGCTCCCACTTTCATTCTGGAATTGGCAAGGGCTGAAGTAGTCCAGCCGGCCTCTGATGTTCAGCTTTAACTTGTTGGCAAACCAAACATCGAGAGACAAACCAGGCTATCTCCCTCTTCATGCCATTCCACCAAAAGTGCTGACGGATATCTCGGTACATCTTCATGCCACCGGGATGAATCGAATACTGAGAACTGTGAGCTTCGGCCATGACTTCCTGTCTGATATCTCCACTGGGTACACAAAGACGCTTACCATGTCGAAGTGTACCATCCTCATGAATGCATAATTCTGGTCTTCGCCCTGCTACACATTCTGTCCTAAGTCGCTGAAGCTTAGAATCTGATGACTGAGCTATCTTGATCCTCTCAACTATACTGGATTGAACTTGCATGCTGGCCATCAATGCTATGCTGGTAGGAAGGACAACTTCTATACCCATCTTCTGAAGATCTGCTAAAAATTCTGGTTGTGCTGTCAGAAAGTAAACTTCGGCTCTCCTGCTCAATACATCTGCAACAACGTTGGCCTTCCCAGGATGGTACTGCAGGTTGACATCATAATCCACAAGCAGCTCTAGCCATCTCCTCTGACGCATGTTAAGATCCTTCTGAGTGAACACATACTTCAGGCTCTTGTGATCGGTGAAAATCTCTACCCTATCTCCATACAAGTAGTGTCTCCAGAGCTTTAGCGCAAATACCACGGCTGCCAGCTCCAAGTCGTGGGTTGGGTAATTCTTTTCATGATCACGAAGTTATCGTGACGCATAAGCTATTACCTTTCCATGCTGCATCAAAACACATCCTAAACCTCTGCCTGAAGCATCACAATATACTGAGATCCTCCGGTCCCATCTGGAAGTATAAGAATGGGTGCCGTCATCAAGCCTCGCTTCAACTTCTCAAAAGAATCCTGACATTCTGATGTCCAAACAAACTGCACATCCTTGCGGGTTAACTGCGTCAGTGGTGCTGAAATTCGAGCAAAGTCCGAAACAAATCGCCGGTAGTAGCCGGCCAATCCAAGAAAACTGTGAACTTCTGCAACTGTGCTGGGCACTGGCCACATTTCGATAGCCATGATCTTCTAGGGATCCACTTCTACTCCTCCTCTGGTAATGATATGACCTAAGTACGAAATACGATCGAGCCAGAACTCGTATTTACTGAACTTGGTATACAACTGGTGCTCTCTGAGAATCTGGAGGACAACTCTGAGATGCTGCTCATGCTCCGCTTCACTCTTGCTATAGACCAGGATGTCGTCTATGAACACAATCACGAACTGATCCAAATAAGGCATGAAGATGCGATTCATGAGGTCCATGAATACAGCTGGCGTATTGGTTGCTCCAAATGGCATAACAAGGAACTCCCAATGTCCATATCTAGATCTGAAAGCTGTCTTCGGGATGTCCTGCTCTCTGACTCTGATCTGATGGTACCCTGACCGCAAATCTATCTTCGAGAATACTGATGCTCCTCTGAGTTGATCAAACAAGTCATCTATCCTTGGGAGAGGATATCTGTTCTTGATTGTTACTGAGTTTAAGGTACGGTAGTCAACACATAATCTGGACGTACCATCCTTCTTTTTCACAAGAAGTATCGGGGCTCCCCAAGGCGATCCACTAGCACGAATGAATCCCTTGGTCCTGAGTTCTTCAATCATTTTGTACAATATCTCCAATTCTGACGGCGCCATCCTGTAGACTCTCTCTGACACAGGTGCGATCCCGGGGATCAAATCTATGGTGAACTCGATCTCTCGCTCTGACGACATTCCTGGAAGCTCTTCTGGGAAAACATCTGGAAACTCCTCGACGATCCGGGGTAACTGTACTGCTGCTACTGCCATCCGCAATACGGGAGGAGAAGGTTCAACTTCGCCTCGGGAGAAGGAAAACTCCGGCTCGTCTGGGATGCTAAAAACAACCCTGCCAATATGGCAATCTATCCTGGCATACTGGTCCCTCAACCAATCCATCCCTAAGACCACATCATAATCGGCCATCGGGAATTCTATTAACCTAGCGGGGCTAACTACGACCCGACACGAGGAAAATACTCTATCTACTCCCACAAGACCGTTACCAGTAAGTATATTGAGCCTTACTGATAATGACTCGGGTTCCAGTCCTATCCGTGTCGCGAATCGTACAGACATAAATGAATGCGAGGCACCAGAATCAAATAATACTGAAGCTGGAAAGGTGTTGACGAGAATAGTACCTGCCACTACCTCACCGGGTGCTATTCCTTCCTCTCCCATGGTCAAGGCCAGCACTTGACCATGTCCTCTGGGTGCGGATCCCCTCGGTTGAAAATTCCTCTGCCTGCTCTGGATAAGGGCTTGGGCTTGGGCATACTGCTGCGGCCTCTGCTGCTGGAATGCCTGGGCCTGCGTCGGCAATAGCCTCGGAAAGGGGTACTGCAGCTGCTGCTGCTGCTGGACTGGTGCTGGTCCTCTAACTGAAGGACTAGAGAAGATCGATGAACTCCTCCTGTTCGGGCAGTTCCCAACCCTGTGGTCCGGGGTATCACAAACCAAGCACATTCCCTGCGCTCTGCGACACTCAGATACTACATGCCCGGGCTTCCCGCAGTGTGAACATCCTGCTACGGAAGACTGCTTCTGCTTTTGCTGTTGAGGGTGCGTCGGGGTGGAATGCTGAACCGACGTCACTGAGGCCGCCCGCCTCGGAGCTCCAATGGTCAAAGCCCTGGCCGTCGGGACTGGTGCCGAAGACTGATTCATCTGACCGTGGGATCGCTTCCGACCTCCGGTCCTATCCACGATCCTCTGGGAGGTATACTCATGCCTCCTAGCTACCCTCAGTACTGCATCAAAAGTCTGATGCTCAAACTGCTCCACTGCTAACAAGATCTCGAGGTGAAGCCCTTGCTGGAACCGCTGGGCTCTATCGAACTCGGTCGCCACCAAGGTGGGAGCAAACCGACTAAGCCTGGAGAACTCGGCCGCATATCCATCGACCGTCCTGTCCATCTGCTTCAGATTGGTGAACCTCGTCTGTAGATCGTACCGAGCTACAGCATCAAAATATTTGGTCTGGAATCTCTCCCTGAATACTGTCCATGAAGTAGGGGCCACTAAACCATCGGCCTGCGCTGCCCACCAGCTACGGGCAAGATCTAGTAACTGCAGGCACACTACGGCCACCTTTTCGTTCTCTGGAGTCCTGGCTGCTTCTAGAATCACCTCTGTGTCCTGAAGCCAAGCATCTGCAGCGATCGCATCTTCACTGCCGTCGAAGAAGGGAGGGTTCAAGCGCTTGAAGCTGTTGGCCGCGCTATTACCCTGATGACCTCCTCTGGTCAAAGCGTCTGCCACCGCCTGGTGCAAGGCATCTCCCCGACGATCCTGGGAAGCTAATAATGACCTGATAAGACCCACCAAAGTGCCATCATCAGGCTCTGCAGGCTGGACGGGCTGAACTGGTGGCTCTCCTCCGGTAGGCACGACTCTGGAGGCTACTCCTGAATGTTGGACTTGATCTCCAGGTTGCGGCTGGTCCACGGGAGGTGCTCCGTCTTGCTGATCGGCAGGTCCATGAACAATGCCGCTGAAGAAGACGACATAGGAAACAATAAAGAAGGACCATGACAGATCAAAGATACAAGCATGTGGTCAGGTCAAGATTTTTCAGGGATCAAGAGGATAGGGGCAGAGATCAAGGACGAGTGCTGATTGAGACATCTATTCGGTAAACCCTCACATATCTTGATTCACAAGACCTGCATGGGCCACCACTAAAACCATATAATGCCCCAGAACCATAATACTGGAGAGCGGGGGCGTACATAGCCAGCTACGTATATTGAAGTGCAACCTACCTCGCTATACGGTCACGGCTGTCTAGATACATGAGGGTTTAACTACAAGCCAACAGTCTCCTATGGTCATGAACAAGCCTATTGTCTCAATCTCAAGCAAGCAATAATAGTTACAAGAAGTCAGAGCACCAAATATATAATAGCAAGGCGTCACATACATTAGATATTGGATGATCATGAAGCTAGTCGTACAAAATGTCAAGACTAGCAAGAGTTAAGTCATACATGATCAACCCTAGGATCTGTCAATCATGTTACATCCCGTAAGCAGACAATAAGTAAAGGTGCAATTGAGCTAACACGTGCTCGTCGGCTAAACGCCTCAAAAGAATAATTTTACAATAAAGTGGGAGGACAAAAAAGAAATTCACTCGTTGCCAGGGTTACGCCTGGTGGTCACCATCTGGCTGGAGGTTAGGTAGATCCTCTGGGACTGCTCCGATATCTGGCCATACAAAACCAGCTGGGTCAGACCCCAGAAAGAGCAAGTGCCACAAAGGAGGCTTCACATAGGAACTAAAACCAGCACATCATAATGGAATAATTAAAGAGAGCTTATAAAAGAACTGATCCTAATAATAATAGAGATAACAATAATAAATTGAGTACGAGGAAACCATTCAAGCGGCCGGACTGCAACCCTTAAACCAAACAAGGACCGGGGTTGCAGCCCTTCACCTGAATAGAAACCCGTCTCAAATACTAATGGTAAGGTAACAAGACAATAAACGAAGAGAGGACTCAGAACTGCTCCGGGAGCCAGGTTACAACCCTTAAACTAAACAAGGACCGGGGTTGTAACCCTTCGCCTGAACAGAACTGGACCCCTGATCTTTATTGTTAAGGCCAGTATAAATAATTAATCATGTATTTGCAGTAAGGTAAAACATGACGAGCGTGGCATGGGGTTGTAATTAAGACAATAACGAAGAGAGGTCACAGAACTGCTCCGGGAGCCAGGTTACAACCCTTAAACCAAACAAGGACCGGGGTTGTAACCCTTCGCCTGAACAGAACTGGACCCCCCGATCGTTATTGTTAAGGCAAGGATCAATAATCATGTCGTGTCACAATTTTGTACAGGATCGGGACAATACTAAGCTGGGATAAACTCCATCCAATCAATCACGGCCAATCAAGAGTACGGCTTGATACTTTTAACTAACTAGGGTTATCATAAGCCTAGTTACTAGCAAGATGCAATGAGATTATCCCAATAGCCATAAGCCCTGTAGACCATCCGGTTATCCAGGTCAAATGTCCGTTTATGGAGAATGCAACACGTGACTGTGTGCTGGAAATGTGCCCTACTCATCGGTAGGCTACAAGTCCACTTAATGCGCCCAGATAACGGGATTGCCTGTAGCTGGAAATCTCTTAATGTCTACTGAATTATTCTAGTTTATTAGCCTTAGTCAATTACTGTAGGTATCCCTGACCGTGGTACTCAGGAATCCCTGCCTTAGACATGATACAAACATTACTGGTTTATTTTGTACAAACACAATCACCCACGGTGTCCAGACCATTCAATTCTGTCACGATATGCTAGCCGTCGCAACCGCATTCGAGATATATGTCATGTCAAATACACTGTCAAGAGTGCGCCACGACGGGTCACTATCATGTCATGTCATTATTTAAAATTAACATTTAACCTGGTATGAGCGTGTATGCAATAACTAAATATAAACAGGGTGTAAGAGTTATGGAGGAATCATACGGCTCAGGGAGACGGGACATAACTTTCACATACGAACTCAAACTGAGGTGCTCCAGAATATTCGAAAAGGCGAGACAGAGATCTAAAACTTTCATGTTTTAAGTTTTTCGAAATTATGGCTAGAAAATAGCTTAATTTGGCAAAAACAGTCATTCTGTGCACTTTTTATGCCCAAAAAATCAATCCTGCGTAAAATATGTAAAAGGGGAGGGTTCCAGCATAAAATTTTACATTCTGGGCACCATTCAGCGTAAAATACACAATTTCAGGGTTCTCTGCGTAAAATATTACATTCTGGATGATATCCAGCGTAAAATACGCAATTCCAGGGTTCCCAGCGTAAAATTTCACATTCTGGATACAATCCAGCGTAAAATACGCAATTTCAGGGTTCCCAGCGTAAAATTTCACATTCTGGATACAATCCAGCGTAAAATACGCAATTCCAGGGTTTCCAGCGTAAAATTTTACATTCTGGATGATATCCAGCGTAAAATACGCAATTCCAGGGTTCCCAGCGTAAAATTTCATTTTACGCAAGCCTTCCTGCGTAAAATTCGATTTTACGCTAGCTTCCCTGCGTAAAATCTCATTTTACGCCAGCCCACATTCTTCAGCCGACATAAAAATTTGGAAAAACTTGTTTTGGCCATAAAACTTTATTTTAACTCGAAATGAGGTGAATCAAAAACCAAATTCACACGAATTTTCGTGCTCTTGCTCATAGAACTATTAGTTTTCGAAAATAACAAGTTTTAGTAGATCAAATCCAAGAAAATTCCATGAACTCAAAGTTAAAATATAGATCTAGAAGAATCTATCCATCAAAATAAAAAACTCCAAGTTCTAAAGAGGTTTATAATCATGTAAAGAAGAGAATGGAACAATAAAAATTAAGATCCCTCAAGAAGCAAGTTGCACTTGCCTACGGTGGGGTTCGGTGAGGAAGAAGAAGAAGAAGAGCAGTAATGAAAAAGATTGAATGAAGAGAGAGAAAGGTGGTTGGGGTTAATAAGTGGAGATGATGGTGGTAGGTAAGGGTTTTCCTTTGGTTCATGATGAACCAAGCACACCAAGCCAAGCCGAACCAACCCAAGAATAAACCAATAAATTGAAAATGTCGAAATAAACCAAGCAAGGTGTCATGCAATACGAGTCAAAGTACGTATACGTATACCAAAATACGTAATACGAATAATAGACATTACAATGAGGGGCACGAGCACGTGGGTATGTCTAGCCTACGCCGCAGAATCGACGGTAGAACGCTGTATATAGGGTCTGTAAATACTACGACTAATCAGTATAAAGGTATCACGCCCCGCTCCCGGATAATCGGGTACGGGTCGATGTCATGCCCGGCCTACACTGTCGTTGACAGCGGTAGTGAGCCTTCTAGTCATATAAGTGCAAGAGTATCTCATCACATCATCTAATCACGGAATCTATACTAACCATCACAGCCATCCACTATATAATTATTACAACTTATACATGAATGTCCGGGTACAAAGCCGGTGAAAGATAAATGATACAACAATGACATGTAATCAAATACATTCTATCAATCTCTATACATGAATCTAATATCTCAATGTCAAGCGAGCTCCGCTGCCAATCATGAATGATAATCTATGATCCATCTCACTTGTAATCAACGATCCAGTCAGAAAAGGAGCAAAGTACAATATAACTCAATAAAACTCACCATGGAGATCAATGGAATGGTACAATGTAGCAAGTAGAACTGAACAGAGAAACAATGGAATATAATATAAATATGCACTAACTATGTGTACATGTGCAATTGGACGTTATCAACATGTGGGAACTAATATAATCAGGTATATAAAATATATATGCTATCAGTCACGAATAATCAGGCATGTCTAATGACAATGCTATCAGTCACGCAATAATTAGGCATGTCTGACGACAATGCTATCAGTCACGCACGAAATGGACTCAGGCATACAGAGTATGCTATCAGGCAATATTTGTCCAATATTAGCCCATCACATGTTTCTAGAACGTCCCCCACCCGACACGAGAAATTATGCAAGCAAGCAAGCAATCGAGAACAAGTGAAATACATGACACGATAACAAGTGTAAGTGCAATACATGCAATGATGGTAATACTGAGTACATGTACTTGCCTTGAATTCCGAGATTTTGTCCAAGTTCTTCAATTAACCTAAAAATAGGAAATAGTATTTAGAATCATATACTAAGGGTTTCCTAATGAAATGACCCAAGAATATTAAAGTAAAGAACTATCCCTCCTTACACAAAATACCTCCTTAACCAAAATACTAAGACTCACCTATCAACCAATGTCCAAGCTTGGGTCTAGACCAACCCCTATCAAAGACTAGTGGTCAAAAACCTTCTAATCAATCCATACTGGCCCATAGACTTGAGCCCAAACCATAGCCAAGACATTATTGGATTAATGAACACAATAATAACTAAAACCCAACTATCCTTAGATCTATTAGGCCCAAATGAACAATACTGGCTAAGATTCAATTGATAACTGAACTTGCACAGGCTTAGACTCAAAACTGCAAACCAACAATACTGCACAACTTAGCCTAACGGCTACTATGGTTCAAAAACAGAGTAATTATAATATCAGCTCATACTGAGATCCAAGCCAAACAAAACACCATTATTAGCAACTATACCAGTGTCGATCCGATCCCTGTGTCTGACCTCTACTCGTGTCCACCACTTCTGGACACAGGATCGCCCCCAACAAAACCCCAAAGTACTGTGTCCTTCACGAACTCTCCCAAATCCCAGAGCAAGAATCAATAAGATTAATACATGATCATACCTGAGTCTGAAACGTGTTGCTTGTGCCTACCGCATCCGATACAGCAACTTCCCGTGTTCAGAGCTGGTAGCAACATTGGCTCAGGCAATTCGTCAAACAGGTGGTGTGCGTGAAAAGAAAGAACGATTATGAGTTCGATTTGAACGGTGAAGACTCCAAAATTGGAGAAAACATCCAGAATTAATCCAAGAATTCACCAATATAGTTCCAAATCAAAATTCGAAAAGAACAAGAACTTCGACCAATTGAAAGTTGATTCGAAATGGTTCAATCGATCGATCGCAGAACAAGGATTTGATTGCTGAATGAATCGATCCAATTGATTATGCAAAGAACAACTTTGGGATCAATCGAGAATTGAAAAATACATACCAGGACCGGCTACGACAGCGGAGGAAGGAAGGAGGCTCTTCGTCCCGTCGTCGCCCACACTATGAAGCTTGGAACTCGGATCGCCATGGTCGATCAATGGCACAGGAGACTCCTACGCACGCAGAGCTTGCCGATAGCCATGGCCGGCTCCATGAGCTCCCTCAACGAGGACGGAGAGAAAAGAGGAGTAAAGAAGAGGGCAGTCACCGGCGCGGCAGGGCTTCGCCGTGGTTGGATGGATGAAGAAGAAGGGGTCTGGGGGTCTTTAAATAGCACGGTGACGGGCAGCAGGCGGTTGGGCGGGCAGCGGGCAGGTGGCGAGGCGGTTGGACGGGCAGGTGGCCGGCGATCGACGGTTAGGCCGTTAAGATCGGAGGGTCGAGGATGAGCTGGGCGGTTAAGGATGGACGGTGGTGATGGAGAGGAAGACTCTGGAAGCTCTTCTCCTTCCTCCGTCGCAAGCGGCGCTGCAGTCGTCGTCGTTGTCTCGTCGTCGGTTGGAGCAGAGGGAAAATGAAATTTGAATGTAAGAATGAACGTTGGGTGAATGAAAGAAATGGATTTGAGTTTATATCACAGATAATGGGTTGGCGAGTTTATTGGGTTATTGGGTCAGACCCGCACCCACAGAGCCAATAGGCCGGGCTGACCCATTGGGTTGGGCTGGACTGATTAAAGGAATGGGCTGAGAAATGGCTGAATAAATAGGAATTAAGGAAAAAATGAATGGGTTAGTTGGCCCATTCAAATGGGTGAATAGAGCCTAAGGAAAATTAAAATAAAGATTAGGAATAATGGAAATAATTTGGAAATAGTTAATTAGAATATTCAAATTATTAACTAAAATAGTTAAAAGGATTTAAAAATAGAATATTCCAATAATTAACTAGGAATCAATCGAGAAGAGAAATATGGAAAATATTCATTTAAAGGTTTTAATAGAAAATTAGTATAGAGAATTGCCCAAGAAGTCATGGCTAATAAATACTTGAAATAATACATAACAATTTAATGAAAAAAAAATCATAGAATATAAGAGAAACAATCATTTATTCTAATATCAGAGAAGTAGAGTTACAAAAGGTACCTGTACAGTATATACACTCCGAGTGGAGGTGACATAGCAATACAGTCTCAATCACAGAATAAAACTAAGGTAGATAGCATAGAAGAAAACAGATGATAGATGAAAAGGGAATAAGTCCAATATCCAACACAAGCCCACATATATATACAACATCACAGGGTCTCAAAATATAACATAGAATCTACAGTCTGATAATGCTAGCTAGATCGCAGTCCAGGCAACCCAACTAATCTACACTACTCTGGGAGAACAAAGTCTAGTGGCTCTACTATAAGGCCACGGTCCTGGACTACTCCATCTAGCTTGAGCCCATAATAGGTCGAGCAGTCTGCTTCAGAGTCATTTGTAATATATCATAACGGTATCCTGTCAGAAAAATGAGCAAGTACAAGTACTAACAGCAGTTCCATGTGAATTGACAAATTCTATAAGAGACAGTATAATGAACTACAAGACAAAGATATATGAAGACTTGGGAACCGTTCGGAAGCTGAGCTACAACCCTTAAACCAAACAAGGACCAGGGTTGTAACCCTTCTCCCGAGCAGAACTTAGTCTCCAATCAAGGTACAATATAAAGGCATGTAGAACATGTGAGTAACTGAATATCATAGCATGGTGAGAAAGTACTGAATGTAGAATAGAACAGGATATATGATAAGATAAGTAAATATAAAATGTGCCTTGAATTATTAGAGCGTTATGTGATTGGCAAGGGAATCATAGTAGGGTTATCTACTTGGCCCGGCAATCCGCGGTGACCTCAACGGAAAGTCATGCCGGCCAACCTGGATAACATGGACATGGAGGTATCTGCTACACCCTGCGAGAGGTAAGAGTGGCGCAAGCAAAATAGTGTCATGGGGCTTTGATCACATAACCCCTAATAATTCTCCATCCCCGAGTAGTATAATGGACCTGGACATGACACGTCATGACACGGAATTCCCTAAGAGGATAGCTACTCCCTCTCAGGAATCGGTGTCTATACAAGTACAGGGAACAAGACAGGAAATGTACATATATACCAAGAAAATCCAGGAACAACATCTCATGTCATGATCCAACGTATACTAGTCCGTGAACTATCATGACTGGAAATCGAGTAAGACACTACAACTGAATCGGATATAGCAGATATCATGACAATAAAAACTATCAGTGAATGTACTCGCCTGCTGTCCTAAGCTGTAGGGTATATCAATGCTCAGAGTGGTAATCAGAGACCTAAAGATGAGATATTACATGTTAATTTAGGTTTAACAAAGTTAAGAATGATTTATAATGAATGATATGAAATCTAGGTCAAACTAGGCCTCACTGAGTCACACTAAGTCCTGTCATGTCATCTAGGTCAAATCAAGTTATATCAAGTCAATCTAAGTCAGACTAAGTCAACTCTAGGTCACACCAGTCATCACAAGTCAAAACAAGTCGAAGAAAGTCAAACGGGATCAAAAGTTGGCCTACAGTTGACTTTTGGTCAACTGGTCAACCCTGGTCAACTCTTGGCAACTCTAGGTCAACCCTAGGTCAAATTGGTCAAATGTTGATCAACAGTTGACTTTTGGTCAACTGGTCAACTCTAGTTTGGATTTGGTCAAATTTAGACAAAGTGTTGACTCACGGTTGACTTTTGGATAAAAAGTCAACTCTGGGTCAACCGAGCCAAAATCGGTCCAAATATGACATTTGTAGGGTGTACCTAACAAGTCACCAAAGTTTCAAGTCAATCCGAATACCCGAACCCCGTATTTTGAATTTACCCGATTACCCCTTAAAATATTTACCCTTAACCATTCTAACTTGACGCCAAGTGGCCTTCCCTTAGGAATTTCACTCCGGGCTTCCAAGGGTAGTAGGGTACTAGCCTATACAACCATTACATACCAAGTTCTCTAGGGTAAGTGGACATCCAGTCCATCTTACGGTCCGTATCGCCCGTTTACCCGTTATCTTGAA
Source organism: Iris pallida (assembly GCA_029216955.1). Lineage (NCBI taxonomy): Eukaryota > Viridiplantae > Streptophyta > Magnoliopsida > Asparagales > Iridaceae > Iris > Iris pallida. Next base: position 11,109,819 of record JANAVB010029816.1, on the reverse strand, counting down.
TATTTCAAGATACGCGATGTTACGGTGCGATACCATCTCCCTAATTCCACATGCAACCCCGATTCCAACTTGGAAGCCTACCCACAAAATCTAAATCACATTATCTAAGTCCCCTCCAAGTTTCAACGCGTTCCGAATCACGGAACTCAAAATCCCCTCTTCACTAATTCCTAACTCGACCATTCACTCACTCACTCAACTCATTTTTCACACTCGCTTAGGACTAGTTGTAGGGGCTATTTTAGTGGGTTAATTAGGGGTATATAGAGCTAATAAATAGGGTATATATATATATATATGTATATATATTGGTATACATATGGGGGTATATACGGGAGGTTACGGGGGTCAAAAGGGGGTGCTAGGCTGCTCCAAAATGCTGCTGTTGATTTTGTTGCTACTGCTGCTGCTATTCCTGCTGCAGCTGCTGCTGTGGGGGGGGGGGGGGGGGGGGGGGGACAGCAGCCCCACTCCCCCCCCTAGCTGCTGTTGCTCCTGCCCTTCTTCTTCCCCTCATCTTACCCTCTTTTCTCCTCTATTTTTCCCTCTCTAATCCCTCTATTTCCTCTCTAAATATATATAAACACTCATATATATATTCTCTCATCCATTCCCCTCTCTATATATAAATACACACACACACTAACATATATATAGAGACACACACACACACACACACACATAGGAACACACACACACATATATATATATGGACACTCTCTCACATATATACACACACACACACACACACACACACACACACACACACACACACACACATATATATATATATATATATATATATATATATTTTATATATATATATATATATATATATATATATATATATATATATATATATATAGGAACACACACACATATATAGAGAGTGTCCATATATATATATATATATGTGTGTGTGTTCCTATATATATATATATATATAAACACACTCATATGTATACATATATATAGACACACTCTCACACACACTAAATATGAATATTACACTCCACAACACTAACACAAATATGAAAATAAAGTGTCTAAACCACTTAGAGGCAAACTAAATATTCTTGGGGTGTCCAACTTGGGAGAAAACACTAGGACACAAGCACAAATCAAAACTCTTCCTAGGACACACCAAATTGACTCAAACTTGACACAAATAGGGACACAACCATGGGGATCAATCCTACTTGGTCAAAACTATTCTACATGATGAGAAAATGGAAATAAAGGATTGTTTGTACCTATTGGGAGATGGATCCCAATACAAAATCCTCCGACACGGCTCCGACACAAAGTGAATTGTTTATGACACACCTCTTCTCCTCTTGCTCCCAAAAGTTTGTAGAAGCACCACTTGAGGTAGAGGGAGAGATTGATAGAAGAATATTGAAAAGGGAACCTTGATTTGGAGATGATTCCAAGAGATTTGCTCTTCTTTCTTTGAAGAACACTTGGAGAAGAAGATGGAGAAATATTGAAGTGTGAATGGGTGAAAAGGAGGAGAGAGGTGGCTGCCATATAAGGGAGATATTTGTCCCCTTTCATAATTACAAGTTTGCCCCTCTTCTTTACTTTATGAAGGGTTAAATGGTATTAGGGTTTGGGGGTTTGAAAAGACCAAATAAAAATCATAATTAGGCCTAATCACTCATGGGGGACTAGTCCAAACTCCTAAACCTAAAAGTTTAGTTTGGTGGGCCATGGCTAATTAACATGTTAAATACAACTCAAGTCGAAATTCCCCGGAGTCCCGAATTAACTCGGAATGCAATAAAATTCGAACCCGACTCCTATAATTATTAAATATTAATATTCATGAAATAAAATTCCCAAAAATATTCTAAAATGGAAAATTACCATTTTACCCCTAACTTGAAAAAGTGAGGGTGACAGGAGGAGGGGCTGGCATGCGGGAAGGAGGGGGGCTGGCCGGCAGGGAGGAGGAGGCCAGCGTGGAGGAGGAGGAGGGGGGGGCGGGAAGGAGGGAGGAGGAGGGGCTGGCCGGAGGGAGGAGGAAGGAGGGGAGAGGTTAGGGAAGGAGGTGCTGTAACGTACCTGTCCCAAAATACGTTGGACTAGAGACGGAGACATGCCAGGTGTATACATACGAAGTACACTCCAATATATGGAAACTCCGTATGAATACATAAGCTGTAAAATACAGTAGAACTATAACTAATCTCATCCACACAGAAATAAATGAATAAAAGATATCATATAATGATAATGAATTATCTTGATACAATATGTTGGGCGGAGACAAATCCACCACCAACAAGTAAAGGAAAAATACAAGAGAAAAGAAATAAATTTGGCGAGCGAAGCGAAGACGATCCAAGTGCAATCATCCTCGAAGAAATAGTCACGATCATGGCCACGGATAGAACACCTGCGAAAGACAAGAGCACACACCTGACGAGATAACCAGGTCCTCAGAGGGACGTAACAAGACACATAATATCATGCCATAAACTGAGTAATAAAAGCTCAACAGAAGTATATATGACTAAACAATTAAAGGTCCTTAACCATTCTAGGTGAAAATGCATTTTGAAGACAACGTTCCACACAAGGGCTCTCGAGACTAGAAACACGACGCGTTAGCGTTTCAACCAAGGTACTAGTGGCATCTAGAGAAAAGTAAATACACGGCCCATTAGCACTCGAGGGAGAGCTAAGGGGCATCTGGAGGAAAATAAATGCACGGCTACTAGCTCTTGGGTGAGTCACTAACGGCAGCTAGAGTAAAGTAAATGTACGTCACATTTGTGTTCAACCGAGGCACTAGTGGCATCTAGAGAAAAGTAAATAAGTGCACGGCGCACTAGCTCTCGGCTGAGTCACAAATGGCAGCTAGAGAAAAGTAAATGTGTGAAAGCCCCTGCGCCTAATAACTGTCTTCACCCTCCCCATACACTATACGTGCTGTATCCACATCACGACATTCCTAATAACTGCTAAGTCTTCTAAACAACCATAACTATTTAGCAGTTATTACCTATCGCACGGCATGTGCGCACCGATGGCCAGTCGATACGTACGTCCGAGATCTATATGAGACTCGTGACTCGTGATACACAAGTGTCAGGGCCAATGAATGCAGCACAGACAAAGGTAGTCCCTTAACTCTAGGCCAAATGTATAAATAAAACTAAAGTATAATAATTTGCAACTACATATGATTTTTGCAAGAACAACTTATAAGAAATAAAACATGCATGATATTGAGCAAGAAATTAAACAGTAAAGACAAGGTATCTTGCCTGGTAGTACGCCTGGTGTGCTGCGATAATCAATGTGGCACGAACTGCGACTTCGGGTAACAACTACACAAGATGACCTCTGATGGTAGCACGGATAGTTCCATTAGGTCCGGGACGGTCAGAATAGTTAAGGTCGACATATGATAGTCTAGAATTTGTGAGAGAATATGAGTAATGGAATTTAGTCATAGACAAGGATTTATAACCGAATAATTTGAGGAAATAATAATAATACATATACTATTTAAAAATATTTGTAATCCTTCGAAATATATATTCTATTAGTTAAAATAATTTTTGAAAAATACAAAAAAAATTGTTTTAAGGCAAAAATACTCTAAGTTGTAAAATATAACTTTAGGTAGAATACTATATTTCACAAATTAAAATATAAAAATATTACTAAATATTTAGATCGAAAACTATAACTTTGTCAAAAATATATATATATATTTAGGTAGTACATATAATCTAGAGGAATATTCTAGTGTTAAAACTAACTTTGAAAAATATGTGGATCTTAAACCCCTTTTTTTGTCACCAAAAATTTTGGAAATATAATTTATTAATATTTTAACCAATAATAGAATACGAATAGTACTAATATAAATAAGTAATAATAATGACAGTAATTAAGATTTATAGTTATATTATCATACATGCATACATACTCATATACATCTTTTATTTGTAAATATTAATACTAATAACAATAGTAATAATAATAATAATAATAATAATAATAATAATAATAATAATAATAATAATAATAATAATAATAATAAAATTAACATATACTAGAAGAAGAATAACCAATCACAAAAAAAATCGACAACTATTGATAAAATCAAAAGCTAAAAAAACAAATAATAAAAATATAAGTAAGGGCAGCAGTCTGCTCTTGATTAAGAAGGGGAGAGAAAGGAAAGTGACGAGGGAGCGGGATGAGAGTGGGAAGGAGGCGGAGAGGGTTTGAAGCGGCGGAGTCGTCGACGTTCCGACCATGGAGGCGGCGGGGGCTTACGGATCTATGGTGGCTGATCAGTGTCGCGCGCACGGGGGGGCGCTCGGGCGGCTAGGGCACGCCGACGGAGAGGGGTTGCGCGTGCGCCGCTCGCGGAGGAGCGGAGAGGGGTTCGAGGGCTGGGCTTGGCCGGGCGTCGACATGAGGGGCTGAGGATAGGGTTGCGGAGGTCTCCTACAAAGGCGGGTCTGTGGTGCGGTGGCGGAGAACGGCGTGGGGCGGCGAAGGCTAGGGCGGCGACCGGAGGGTTTAGTGGAGGCGGTCGAGCGGACGGGCACGACGAGGATACACGCAAGCGGCGCCAGGTGGGTTCGGCTGCACGGCCAGGAGGTGGATGGCGGAGTAAGCGGGAGAGGGGTTTGACAGCTCGTCGGACGAAGACAGCGCCAGATTTATGCTGCGTGGCCTTGGAGGAGCTCGCTGCTGGAGGCGGCCGCTGAGAATTGCGGTGGACGATGCAGTCACGACGACACGGGGGAACGGGGGTCTTGATAATTCACGGTAGGGAGGTTAGTTAGAGTCTCTTCTTATTCTTCCTTGTTCCCTAGTGCGGTGGTAGTTTTGGTGGTGTGGGTTTGAGTTTTGGTTAGGGAGGTGGTCTGCCGGAGGAAATTCCAACGGCGGTGAGGTGCTTGGAGGCGGTGACGGTTGATGATGATGATGATTGTGGCAGTGTAGGTGTTTTGGGGCACGGCAGGTGGTGCTGGTGGATGTGTGAAGGGTAGCGGATGGTTGCCGTGATGGTGGTGTCGGGGAAAAGAAGTGTGGTAGTGGTGGTGGTTATGGCCGGAGGAAAGGGATTGGCGGTGGCAGCGGTTGTGTTGCAGTGACGGGGAGGTCTGTGGGGCTCGACGAGAGGGAGGAGGCTCGGTCGGTGATGACTGGACAGGGGTGGAGGTTGGTCGTAGGTTTGGGGTTTGTGATAGGTGCTGGTGGTCCGGCTAGGCCACGCCAGGTGGGGTAGCCATGGCTGTGGTCGGGACGTTAGGATGGCAAGGTTGGGACGATGCGTTTGGTGTGGAGGTGGGCGGCCACAGTGGTGGCGGGTGCTAGCCGGACATATGGCAGAGTTTAGGATTACGGCTAAGGATTGGATGTTTGCCGTGTCGGATTGTCGACACAGAGGAGATGAGCAATGTATATGTATAAATAATGGAATAAGATATTGGGTGGGGGAAACACGGACACAGACACGATACACGAATTTTAGTTGTGGAATTTGTGGAGGAATAATGTGGAGAAAATAATATGGAGGAGTACCTACCTATTTATAGGATGTGAGAATTCCCACTTAGATAAGGATTAGGATTTAAACCCAATTAGATAATTCAATTTAAATCAAATCTAAATTCAATTTAAATTCTAATTTTTAAATCTAGATAATCTAGACTCAAATTTAAATATAAATTCTACCTTTAAACTATTTAAATTAAATCTATAAAATTAAATCAAAATTTAAAATGGCCACAATAACTTCCAAATATATTTTTCAAAATACCAATAATATAATTTCAAAAATAATAAATATTTTTAAATATCTTTTTGAATAATAAAATATTAATATTAATAAATCTTGAAAATTATATTTTTATTTAAAAATAAACTAATAAAATATTTAGAAAATATATACGTATGCACAAAGAATATTATTTCTTATTAATAACTATTATAAACGAAAGATTTTTTATAAATAAATAAAATAATGGACTTGGAAACTTTGATACGATAGCTAAAATAACTATTATATATATTATTTTGAAACTATAAAAATAGAAAAAATATTTTTCTAAAAATATGTACGCTCGCACATAAATGCACTCGTCGAGCAAATTCGAAAAACGAATTTCCGCGCGCGACGTACAATACAACTACGCGACGTACAATACTAAAAAAATAATTATTACCAAATTAAAAAAATAGTAAAAAATTTAGGGGTTTTACATCCTACCCAATTTAAAATAATTTTGTCCTCGAAATTAAGAATTTGTAAGGGGGGTGAAAAGACACCAGGGGGTATCGGTGGGGAACAAACAATGACAATCATAGAATTTATCACGGGTATGGTTATGAGGGTCGCGAGTAAGGCACGAGTAGAAGATTAAGGGTTAAAGTTAGTCATGATATCATGCAATAGGGAATGATATGGTATCAAGAGAAAATAAGTTAGAGACCTAGTAGATATGGGTTCTTGAGAGTAGGTTGAAGCACGAATAAGAGATCGATTAGGTTCACCTCTAAATTAAGCGATTAGAGGATCATGGTAGTAAATATAGGGCCGAGAAAGGGGACGAGGAGTTTAGGATGATGATATTGAGTGGTGATGGTCATAATTGGTAGGATGGCTGGAGGAAATTCAAGTACAAGTGCCTTCGTATAATGACCATTGTTCGTATTACGTATCTCGGTATACGTGTACGTATTTAGACCCGTATTGCATATTTTCTTGGTTGGTTCGGCCCAACTTGAGTTGGTTCGGCTTGGTTTTGCATGGTTCGGTTTGCTAGATTTTATGTGGACCAAACCACTCCCACCCACCACCACTTTCATTAAATATCCCACCTACCACCACCACCTTCATTAAATATCTCACCACACATTTCTCTCTCTTCATTACTTCTTCTTCTCCACCATTACTTCTTCAACCACCAGAGAGAGAGAGAGAGAGAGAGCTTAGTAAAGTGCACCTTGCTTCATGGAGGAAGTCCATTTTTATTGTTCCATTATCTTCCTCATGTGTTTCTAACCCACTTTAGTATTTAGCATTTTTTATTTCCATGGTTAAATTTTTGTAGATCTAGCTTTGTGGTATTTTCGGTTTTCGGGAGTTTTGATCTATCAAACTTGCATATTTTGCTAAGTTGATGATCCCAGGTTGCAGAGAATTTCGTTTGGTCCAATATTAACCTACAGGATTTTGCTCAGCCGAATGGCCATTAAATGCTTGTGCAAGCAACGATGCTTAGCCGCATATGGGCTTGGGCAATTGCATGAGCATTAATTAATAGTACTCAGCAATTTAGCAGTATGCAATTAATTGCATGGCAAATGCTGGCCGCATGGCCCTTCACTAAATGAGCCGCATATGCATCATTAGAAATTGCATTAGAAATAAATACGTTCTCACAAATGCATTCACACATGCATCAGCAAGCATTTAAAATAAATGCTTCCATCATTTTCTTGGAATACCAAGCATTAATAATAATGTTTTCCAAGCATTCAAGTGTGCTTGGCAATTAATGCCTTAAAGGCACTAACCTGAACTAATGCATGCATTATAGCATGCTTGGCAAGCATTCACGTGTGCTTGGCAAATAAAGCATAGCCACATAAAGCATGAAATCATGCATGCATTATAGCATGCTTGGCAAGCATTCACGTGTGCTTGGCAATTAAAGCATAGCCGCATATGGCACTCGAATGAGCCGCATAAGCATGGAATAATACATGCATTATAGCGTGAACCAAGTATAGCCGCATGGCATCAAAGCCTTGCAGGCATTAAAGCATGGCAGGCATTAAATAATGCATGGCCATTAGTTAGCCAGCCGCATAAGCACACTTGTATGCTTAGCCGCATAAGGCCATTCCGTAGTTGGCCGCATGGCTTTTCTTTTGCTTGCATCAGCAAGTGCTTGCATGGGAACAGTACTTGGCCGCATGAGCAAGTGCTGGCCGCATGCTAAATAGTGAGCCGTATATGAGAAGAAATCAGCCGCATGCATGCAAGCATACATTTAAAATACATTAATATATTATATAGTATATATGAATATAATGAATATTAATATATTTTGTATATATATTAATATAATGTATTTAATAATGTACTACAATGCATCAATGCGTTATATTAATACATTTAATACAAATTGTCTGCAAGCGTGCATGCTTATATTTAGCACGCTTATACATTTTGCTCAGTCGCATATGGCCAAGTGACCGCTGGCCGCATGAAAATTTTTCGAGCCGCATGAGTCCCCCACAACCCTTGCCCCTTCTAATATTTGATTATTAAATGTGCACTTGTGCCAGATTAATAATAATAATAATAATAATAATATTAATAATAATAATAATAGAAATAAATTAATAGATACTAGAAGAAGAATAATCAATCACAAAAAAATCGACAACTATTGATATAACCAAAAGCTAAAAAAACAAATAAAAAAATATAAGTAAGGGCAACAGTCTGCTCTTGATTAAGAAGGGGAGAGAAAGGAAAGTGACGAGGGAGCGGGATGAGAGTGGGAAGGAGGCGGAGAGGGTTTGAAGCGACGGAGTCATCGGCGTTCCGACCATGGAGGCGGCGGGGGCTTACGGATCTATGGTGGCTGATCGGTGTCGCGCGTACGGGGGCGACGCTCGGGCGGCTAGGGCAAGCCGGCGGAGAGGGGTTGTGCGCACGCTGCTCGCAGAGGAGCGGAGAGGGGTTCGGGTGCTGGGTTTGGCCGGGCGTCGACATGAGGGGCTGAGGAGAGGGTTACGGAGGTCTCCGACGAAGGCGGGTCTGTGGTGCGGTGGCGGAGAACGACGTGGGGCGGCGAAGGCTAGGGCGGCGACCGGAGGGTTTAGTGGAGGCGGTCGAGCGGACGGGCTCGATGAGGGTGCGCGCAAGCGGCGCCAGGTGGGTTCGGCTGCGCGGCCAGGAGGTGGACGACGGAGGAAGCGGGAGAGGGGTTTGGCAGCTCGTCGGACGAAGAGAGCGCCAAATCTATACGGCGTGGCCCAGAAGGAGCTCGCTGCTGGAGGCGACCGCTGAGAATTGCGGTCGTCGATGCAGTCACGACGATACGGGGGAACGAGGTCTTGATAATTCACGGCAGGGAGGTTAGTTAGAGTCTCTTCTTCTTCCTTGTTCCCTAGTGTGGTGGTAGTTTTGGTGGTATGGGTTTGAGTTTTGGTAAGGGAGGTGGTCTGCCGGAGGAAATTCCAACGGCGGTGAGGTTCTTGGAGGCGGTGACGGTTGATGATGATGATGATTGTGGCAGTGTAGGTGTTTTGGGGCACGGCAGGTGGTGCTGGTGGATGTGTGGAGGGTAGCGGATGGTTGCCGTGATGGTGGTGTCGGGGAGAAGAAGTGTGGTGGTGGTGGTGGTGGTGGTGGTTATGGTCGGGGAAAAGGGATTGGCGGTGGCAGCGGTTGTGTTGCGGTGACGGGAAGGTCTGTGGGGCTCGACGAGAGGGAGGAGGCTCGGTCGGTGATGACCGGGCAGGGGTGGAGGTTGGCCGTAGGTTTGGGGTTTGTGATGGGTGCTGGTGTTCCGGCTAGGTCACGCCAGGTGGGGTAGCCATGGCTGTGGTCGGGACGGTAGGATGGCAAGGTTGGGACGATTCGTTCAGTGTGGAGGTGGGCGGCCACAGTGGTGGCGGGTGCTAGCCGGACATATGGTAGAGTTTAGGATTATGGCTAGGGATTGGATGTTTGCTGTATCGGGTTGTCGACACAGAGGAGATGAGCGATGTATATGTATAAATAATGGAATAAGATATTGGGTGGGGGAAACACGGGCACTGACACGATACATGAATTTTAGTTGTGGAATTTGTGGAGGAATAATGTGGAGAGAATAATGTGGAGGAGTACCTGCCTATTTATAGGATGTGAAAATTTCCACTTAGATAAGGATTAGGATTTAAACCCAATTAGATAATTCAATTTAAATCAAATCTAAATTCAATTTAAATTCTAATTTTTAAATCTAGATAATCTAGACTCAAATTTAAATATAAATTCTACCTTTAAACTATTTAAATTAAATCCATTAAATCAAATCGAAATTTAAAATGGCCACAATAACTTTCAAATATATTTTTCAAAATGCCAATAATAATAATTTCGAAGATAATAAATATTTTTAAATATCTTTTTGAATAATAAAATATTAATATTAATAAATCTCAAAAATTATATTTTTATTTAAAAATAAACTAATAAAATATTTAGGAAATATATACGTATGCACAGAGAATATTATTTATTTTTAGTAACTTTTATAAACGAAAGACTTTTTATAAATAAATAAAATAATGGACTTGGAAACTTTGGTACGATAGCTAAAATAACTATTATATATATTATTTTGAAACTATAAAAATAGAAAAAATGTTTTTCTAAAAATATGTACGTTCGCACATAAACGTACTCGTCGAGCAAATTCGAAAAAACGAATTTCCGCGCTCGACGTACAATACAACTACGCGACGTACAATACTAAAAAATAATCATTACCAAATTAAAAATATATATAGTAGAAAATTTAGGGGTTTTACAGGTGCTGGCCGGGGGGAGGATGAGGGGCTGGCCGGAGGGAAGAGGGAGGAGGGGAGAGGTTAGGAAAGGGGGACTGGTAGGAAAGTACAGAGGGTAGTTTAGGTATTATTATTTATTCATTTTTTAAATGGCATTAACGGCCATTTCTAACGGTCAACAGACGCTAGGGAGCTTTTCGAGCAAGTCGTAGATTGCAGGGGTCTTTATTTGCTAAATTTGACTAAATGGCCTTTCTACGCAAAAGGTGCAAATTTAACGAGGGTTTTTTTGCACTTTACCCATCTTCTGCCAACCTTAAAACTATTGCAAATATTTGGCAGGATTTTTTGACTTAATCGAGGAAGATGACCTTAGGTGCATGATATGCTGAGGATGTTATTCATATTATTTTGGGAATCATGTTTTCACAAAATATAAATCTTAATGCAGAAACGTAAAATGTGCACATTTCTCCATTCCGTTACTTTGATGCGAGAAGATTAATCTCTGGAAATTGTCTCTTTCACCAACTCTTACTTTGGGGAAGAGACAATTATGAATTTAGTTGATTTTCTCTTTTGAACCACAATACTTATTTATACACATCTAAATGGTGTGTTCAAAGATTCATTATGTCTCTTCAAAAGATTGCAACTCTTTCCAAAAGTTTCTAGACAACAAATGGGTGTCTGTCTATTCGTTGAGGTGTGAGGGAGGACTATTTCCTATATTCCAATAACGTATTTTCTTCCATAAAGAAAATACAATTAATTAACCAACATATCAATTTGTATTACTCATGTGGGACATAAATTCTTACATTCTTCCACTTGGCCAATATGATAAGACAATTGATAGGACCTTAAGTTTAAATCTTGATATGGTTAATTCTTAAATACCATAGTGACAGAATTACTAAGGTGAGTCATGGCGGTTGTAAGTCGATTAAGAGACATACTTTCCTTCCATGTACTACATACTTAGAACATCAATCAATATGATCTAAAAGTTTAACATTCTAGTCCAACATTAGAGTCTTAAACAAGACATTCCTGATCAACTTTGTAGGAAATAATAATACCTTGTTCTCATTGCTAGTGTTTGTTACAATATATATAGTGTCTACATTTGGGCTTATGGGCCATATTTACATTACAAATATAATCTAACACCCCCCTCAAGTTGGAGCATACAAGTCAAAAATGTCCAACTTGGGAAGGAAAGAATCAAATACTTGCTTTCCAAAGGGCTTGGTGAAGATGTCAGCCAGTTGAGAAGACGTAGGAACATGCGAGGCTATTACGGTGCTATCTCTAATAGCATCGCAAACAAAATGCAAATCCACCTCAATATGCTTACTGCGCTCAAGAAATACCGGGTTCGGAGCCAGGTGCAGGGCTGACTGTCACAATACACCGACATAGCAGACTCCTGGCGAACGCCCAAACACACCAATAACTCCTTCAACCATTTCAACTCACAAACAAGCGCAGCAAGAGATCGGTATTCAGCTTCAGCGGAAGATCGGGAAACAGTTGATTGCTTCTTGGTCTTCCAAGAAATAGGAGACCCCCCAGAAACACCAACCAGCCTGTAACAGAGCGGCGAGTCAAGGGACAACTGGCCCAGTCAGAATCACACCAAAAGACGGAGATCACAATCAGCTTTCAAAAGAATACCCTATCCCGGTGCATGTTTGAGATATCTGACAACTCTCAAAGCAGCATGCCAATGATCTTGTCGAGGCTCCTGTAAGAATTGCGACAAGATAGCACAGCATAGGCTAAGTCAGGGCGAGTAAACGATAGATAAATCAACCTCCCAACCAGCCTACGATAAGTCTCTGCATCCGCCATCTTTGGACTATTCGATTCTGCCAGCTTGTGATTGGGATCCATGGGAAAGCCAGCAGGTCGAGACCCCATCAAGCCGTATTCTGAAATGATGTCCAAAGAGCCACCTTTATGACAAGAAAGTACTTCAACACACCAAGGTCCTTCATGTGAAAGCAAGAACTAAGGTACTTTTTGAAAGCATCTAAAGCACCTGTGTCATTACCAGACACAATCATGTCATCCACATAGATCAAAACATGCAACTCTACCTTCCCTTTAAAAAGAGAGAAAAGGGAATAATCGGAATGAGATTGTATAAATCCATAGGATATCAGATAAGCAGCAAGCTTAGCAAACCAACAACGTGGTACCTGTTTCAATCCATATAGTGACTTACGCAGGCGACACACTTTGTTGGGTTCACTATACGAAAAACCTGGCGGCAACTTCATATACACTTCTTCTGTCAGATCTCCATGAAGAAAAGTGTTATGCACATCCATCTGGTGCAAAATTCAGCCTCTCACAGCTGCAATAGCCAAGAACGCCCGAACTGTAGGCATCTTAGCTACCGGGGCAAATATCTCTGAATAGTCGATCCCCTCAACCTGATGATTATCGAACACAACCAACCGTGCCTTTAAGCGCTCAACACTGCCGTCGGATTTGTACTTTATTTTGTACACCCATCTACTTTCCAATGCTTTCTTCCCAGGAGGCAAATCGACAAGACTCCATGTCCCATTATCTTCCAGAGCCTGTATTTCAGTTTGCATAGTCGCACACCAGCCCGAATCTCGCGAGGCCTGGCGATATGAAGTAGGCTCAATACCTGTAGTGGTAGCTGCAAGAAAATCTCTGTGTCCAGCAGTAAATATGTCATAACTTAGAAATTGTGTTAGAGGATACGAAGTACCTGAGGAAGTGACAGGAACAGATGAACTGTGGTGAATGGGGGGACTTTTACTTCAAACATCATTCGTCATAAAATACTGTAACCGTACTCTCATTCTTCTTTCCAATACTACCTCGTCGGGCACCTCTGGCACCACTGTATCCCCTATAGCATCAGTAGTATCCGCATCACCCCCAGTGGACTCTCCTGTCAATACTTCTGCATCTACCTATGCATCCTTGCCACCCGGTGCCGAGCCACCAGCAACCACTCCGGCCTCAGCAACCGTAGCCGGCACCGTCCCAAAAGCCTCTATATCGTCTCCCGGTACCTCAACAGATATATGGCGTGTCGCAGAAGACATCTCGCTAGCAGAGCCACACCCAGGAAATTCTTTTTCATAAAAAGTAACATCACGGGACACAAAAATTTACCAGTCTCCAAATCATACAGTTTTCATCCCTTTTTATCAAGTGGATACCCAACAAAGATACATTTTCTTCTCCTACTAGCAAATTTATCATGTCGGGATTTCAAATCATACGCATAGCACAAACAACCAAAAATACATAGATGATCATACGAAGGAGCCGAACCATATAAAACTTCATAAGGAGACTTAAAATGCAAGATACTAGAAGGGGTTCTATTTATCAAATAACATGTACCCAGAACACATTCCCCCCAAAAATTCACGAAAAGAGAACCCTGAAATCTCAATGCCCTGGCTACATTTAAAATATGTCGATATTTTCTTTCTACTCTTCTATTCTGTTGAGGTGTCCCAACACAGGATGTTTGGAACAATATACCTTGAGATGAAAAATAATCTCGTAAACAAGTAAATTCAGTGCCATTGTCACTCCGCACACGACGTATATCAGCCCCAAACTGACGCTTCACCATAGCAATTAATTTAAGAAACATAGAATAAACAGCACACTTATCCGTCAATAAAATAACACAAACAGCTCTAGAAAAATCATCCACCAAAGTCAAAAAATATCGTACCTCATTAGATGACGGAACACGATATGGTCCCCACAGATCACAGTGTATAACTTCAAAGTATCTCAAAGTACGACTATTACTATCAGGAAAGGCATCAGGAGTCTGTTTAGCTTGATGACAAATATCACAAGCCTTATGAGAAAACACACTACTACCAAAGAGAAAAGGTAAAGTCTGCATTACTTTATCTGAAGGATGCTCCAGTCTACTATGCCAAACCTCAGAATCACTCTTTTTGCATGCCAGAAAAGCCAAAGAAGCTGGAACCTCCTCCAAGAAGTAAAGTCCACCCCTTTGTTCACCTGCTCCAATCACCATCCTTGTACTTCGGTCCTGAACAAAACACAAATCAGGAGTAAATAACATATCACAATTTCTGGCACCAATCAATTGGGAGACAGAAATCAAATTGCAAGTCAATGTCGAAACATAAAGAACATCCGTCAACACCAACGAAGCAGTCAAAAATACTTTACCTCTCAGAATAGCCTCAATAGTACTCCCATCAGGCAAAATCACAGGACAGACAGGGCCCTCAAAGCAATCAACTAAATAGTCACGAGAGCCTGTCGCATGAAGAGTAGCCCCAGTATCGAATATCCAAGTGACAGAAGAATTCTTACCCATCAGACGATCAGAGTTTGAAGAATCAGGGTTGGAAGAATTATCGTTACCCAGCAACCTCATCAGTTTCTGCCATTGTTCACCTGAGAGTGGTGAATGATACCCTCCATGCATCATATCCGCCGAACTTCCAGCAAGACCAGCAGGGACACCATGACCAGCAGCGACGACATGATGAACAACCCCTGCGCCAGCAGTATCGCGTCCCCCATCACGTCTCTGCTGTGGTGCCGAGCCTCTGCCACCGCCAGTACCACGTCCGCCCTCACGCCGAGGACGAGTCTCCCACCACTCTGGATAGCCAATCTTGGCAAAGTAAGTTGCAACATCATGATCTGTTTTCTTGCAATGAGCACAGATCATACCTGATTTGTCCCTAGAATCGGAGGTTCTACTATTAGAAGTAGTAGAAAGACGAGGTGAAGTCTTGATAGTCAGCGCCAACACCTTCTCAGCAGCGGATTGGACCTGAGATTTTTGTATATCCTTCTCCTCATGGACTGTCTGGTATGTCCGATCTAAACTTGGCTGAGGATCCTGAGCCAAAAGATTAGATCGGGTATGACCATACAACTCAGCATTCAACCCATACATAAAGTCCTGAAAGTGGTCTTCATCCCTCATAGCCTGCAGTTTTGCAGCAAGTTCACCACAGGTACAAGAAGGTAATAGAAAATAAGCAGCTTGTTCATTCCACAAAGATTGCAAATTTCCAAAGTAGGTTTCCACAGACATCGAAGCCGTTTGTTTACACTCAGCCAAAGCCACCTTAATTTGTTGCTTCCGAGTGCCATTGCTAACAACAAATCTTTTCTCGAACAAGTTCCACAACGGATAAACCTCCTCAAAGTATGACAAAGATTTCTTCAGAGACGAATCAATGGTATTAAGAACCTATTGAACCAATAGCGCTTGCATGCATCTCCAATCAAGCAATTTACTAGCATCATTAATAGGTTTGACTTCAGTACCTTCCAGAAAAGTGATCTTTCACCTAAAGATCAGGAAGAGACGTATCGACCGAGACCACTCAGCATAGTTCGGTCCACGGAAAATAATAGGAGTAATGATATTTCTTGGTTGATCAGCAAAACTCAGGAAATATGGATCCTTCGGATTAGAATAATTTGGGTTGTGTGCACCGCCACCGTCAGTCGCGACAGAATAGCTGGATGCAGCATCATCTGCCATCGCGGATGTCGAGTGTACAAAATTTTGTACAACACCAACGAATCAACCGCTGATGGACGGGGTCGGCGGTGAATCGGCCACGATCAGGGGCGCCAGATCTGGCTCTTAGGGGCAGATGTCGGGTGTACAAAATTTTGTATAACGCTGACGAATCAGCCGCTGATAGATAGGGTCGGCAGCGAATCGGCCGTTGAATCGGAAAATCCGACGAATCGACACGGATCGGGCAAAAACCTCCAACAGAATGGATACAGATCGGGTGGATCGGGCGTTGGCACGATCAGGCGCTGGGAGATGGCGCGGTCGGGCGCGGTGAGATGGCGCGGTCGGGAGCGGCTGACTCCGGTCGGGCGCGGAGAGTTGGCGCGGTCGGGCGCGGCTGACTCCGGTCGGGCGCGGGGAGATGGCACGGTCGGGCGCGGCTGACTCCCGGTCGGGCGCGGTAAGGAAGACGGCGGCTAGAGTTTTTCGGAAGATGGCGGTTAGGGTTTTTCGGGAGGCTCTAATACCATGTAGGAAATAATAATGCCTTGTTCTCATTGCTAGGATTTGTTACAATATATATAGTGTCTACATTTGGGCTTATGGGCCATATTTACATTACAAATATAATCTAACATTTATCCAAAACATTACTTGTATAATATTTGAAAAAACCAGGAAAAATAATTCAGAAATATATATTAATGAGATCTCAAATCACATAGAACATATTACATAAAGATTACAATAATGGCTTTCAATTCTTACTACACATAAGACTCATTCTTTCAACATGTTCATAGTAGGTCTTCGGTTGTAGTCTTTAGTAAGTGGATCCGCTATCATAAGTTTTGTACTCAAATGTTCTATGGACACTCGTTGTATCTGAACTTCTTCGTTAACAGATAAATATTTCAAGTCCATGTGTTTGGCACCCTTAGAATATTTATCATTCTTAGAAAAGAAGACTGATACAGTATTATCACAATAAATTTTCAGCGACTTGGTAATAATGTCGACAACTCCAAGTCCTGAAATAAATTTATGCAACCATGAAGCTTGAAATGTGGCTTTAAAGCATGCCACGAATTCTGCTTCCATAGTAGATGAAGCTATGATGCACTGTTTCTCACTTTTCCATGAAATTGCTCCTCCAGCCAACATAAACAAATAACCAAAAGTTGATTTTCTGGTATCAATGCATCCAGCAAAATCCGAATCTGAGTAACCGATGACTTCAAGGTGGTCAGATCTTCTATATATGAGCATGTAGTCCTTTGTCCCTTGTAGATACCTGAGAACTTTCTTTGCAGCTTTCCAATATTCAATTCCAGTATTGCTTTGGTATCTGCCTAGCATACCAACTGCAAAGCTAATATCTGGTCTTGTACAAGTTTGAGCATACATAAGACTACCAACTAAAGATGCATAAGGGAATTTCTCCATTTGCTGGTGTTCCAATTCATTTTTTGGACATTGCATAAGGCTAAATTTACCCCCCTTCTGAATTGGTATTATACCAGCTTTACAAGTACTCATTCCATATCTTTGAAGAACTCTATTGATATATTCTTTTTGAGAGAGGCCCAACAATCCTTGTGATCGATCCCAGAATATTTCTATTCCTATCACATAAGATACCTCACCCATATCTTTCATTTCAAAGTTCTTAGAAAGATATTTCTTGGTTTCGTGTACCAAACCAAGATCACTACTTGCCAACAATATATCATCAACATACAAAACAAAAAATATGAACTTACTCCCACTTATCTTTAGGTATATACATCGGTCAACGATGTTTTCTTTAAAACCAAAAGATGTAATGGTATCGTTAAACTTAAGATACCATTGTCGTGAAGCTTGCTTGAGTCCATAAATTGATTTATTTAGTTTACAGACCATTGTTCCTTGCCCTTAACCAGAAAACCTTCTGGTTGTTCCATATAAACTTCCTCTTCTAAATTTCCATTTAGAAATGATATTTTTACGTCCATTTGATGTAGCTCTAGATCATAGTGAGCTACCAATGCCATGATGATTCTAAGAGAATCCTTCTTTGAAACAAGAGAGAAGGTTTCTTTATAATCAATACCATCCTTTTGAGTGTAACATTTGGTAACTAATATGGCATTATGTCGTTCAATATTGCCATTTGAGTCACGTTTGGTCTTAAAGACCCATTTGCAACCAACTCTTTTCGAATTTATAGGCAATTCTACTAAATCCCATACTTTATTATGTGCATTTGATTCCAACTCTTATTTCATGGCATTAATCCATTTATTAGAATTGGCACATTTGATAGCTTGTGAAAATGTTATTAGATCATTTTCAATTCTTATATTATAATCTAAATCTTGTAGGTAAACCACAAGGTCAACCGAGATGGCTGATTTTCTTTGTCTTTGAGACCTCCTTAACTCCATCTGTTGTGGTTGTTCTACTTCAGCTTCATGTGTGACAACTTGTTCATTATTAACAATAACATCTTCATGATTTATTTCAATCTCATTATGGTTATTATTAATATTACTTTGTGGTGAAATATCATTAATGTGTTGTCCTTGGTTATTATTTGGTACAATATCCGTAGGAACAACTACTTGTTGAGAAGTTGAAGGCAAATGTACCATTGGTACTTATACCCTAACTTCTTTAAGAACTACCTTTCGAGGTTCATTGCTGCCACTAGTTTCGCCACTCTCTAGGAATCTTGCATTACTGGATTCTACGATTCTCGTACTATGGTTTGGACAATAAAACCTATACCCTTTGGATTTTTCTGGATAACCTATAAAGTTACCACTAATCGTTCTAAAATCTAAATTTTTTTCATGTGGATTATATATTTTTATCTCTGATGTACACCCCCAGACATGTAAATGTTTTAAACTGGGTTTTCTTTCGGTCCACAGTTCAAAAGGTGTCTTTGGAACTGCCTTACTAGGAACTCAGTTTAGAATATAGACAGCAGTTTTAAGTGCATGCATCCACAATGATATGGATAAGGTTGAATTGCTTAACATACTCCTAACCATGTCAAGTAAGGTACGATTGCGTCTTTCAGCAACTCTGTTTTGTTGAGGTGTACCTGGCATAGTGTATTGGGCACAAATACCAAGTTTCTCAAGGAGTTTAGCAAATGGACTTGGGCATTGACCCGATTTATTATATTTTCCGTAATATTCACCACCTATATCAAATCTTATTATTTTGACTTTTTTATTTATTTGCCTTTCGACTTTCTTGATACAAATATCTAAGACATCTATAGCTTGAGACTTGTCATACAATAAATAAATAAAACAATAACGTAAAAATTCATCAATAAAGGTAATAAAATATTTTTCTTTACCAAATGATGAAACATCAAAAGGTCCACATATGTCTGTATGTATTATTTCAAGAATCCCGGTACTTCTTGTGGCTCCTTTCTTAGTATGTTTTGTTTGCTTTCCCTTAATGCAATCAATGCATATATCAAAGTCATTAAAATCCAAATTTGGGAGAATGTCATCCTTGACTAATCTTCCAATTCTTTCCTTGGATATATGACCAAGGCATTTATGCCACAAGAATGATGAATTTTCTTCCATCAATTTTCTCTTGTTTCCAACTTTAGGGTGCAGAGTTAAAAAAGTTTTGGAGAAGGTGTCACGACCCGCTACCCAAATTGTTGGGCCGTGCCGAGCCATGTCCAACCTACGCTTGGTTAAAGCGCAGTAAGCTGTTCTAAGTAAAGACAATAATGAATCTAAGATACTAACAGTTTTGATATCACATTTTAAAGTTCATCACCACACAGCATCTAATAAGCGAAAGCAAACAAGTTCAGATTTTTATTATTACACTTCCAAAGTATTAAACTGGAGACAAAGTCCATTGACCACAAGATAGAGTCTAAACAGTTCAACAACTAAGCTAAAAGAAAACTAAGCGAGACTACAAAACGAGGTTCCCTGCGGGGACTTTCTCAGGAGCAATGGACCTGTCCTCTGCGTTGGGCCCATAGAAAAGATCACAGAGCAAATCTTCCTCCGAAAGTATGCCTACAACGTTATCCTGTCATGACGGGAACAAGTACTGGTTCTACAAACTAAATATACTGAGCATAGAATGAAAAAAGATGTAATAAACTAGAATCATGGCATATCACAATCTATCATGTAGAAGATACATTTGTCATGACGACAGATGTACATGTAATATTTAAAACTGGAGCAGGCACGTGATCATCAATAGGTATAAAATGTACCGGTGTACAAGTCTACATGTAATAAAATGTACATACGTACAAGTGTAAAAGCATAGGTGTACATCCGTACAAAAATGTGAGATAATGGCCTACGACAAGGTATGCATGTAATGCGACCTTGCTCGGTACATACGTACGGGAGAAGGGGCATGATCACGTACTCAGCTATTAGTTTTCCCATAACCCAAGTTATAACATGTGTAGCAGCAGGTGCTTGCTCGCTCCGCTCGCCCGTCGCTTGACTCCTGTCCGGGTAGGACAGTACGTTCCAGCTAGTGGTAGGGGGAGCACGTTCGGCTTTCAGCTCTTCACTCCCCTCCAGCTTCCCTCTTACTCTACTCGTACCTCATTCGTGATTCCTTGCTTCCGGGGCCCTCCTTCATCCCCTTCGGTGATGGTTCGGCTTCGGAGACTACTCTCACTTCGACAAGAATATTTTAGAGCATGTCAAGCATGTAAGATATGATATTTGTTGAAAATAGCTAAGTTAATATCATTCATGCACGTTTCATTATCATATACAGTAAGTAAATTTTGTAGGGGGTACTTGCCTTGGCAAAGGAAGGATATGAATACGAATCTATAGATGTCCGGTGTCCTGTCAAAATGATACACAATTTCAGTCTCTAAGCTACGTTCAAGATTTTACACTAGCGGTGTGACACGGCTCCTAAATGGACACTAGCTAAGTGATGCTCTAGTGCAGAAGTCCAATGTGGGGTGATACAACATCTAACCCAACACTTAGGATCACTACACTAAGGTAGGGTAAGGTCCCATTACTAAAATATCCCATATTAACACACAAGGCAATATTATTCAATTAATAATTTAGACTGTACACTGTGTTCCAATAATTATTAAGATAGTCAAAAAACTCCAATATATATATAAAATAAAGTACCAAATGATCCTTGTTAATTATAGAAATTTATATTAATTTTTCTGGAATTTATAAATTAATATAGATATTTATTGAAAATCAGTAAACATAAGTACTTTGAAAATGAGTTCTATTTTACTATTTTTATAAAATAGAAAAAGTACAAATTAAATCCTGGAAAAATTACATTAAATTAGCTAAATTAACATAGTATTTAAATACAATTTTTCCAGATTTTTCTAGTAATTAAAATCTATCTATAAATTCAAATACAGAAAAGTATAATTTCTGGAAATGTATAAATCAATTATTTAATATATTTATCCACGTATACGAAATTGAACCGAAGTCCAGGTACGGGACCCAAAGCCATGAATCAAGTCCGATATGACTCGTACAGACCTTGAATGTATTTAGACTCATTTAAGTCCATAAAACCCATGCTACGTCTCGACTCAAATGGCCATAATTAACAGAATATGTAAAAATATGAAATTAAATATATGTGTATATTAAAATAATATAATAATATTTTAGTGCAGTAAAATATACATAACCCTAATATTTACCGATAAATAAATTAACATGTAAATTTACATATATTAAAATATAGCACAAATTATACATATACATAGAAGTACAAATATACTAAATAGTATATAAATATGTATATATAGATATAATAATAATAATAATAATATAAATATGTACATATACATAGAAGTACTAATATAAATATGTATAAATACAGTATATAAAAGTATACATATATATACGTATATATAAACAGTATATATAAAATATATACATAATCGTATAAAATAAAATACTTATATATATACATACATATATACATACATATATACATATATAAATAAATATATATATAAATATAAAACTCAGCCCAAAACCCATTGGGCCGAACCTAATACCCGAATGAACAGTAAACCCAATAAGCACAGTAAACCCATTAGTTAAACGGGTTTAACCCATTAACATTTTGTCATGCCCCGCTCCCGTAGGAGCGATCGTCCTCGCTAAGGCATGATGCCGCATGAGCCTAAATTTTGCGCTCGTCCAAGGCGGGTTCCATAACGGCCGATTTCAGCGGCTGCGACGGGGTCGTCGTACAGAAGTCCCATGCAGAGACATTGAATACGCAGCGAAAATTAGAACAAGAACACATGGACACAAGTCATTCAAAAGAAGCTCTTTATTGATATTTAATACAAGATTACATTTATGGGCGTAAGGGCAAATTACAAGTCTCTCAAGCTCACTTTTCTCTCTCATTTTACAAGTCAATCTGCTCTCTCTCATCTCTCGATGCATTCGTCGATCCAGCGGAAGCTTCGGAAGGCGATGTCCATACATTATGTCCCGTATAAGTCTGACTCCATACGGCCGTACGCTTCGAATCGCCAAGGAACTTCGTACCTCGATGCATCCAAGCGAGTTCCGCGCCACGAGCTTCTACCTGTGTCTGCACATAAAAAATATGTGGGTGTCAGTACTCAACTGTACTGGTGGAATGAGCTTCTCGCCCACCCATACAAACCCAACAGTTTGATTTACTTTGTGCAACGTAGTCACTTCTTATCAATTGTCTTTTTAGTCTTGCCTTAGGATTATTTTAGGACCGACGCCTTGACTATTTTGTGTCTTTAGACCATCCTGTGCTTGCAACATTCAACGTTAACCTATCGAGTCATGTTTGCCTTACGGCCATAATCAAAGATACAACTACGCGATGAGGCTCCATTTCCGTGTGATCGTGCTTCAAATCCTTTGTGCCGTGTCTCGCAACTATATACGACTCAACCATATCGCCGCCTCGCGGCCCTTGCTACTTTGATCACCAACTGACCCAAATCGAGACTTGTAGCTAAGTATCACTCGACCGACTTTGCCTTGCGGCATTCCCGACTTAAACTCAGGACAACTCAATCATAACTATGCAACTTATATGCCGAAAACATAAAACTCGATGCCATATTTCGTGCTAAAGCACGACGCCTACATTGAAACCAAATCTTAGGCCCAATATTGTGTTCTAACTATATACACCCATTCAACTCAACTCAATCCAAAGGCACACATGCGGGTTTGCCGCCATGCCGACTCATCTATATGAATTTGGTCACTGACTCCCAGAGCCATCGTGGACTCATTTAGCTTGTTAGGCGGCCGCCCTTGCCAGCATGAGTAGCGAGCTCCGCTGTAAGACTCTGTGCTAACTTGTGCGGTCATCCTGCACGTGCTAATGCTGCTTCTCAAGAACCGGTCCCCGTCCGCTTTGGGCCGTTCGAGGAAACTCTACCTTGTCGACAAGTTGTCCATGACCATACAAGACTCGACTCAACTGACATCTCACACAGTCGTTCCACCTCTAGTGTTATCATCTCTTTCAGGGCCAAGTTCAATACTTCTGACATCTGAGATCTTACCTCGACGACCCGTAGTCGCGAGCATTCTTCTTTCTTGCCCTATCATTTTACTCAACTCAAGAACAACTATTCGCAACACTTTCCAAACTCAATGAATCAACCGTGGCCCGTGCCTAAAAATACTAAGTCCGTGACATCGTGCCTTAAACCAACTTAAACTCTACGCGACGCCATCGTCCAAGACTTACTCTATATGACGGGCTTGAAACCGTAAGAGTAAGTTGTCATACCCAGCCGTAGAACTCGTAGGACCGTGCTTGGAATGACTTAGGTCTACCACTATCACTTTGCCTAACTTAATCAAGCCTACAACTTAACCCAAGGGACGAGCAAAAACTATGCCAAGCCTTGCATTACGAAAACGTGCATGCTTTATCGAGCATTTACGCGGGAGACTCCTATGACTTAGGCTACGTTCATACTTCGCCTACTTAACCAACTTTCCTTCTCCCAATCTACGGGATGAAGGATCGAGTGTCATTTTCAAAGCACGTCGTGCACCAACTCTATGCCGACCGTTGGACCTTTCCATATTCTAACTCCATTCGATCCATCGGGATTATTCCCTTTAGCTATGTGGATTCATCTCTTTTATTATTAAGCCTACCTGTGCAAGTTGAAAACATGCATTTTATTATGTGAAGGCAAAGATGAGACAAGTTAACCAAAACTACCCCACCCGAGGTGCGATCATCTCGACCGAGCGATGTCTTCAAGCAGCCGTTGCAAGGCTAAGTTCGAACGCCGTCGGCATTTCTATTCCTTCGATTGACTGAGCGGGATGGGATACTACACATTTAAAACAAACCCGAAACCTATTAACCTATATCCGTGTCCGGACAGTTAAGGATACGAGCGTATGAATCTGATACGAGTCTTGGGTCCGGGGCAAGAATTCGCGTTCTAACACGAATTTGTCGTGTCCAAGGCATCACGAGACTCCTCGACACACGGCGACCCTTCCACGTGTATACGAGACACAGACATGTAGCAGGGAAGGAATGACACGTACGTGTCCGGCAACGGTCGCCGTTCGGGGCTGTTACATGGTGGAGGAAGCATCGGGGTGCGTCGAAAAAAATATGGCCGAGTTCGTCTCGTCAAGGCTGTCACGCTCCGCTCCCGTAGGAGCGATCGTCCTCGCTAAGGCGTGATGCCGCACGAGCCTAGATTACGCTCGTGTAAGGCGGGTTCCATAACGGCCGATTTCAGCGGCTACGACGGGGTCGTCACACAGAAGTTTCAAGCAGAGACATTGAATAATAGCAGCAGAAATTTGAACAAAACACAAGTTATTCAAAAGAAGCTCTTTATTGATATTAAAACAAAGGTTACAATGGGGCGCAAGGCCATGATTATAAGTCACTCAAGCTCTCTCTATCTCACTCTTCTCTCAATTACAAGTCACTCAGCTCTCTCTCTTATCTCTCAATACAAGTCTTGAACCAGCGGATGCTTCGGAAGGCGACGTCCATATATTATGTCCTGTATAAGTCTTCACTCCATGCGGTCGCAGGCTTTGAATTGCCAAAGAATTCCATGCCTTAATGGATCCATGCGAGCTTCGTGCCACAAGCTTCTACCTGTGCCTGCATATGAAAACTATATGGGTGTCAGTACTTAACTGTACTGGTGGAATGGGCTCCC
This sequence comes from Iris pallida, assembly GCA_029216955.1. NCBI lineage: Eukaryota > Viridiplantae > Streptophyta > Magnoliopsida > Asparagales > Iridaceae > Iris > Iris pallida. Next base: position 11,084,491 of record JANAVB010029816.1, on the reverse strand, counting down.
CGTCCACCCATACAAAACCAACACGTTGATTTACTTTGTGCAACATAGTCCCTTCTCATCAATTTTCTTTCTAGTCTTGCCTTAAGATTATTTTAAGACCGAGGCCTTGACCTATTTTGTGTCTCAAGACCTTTTCGTGCTTGCCATAGCGTTAACTTATCAAGTCGTGTTTGCCTTAAGGCCCAATATCAGAGACGCAACTACGCGATGGTACTCAATTTCCTTGTGACCGTGATACAAATCCTTCGTGCCGTACCTCGCAACTCAGTGTGACTTAACCATATTGCCGCCCGCGGCCCTTGCTACTTTGATCACCAACTGACCCAATCGAGACTTGTGAACTTAGTGTCACTCAACCAACTTTGTCTTGCGGCAGTTTTCTGACTTAAACTCCAATGACTCAAACCAACTTATGCAACTTATATGCCGACAACTTACGACTTGACGCTACATCTGGTGCCGAAGTATGGTGTCTTTGTTGAAGCCAATTCTTAGGCCCAAACATTGTCTTCTGATTGTGCACGCATTCGACTCGACTCATTGATATAGTGAACACCATACTCGACTCAATCCAAAGGCATACACGCAGATCGCCGCCCATGCCGACTCATCTATATGAACTAGTCACTAGCGCCCAGCGCTATAATGGACTCCCTTTTTAGCTTTTGATTAGACGGACGCCCCTTGCCAGCGCGAGTAGCTAGCTCCGCTGTAAGTTTCCGCTAACCTATGCGGTCATCCAGCACATCTATGAATATCTACCATCGAAACGGTTCCCATGGGCCACCTGGGTCGTCGTTCGAAAAACAGTTTATTTTACCTTGTACAAGTTGTCCAATGACCATGCAAGACTCGACTCAAACTGACGTCTCACACAATCAATCTACTTCTAGTGTTACCATCTCTTTCAGGACCAAGTTCAATACTTCTCACATCTGAGACCTTGCCTCGACGACCCGGTCGCGAGCATTCTTCTTCCTTGCCCTACCATTTCACTCAACTCAAGAACAACTATTTGAAGCACTTTCCAAATTCAATGAATCAATCGTGGCCCGTGCCTTATAACACTAAGTCTGCGACATCGTGACTTAAACCAACTCGAACTCCATACGACACCACCGCCCAAGTCATACTCTATATGACAGGCCTTGAGACCGTAAGACTGTGGTTATACCATGCTGTAGAACTCATAGGGCCGTGCTTGCTACTACTCTGATAGCCTAACATAACTTGCCTAACTTAACTTTGCAACAACTTGACGAGCAAAGGCCGCGTCAAGCTTTGCGTCGTGGGAACGTGCCGTGCACACGTTTGACTTTGAACAAATAAGCTATTTGGGGTGCCTAGACTTATGCCACAAGCCGTGCAATACAACTTAACCCGTCGGACAAGCAGAGGCTATGCCACGCCTTGGGCGATGAGATCGTGCATGCTTTATGAAGCATTTATGCGGGCGACGCCTATGAATTTGGCTAACTCTTAGCTTGTGGCGAAGACCAACCTTTTCTTCTCCCAAGCCACGGGACGAAGGACCGAGTGTCATTTTCAAATTACGTCGTGCACCAACTCTAAACCAACAGTTAGACCTTTCCATATTCTAACTCAATTCGACCCGTCGAAATTATTCCCTTATCTATGTGGATTCATCACTTTTATTATCAAGCCTACTTGTGCAAGTTGAAAATATACGATTTATTATGTGAAGGCAAAGATGAGGCGAGTTCACTGAAACTACCCCCACCTGAGTGAACGGTCGCCTCGACCGAGCGATGTCTTTGAGCAGCCGTTGCAAGGCTAAGTTCGAACGTCGTCGACGTTTCGATTCCTCCGATTGACTGAGCGGGACGAGACACTACAAAGGCGAACCGATTGGTGGTGGTCGGAGACGTTGACGATGGCTAGGGCGGTGACTAGGTTGGATCTAGGTTTCCGACGAGTCGTCGGAGAAGATGAAGCTTGTCACGACCCGCACCCTGTTTAGGGGCACGAGCATGTGGGTACGTCCAGCCTACGCCGCAGTATCGGCGGTAGAACGCTGTAAAGGTCATCTAGAATATATAGAATCTAAGACACAATAATATAACCTGTCATCTCCGCACGGAGGAATATAACCACAACTCAATCACATAATTCTAAGGAAGATAAACACAATGAATAAGATAAAGATAAAGATGAGATAAATAGTCTAAAATAGTGTCGAGCCACAATCATAAGTTCAGAGACCAAGACATAAAACAATATCCCAAAATAAATACTACAAGTCTCAAAGTATCAAACTGGAATGTAATTAAGACAAAATCTAAGTGAACTAGATCACTACTGGCGGTGCGTCCTCTACGAGCACCGGGTCCACAGGCTGGTCCTGGTCGTAGGCTCCATCTATGCCAAACCCGTAGTAGGTCGGGCAATCTGTCTCTAAATCCTCTAAAAAATAACGGGGGTTATCCTGTCAGGATATGAGCAAGTACAAACGCCAACAACAGTTCCATGTGAATTGACAAATACTATAAGAGACAATCATAATGAAATACAAGATGGAATATCAAGACTGAAAGTAAAACGGTACAAGAGAACATGATATCATGTCATGTGTGAGATATAAGATAAAACTGGAATATAAATAAATGGAAAATAATCTACGGTATGATGTAAACATAAAAATAAAGTGCCATGAGATATTAGAGCGTTATGTGATCGACTTGGGTCAAGATCAGGCTGTTCCATTTGACCGGCTATGCACAGGTAGTATAATAATGTAGGGATCAGGCCGGCCAAAATGGAAAGCTATGCACAAGTAGTATAAGGTCAGGCTACACCCTACGTATGGTGAGGGTGGAGCTATGCACAAGTAATAAACAAGTATGGGTAATGATCACATAACCTCTAATAACTCTCCATCCCCGAGTAGTATAATGAATCTAGACATGATAGGTCATGACATGGCATTCGAAGAGCAGGGGGCCAGCTCACTCCCAAATTGGTGTCTATACAAGTACATGAAACAATATCGAACAATGTACTCATATACCAGGTAAACCAGGAATGACATCTCATGACGAGATTCATGTATACTAGTCCGTGTATCCTCGTGTAGAGAATCAAATATAACACTACAACTGAATCGGATATAGTAGATATCAAGACAATGAAAACTATCAGAGAATGTACTCGCATGTCGTCCTGAGCTGAGAAAATCGAAACTACCACCCACTCAAAGAGCCACGAACGGTCAACTCGCACAACTGTCTCCTAATGCTAAAACAGACATTACCAACATTCTCAGAATGATCAAATTAGCTAGAAATGCCTACCCATAAGTCCAATTCTGGACACAGGGGCAAAACGGTAATTTCAGATCAAAATGGTGTCCGCCGTTGGACACACTTTGCACCGAAAAACGTGCCAGAATCTATGGTCTCTAAAGTCATCAAACTAAATGTCTACAGGTCCGGTTTGACGAGATGAACCCAACGGTATGTCCAATTTTAGATTCCGGTGGGCTGTACAAAAAATCACCCGTTGAGTGTTGTGGGCCCACCAAAATGGCGTCCCGATCAACGGTCTCAGAATCGGACCAAACTTGGTATACAGGACCAGAAAAATATTTTGAGTCCAATGGCGCAAGTTTCATCACGATTTGATGAGGGTGCACAAAGTAATTGACAAATATGCAAAAGGCCGATACGGTGAATTTTTGACGGATACGCATCAAATTCGTCGCGCACACGCGACCAATTTGAATTCCGTCAAAGCCCACACGACCATGAAGTCGATACGCACCTTTTGATGCTTTCGGTTCGTGATCACGTCGCCCGGATTGGCGGGACGGACGGCGTATCGGGACAATTTTACTAAAAATCCACTTTTGAAAATCAGTTTTTTCTCCAATTTCACAAATCAATAACTTTCTGTACAATGCATGAAATTTAATTCTACAAGAAAGATTTTAAAGCCCTATAGGTTTTCTACAAGTCTCTTCAAACCGATTTTGAAAACTCACAACACGCTGGTCGCAAATCGGCCACAAAGTTGGATTTCGGGACAGTTTCTAAACCCAAAAAATCGAGTTTTTTCTCGATTTTGGAACTCATTTTCCGTCGCACATGGTGCGAATCGGCACGAACTATTTGAAAAGAATTAAAGGTGTATATGTTGGGATCATACCTGACCAAGCGGTTCGTAAAACGATGGAGCGAGGAAGGAGAAATCTATTTTCGAAGTTGGCTATTCGATGACAGTTTCCGTGCGCGGGTGGGATGCTCGTTGCGCGTTTTTCGGCGATGGACGGCCACGGGTTGGTCGACGGCGATGTAGGGGTGCACGTTGGGTTGGGGGTGACGGCTAGGGTTTGATTTTTCTAAAAATCTCTCTCTCGTTCTATCTCAATACATATATATATATATATATATATCTATATATAGGACCGTCGGGTTTATAAAAGGAAAAAAAATAAAAGGGGCCGTCGGATTCATGTAGCAGCTGTGCTGCTTCTTAATGTGGGGGGAGGGGGCACGTGTGTGTGTTTTGTTTGGTTTTTGTTTATTAATCCTTTTTCTTTCTTTCTTTTTCTTTTCTTTATTCTAATAACCCTTTTATATATTTATATGTATCATACATACATACATACATACATAAATACATACATACATACATATATTATATACAATATACGTATATTTATTTATATAAAATAAATCCATAATATTTACCCATTAATATATTTATATATATATATATATATATATATATATTTATTTATATATATCCCATAAATGGAATAATAACTATATATATATATATATATATATATATATATATATATATATATATATATATATATATATATATATATATATATATATATATATATATATATATATATATATATATATAAATCAGAAATTATTTATAACAAAACTAAATATTTTATTTTATATATATATTAAATATATTAAAATTTTATAAATAAAAACTCTATCAGTAAGATACTTATTTAAATAATAATATAAAATATTAACAATAATATTTAAATAATATTAAAAAATAAAATAATGTAAATGACCATATTAGCCTTATTCAGAAAAAGTGGGGGTGACAAATTTACCCTCCTAAAAAAATTTTGTTCTCGAAATTAGAGCAAACTAGCACAATAACAGTAGCAAGAACAAAGAAAAAAAAATACCTCAAGGCTCGAAGAGATAAGGGTAACGCTTCCGCATCTCGTCCTCCATCTTCCAGGTAGACTCTCCTGGAGAGTGATGCCTCCATGCGACACGAACCAAAGGGATAACTAGGTTCCGGAGTACCTTCTCCCGATGATCCAGAATCTCCACAGGCTGCTATGAATAGCGGAGAGTAGACCCCACCTCTAATTCGGAGTGATCCAATACGTGGCTAGGGTCTGCCACGTACCGTCTCAACTGCGACACATGGAACACGTTATGGACTCCCTCGAGCGTAGGTGGCAAGTCTAGTCGATAGGCCACTGCACCGACCCTTCCAAGAATAGTGAAAGGTCCGATGAAGCGCGGACTAAGCTTCCCGCCTCTGCCAAAACGGATCGTGCCCCGTGTCGGAGAAATCTTCAGGAACACCATATCGCCAACCTAGACACAAGACAAGACTCAATACAAGACCCTAAAGCAAACAAGCACAAACAGAAACAAATACTAACCTCGAACTCTAACGGTCTCTGGTGGCTATCGGCCCAATGCCGCTGTCTATCCTGAGCCACCCGAAGTCTATCCCTGATCAAATTAACCTTCTCTGCTGCATCCACCACCATCTCCGGGCCAAGCCAAACTCTCTAACCGATATCGACCCATGACAAAGGAGTGCGACATCTCCATCCGTATAGAGCCTCAAATGACGACATCTCTATACTGTCCTGATAGCTGTTGTTGTAAGCAAACTCTACCCGGTGAAGATGGTCCTCCCAAGATCCTCCGAAATCTAACACACAAGTGCGAAGCATATCCTCGAGTGTCTGGATGGTCCTCTCCGACTGACCGTCTGTCTGGGGGTGATACACGGTACTGAACTTGAGTTGAGTGCCCAAGCTAGTATGTAAACTCCTCTAGAAGTGGGAAGTGAAACGACTATCCCGATCTGAGACTATGCTCACCGAAACTTCGTGCAATCTGACTATCTGCCGCACATACATCTCTGCCAGCTTCTCCGTAGGTAGTCCCACCTTGAAAGGCAAAAAGTGGGCCGATTTGGTCAATCTATCAACGATGACCCAAATTACGTCTTTTTCTCCTAAAGATCGTGGAAGTCCAGATACAAAGTCCATAGTGATGTGCTCACACTTCCACTCAGGAATGGGTAGTGGCTGAAGTAGACTACCTGACCTCTGTCTTTCGGCTTTCACATGCTGGCACACTAAGCATCGAGATACAAACTGAGCTACCTCTCGCTTCATGCCATACCACCATACGTGCTCCCTCAGGTCTCTATACATCTTGTTGGCTCCAGGATGCATAGAGTACTGGGAACGATGCGCTTCATGCAGAATCTCCTTTCGAAGCTCTCCACTCGAAATATAAACTCTAGTACCGTGCCTCAGCGACCCATCTTCGGCTATAGAAAAATCGTCTAGCACTCCTGCCTGCACCTGCTCCCTGATGCTCCTCAGGGCCACATCATCAAACTGTACTGATCTGACTCTGTCCATCAATGCAGATTGAATCTGTAAACCCCACATCCGAACCTTCATCCCCGGAACGATCACCTCGATACCCAAACTATCCAGATTGGCCAATATATGACGATCTGTCGTCAAATACATAGCGACTGGATACCTGCTCAAGGCATCTACAGCTACGTTGGCCTTTCCTGGATGGTACTACAACTAGATATCGAAGTTCTTCATCAGTTCAAGCCACCTCCTCTGCCTCATGCTCAATTCCTTCTGGGTGAACACGTACTTCAAGTTCTTGTGATCTGTGATAATCTCAACTTACCGGCATACTCTATCCAGGACACTATACTACACTTATGGAATACTACCTTCTGTTTTCTTCCTCAAATGAATACGGGTAAATAATTAGCATACGGGGCTCAGTTGAATGGGACATAAGTGTTATGTGGGTAGTAGGCTTAATGTGGGTCGTGTCCATATTTTGGGTCAACAAGTTTGGGTCGAATGGTGTCCCCAATTCAAGTCAGAAATAAAAGTAACTTCATGGGGTGAATCAAGATTGGGCCTTGTGTCAAGAAAGTCATGTGATAAAATAAAGCACAAGATGGTATGCCTGAGTGGGACACGAAGGTCATCGGCGTAGGATATCTTGTCTAGATCATGCATATGAAGTTGGTTTTGAGAAAACAACTAGTCTTGTGCTCCTAAATTAAAAGTTATGGCAATGTGCATATGATAATCATAAATAAAAGTGGGAATGGTCAATGGCCTAAATTGATCCGAAAGTTGTACGATACAAAGCTAGTACAAGAGAACGAGTTTGAGTGGGACGCGATATATCAAAATGAAGATAATCTTGTCTACTACAAACTCATGAAAGAAGTTCCCAGATATTGACCTCTCTGACGCTCCAGAAATCAAAGTCACGGAAGAACATTCGTCTATCTAGGATACTCTCTCTAGGGTGTCTACCCAAGCCTTGACGCTGTCTACACAAAGCACTAACTCATCTATATGATACTTGGATGGTACTTCTATACTAGGTTACTCATGTCCCTCATCTAACTAGTCACTTACAATATTGATGCCTACACCTATATAACACTTAAAATAATCTGGCTATTGCTACTAGGGTACTCCTTTTATTCTAGCACCTGGGAAAACTCCTACCTTAAAACTTATTAATCACCCTAGGCTTTCTCATCCATATTCAATTATCAACAATCAAATACAATACTTCCTAACCATACTCTGGACTATTAACACTAATACTCAAGGACACAGTGTCACGACCCGCACCCTAGAGTAAGGGCACGAGAAGTGGGTACGTCCAGCCTACGCCGCAGTGTCGGCGGTAGAACGCTGTCCTAGGTCAATCATCTAACAATATAAAGTACCTGTACAGTATATACTCTCCGAATGGAGGTGATATAACAACACACAATCTCAATCACATCTAGGGTAGAAGAATGAAGACAGATAGACAGATAGTAACTCAAGAGAACAGTATATAGATGAAATAAGTCCAAGTGTCTAGGATAACATAACATCAGAATGACAACTCAAAATACAATAAGTCTAAGAGTCTATACATCTCAACATCTCAAAATACAACTCAGAATGTGAGACAAAAGATAATATAAAAGTCTGTCTAACTAATCTGGTCTAGACTACTGGAACAATATCCTCAGCTGCAGGTGGATCCTGCTGGGGGTCCACAATATAAGTATCATCTAGTCCTGCTCCATAATAGGTAGACACCAGGGCCTCATCCTCATCCTCTGTAATATTTTCAACAGGTCCAATCAGGACGGGAACGAGCACAATATATCTCACGCAGTGCATAGCAGGTTAGGAAATACGATACAGGCAATAGAGTAAGATACATGAACTGCTGAAAGGAAATATACGCTGTAAAAGAGATAGCTGTAATGAAATATCTACTGTATATAGAGAACTATAAGTGACTAGTGATGTAGAGCACAAGATAGGCATGTGAATGGCTAGAATTTATACATGATCTACTGAGTTTGCACATGACTACTTTGGAATTATTCACATGACCACTTCTACTCCCCCGTTACCCCAATCAATACACAAGGATCTATACAAGTTACGTTATTATACATGATATCACATGGGGCCCATGAAAGGGTGCACATGATAGTATACATGAAGGCTCAGTAAACATGAGAGTACATGATCACATGAGTGTACATGAATAATAGAAGCATAGGAGTACATGATGATAGTGAAACACACATAACATGAAGTACCCAATGCTCCCGAGGGGGATAACATCTCATGTAAAGATCCATATAGTACCAATCCGTGTTACCAACGTGACAGCAACAAGTAAAGTAATCTAGAGCGAGAAGTAAAGCCTGAACAAGTATGAAACGGTCAGAGAATGTACTCGCCTGCTGAGTGAATGTCTGTAGAGAGTATGCTGTCTGAGGAGAGGTGTCTGGCTCCTGATCAGAGCAACACAAGTCACAATGTGTTCTAAATAGTAAATATGAAGTCTACTATGCAAACTACATGATTCTAGGTCAATCTGGTCAAAAGTCAACTCTTGGTCAACTCTGGTCAACTCTAAAGTCAAACTAGTCAAGGTTAAGTCAATACTAGTCAAACTAGTTAGGGTTTTAGTCAAACTAGTCAAACTAGTTGATTTAGGTCATTCCTAGTCATTTCTAGGTGAACTAGGTCAACTTTGACCTAAGGTTGACTTTGGTCAACCCTTAGTAATCAAGGGTCAATATGTGGTTTTGGGTCATTAGGGCTAGCCCCAAGCCATAGGCTAGTAATCCTAGGCCATAGGCCATTGTCAAAGATTATTGGTTATAGGTTTTCATCTAAACCTATACCTTAACAAGTTATACATATATATATATATATAATATCACTATATCTATATATATATAATTAGACACTAGCTACCCATATATCAAATATGAATATCATATATAGTACAAACCCACACTCACACCTATATACATATAACACTATGTATGACATAGTGAGACCTAACACAAATGTATATATATCACTTATATATATACATATATATATATATATATACATATATATATATATATATATATATATATATATCAATCTATATACATATATTACTTATATATATAGATAGATAGGAGAGAGAGACTTAGAGTGAGTGAGAGAGTGAAAGAGAGAGAGGACTACAGTGAGAGAGAGGGACTGGAATAGGGTCAGGACAGGGGGGGTTTCCAGAACCTGGAACCACACTCACACCCAAACACACACACACAGGATACATACATACATATGTACATACATGCACAACTACACACACACACAACCAAATCTCCCCAAAATCGACCCACACCCTCAATTACATGTATACTTCACATCTACACTCTAAAATACACTAGTCCAATACATTAAACCTACACAAAATCGAATTGAAATTCAATTTTCAAAACTGGGATTTAATCCCCAAAACTGTGACTGTGCACAGTTGCACTGAAATGGGATAATTCGATTTTCACGCAACCCAACGAGCTAAGGCTCGCAACCTAGGGTTGGTAACTGACACCCCACACATATACTAGTGTCCTAGGACACTGACACGACACCACGACACCGTTTTGCGTGTCCAAACACGCAAAATACTCAATCGGGTAAGCTTCTGATACGTGTACACAGGACAGTGTCGTGCACGTGTTCCACGCACTCGTAGACACACCACGAGACACGACACGTCTCGTGGTCATGCACACGTGTAGCCCACCTATAGGGCTACACGATGGACACTCTGCTACGTGTCCACGACACTCGTGGACACGATACGAAAGCCGTATCAGTCGTGAAAACACGACTGTTACGCGCGTTTCAGACCGCGTCGTGCACGCGGTTGCACGTCTCGTGCTCGCGACACAGGGCGCAACACACCACGTGCTCGTGTCCTCGTGTACGCCTCATATAGGGCTACACTCTCATGTCACTACGAGGTGTCATCGTGTCGTGTCCGTGCGACACGAGACACTCGAAGTTGGTGTCTGTGCGTGTGTGCGTGACCAGTGCGTGTCCCGTGCGAGTGAGTTTTCTCACTCGACACGACACGACACCACACGAGACTTTGGGGGCATGTTCGCAGACATTGCCCCCTTGTCTGTGACAATTTTTACGTGTCCTAATGGCCTGTGCTGTGCACACTAAAGGTCGGGTAGCAGGGCATTACTGTGCACTTGTGCACAGTGTGTCCTGTCGGGTTCGTGTCCAATTTGGATACGGACACTGCATTGGTTTGTGTGCAGAAGACTAGGGTTAGGGTTAGGAAACCTAGGACTAGGTTTTTGTATAAAAAGTTTTGTAAAAACTGGAAGTCCTCTCCTTTGAGGCATTCAACCAAACACCTATATTAAACCCATGATACATGTCCGATACGGACACCAAATCACATCAAAATCCCACCAAACTTTACCCACAGTATTGTTATCCCTATATGAATGCATTTATGAAAGAAAAACAGGAATTTGACTAGGTTTGGATATATTTACCTATTGGTGAAATTCCAAGGAAAATCAATAAAAAGAGGGTTGTGTGATCTCCACTTCGATGATGCCCAAGCTCCCAAATTCTAGATTTCTTGCTTCCCTTAGCTCCCTAGATGTTGTAGGGTTCCAATGCAAAAGACTAGAGTCAATTTGGATCACAAATGATCAAGTTATGAAGGTTTGTAGAAAATGGAATTTTGTGGATTAAAATTCATGCAATTTTATTCATGAATTAATCCATGGGGTATTTATCAAGGGTGGGCTGCCAAGGGGGGTGCCCTTGGCCGGCCAAGGCATGGGGGGGGTGTCCTTGCCCTTCCTTCTAGGCTAAGTCAAAGACTTTTGGTAAAGGGTGTGATATTTTGCATGTTTTGTGCAAAATATCAATAAAGTTAATATCTAGATATTAACTTACTTTATCCCATGACCAAAACATCACCCTAATGACTCTAGGTTAGTGGCTAACTTCTAGTTTAGGGTAGGATAGGTTAGTGACTAATCATGAGACCTACCAAGAATTAAATAATATAAAAATCACATAATCACAATTTAAGTCTAGAAAATTACCAAAATACCCTTTTGGTCAAAAACCCATAATTTGATGTTCTAAGCCTATGGCTAAGCTATCATGGTCATGGCAACTTCTAGGTTAGAGAAAACTAGGGTTTACACTAAGTTATACTAACCAAAATCACAAAGTCATAAGTCATGACTTAGCATGACTTAGAAGATGGTTTAACTTAACTAAAATCACCAGAAAATCATACCATGACTAAAATACCACTAATAAATAATAAAAATAATAAATTTTCAAAAATCCCCAATTTCAGAAAACAGGGTGTTACAAGTCTACCCACCTTAAAATAATTTCGTCCTCGAAATTTAGATGGTCGTACTCCTCCTAGGTCAAACCTCCAATAATCAGGGACGAAGCCACTACCTAGGCAACATACAAGGTCAACAAGCAAAATATGGATAGTAGACCTATACTGGGTCATGTCCAAAAATTGGTTGGCAGTTTTAGGTCATAATGTGTTCTTAAGTCAAATCGAAGCCAAAAGTAACTCCATGGGGTAAATCAGGATGGAGCCTCGGGTCAGGAAAATTGTACTAAGCAAATGAAGCACACAATGGTATGCCTGAGTGGGACACTAAGGTCATGGGTGTAGTATGTCATGTCTAGGTCATGTATGTGAAATTAGTTTTGAGAAAACAACTAGTCTTATGCTCCAAATTTAAAAGTGACGGTAACGTGTCTACGGTGATCAAAATTTAGAGTGGGAAAGGTCTATGGCCTAAATTGAACCAAAAATCGTGATGAAATAGTGGTACCAGGGGGACAGGTTAAATGGAACAGTATGTGGTCTCATCTAGGTGCACTAGTCATTCTAGATCAATACTGTCCTATGGTATCAATACGTACAAGCAATCTAAGGTGTCCAATTTGGGAAGGTAAGGAAACAACAATCATCAAGGCTGTAGGGTCGTCTACCATCCTATATGAAAATGGGTCATTAACAAGTGAGAAATCATTAAAGTTACCATTCCATAAAAAGAAAATTGAAAATTTAGGTACAACAATCACAAATAGATTTTTGTCTTGACATGATCTAAGTTGATCAATTTTAAGATAAACTGGGATTTGGGCAAGATGGGAATCAATGAAATCAAGTATGAGCACGAGCATCCAATGATGAAAATCCAGGTCATGATAAATTTTAATTTAACTGGATATGAATACGAGGTTCATAGACGATAAAAATAATTTCAAGGAGAATTGTCAAGGCTGTTGCGGATAAGATTTTAGGGCAAGTTAAATTATATCTCCATCCACGTAGATTAATATACGAAAAGCGAACCAAAACGCAATAGGTTGATCAGACCATCATGCGCCGGTTCTGATTAGACAATATGTTAGTGGGTGCGCACCCAATAAAATATATCATGACCAAGCTCGAAAAGGATAAGCTTGTAAAACTAAGGATAAATTTGTAGCATAAGATATATGTAAGGGTGGAATGATGAAAGAAGATACGTAGTCCTGGTCATGGGCATAGTCTAGGAAGATAAGGAAACAATAAATCACAGGGCAAAAAGGGTCACCATTCTATGGTCAGAGCTACTCTATCAACTCTAAGTCAAAGGCATAACACATAAATTAATTTATTTAAAAGGAAAATTCTTGACAAAAGAGTTAGTCAAGAATTATATTAATAGCTAAAGCTACTCCTACTCCTACTCCTAAGTAAGAGATAAAGAAACAACAAACAATCGACAAAACCAAATGAACTACCAGGTCAAAACTGATCACTAATAAAGAATAGGTAGGAGCAGACGGAATTGGATATTAAGATAGATATAATGAAGCAAGGTGGGAATGGAATTTAGAAGAACAAAACCTGCAAGCACATCGTCAACTGCCTGAGCATCCTCAACTGTCATGGCATAAGCACGCCCCTGCTGACCTCTGCCAGCCTGCTGCTGAAACTGTATAAATCTCTGCTGCTGTGGCTGTAACGGTCCCCTCTGCTGCTGAGCTACAGGTGGCCTAGCACCCTCATAAGGAGGTGCAACTGGACAATCTATCATCTTGTGGGCACCAGACCCACAAAATAGACAAACCTTCAGCCTCCTCCTACAAGACTCCCAAATATGCCCTATCTTCTTGCAATACCCACAACTCTGCATCCTCTGATCCTGTCCTCGAGGCTGATGCTGAACTCTAACAGGTGCCTGCTGAATGTGAGGCCTCTTGGCCTGACCTCCACTGCTGCCTGCTCCCTGTGCTACTCTGCCTGTGTACTGGGAACACTCCCTCAGCTGGTGGTCCGCTGCCCCATATAGTAGGCACCAGCCCAACCTTTTCCTGCACTCACCCCATCCATGTCCCGACTTCTTGCAATAGGGACAACTGATTGTCTTCGGGTCCTGACCCCGATACTGATGCTGCAATTGCTGAACTCCCACTGGTGTCTGCTGAAACTGCACATGGGGCCTCTTGGCCTGGCCTCTACTGCTGCTGGCACCACAAGCGTCCCGTCCCCTCTTGAACAACTGTTGCTGCTGAGTTTCCACTATCTGCTGGAAGAAGGAAAACAACTGTGCCACGTCCTCTGATCCTGATGACGACTGCTGCTGAAGAACGTTCGGGATGACAGAAGAAAGTCTCGGAGTAGGGAGAGGTGCACTCCCAAAGGCTGCAGATATCCTAGCCTGGGCTGGCACAACAGGAACTGCAGTCTCGGGGCCCTGCTGATCAGGAGGAGGAGTGGTAGACCCCTCAGTGGTATCTCCCTGATCGAGACGATGAGATCGTGTCTCCATACCCATCCTGAAGACAGATCAAACAAGGAATCAATACTGAGATATAAAATGATAATTCAAGGGAGGACAGTTATTTCAAGGAAGCAAACCTTCAACAGGAATTTAGATAGCAGGAATCCAGTTAAGAGTTTTCCTAATGCGATTGAGTACCCTAAAATAAGGATATTAATCTAACACAAGAAATTAAAGTCAACAACTACAAAAATTTCAAAATCATTAACTAATACCAGGATTCAAGTTCTACAGTGAATCCTCCAAAATCAAATTCAATCAAGGAAAAAGGAGTTTAAATCGTAATTTCAAATGAGATTCTCAAGGGTCATCCCAGGAATCTCTCAAGTATCCTAGCAGTGATTGAGTATCCACTCTCTCTAAGCCTATTCCTCAAATCCTATCGCAGGCTGTAGCGATACTCTAGTTCGAATACCACTACATAAACTCGACCTGCATGGGCCACCACTAAAAACGTGTCACGACCCGCACCCTAGAGTAAGGGTACGAGAAGTGGGTACGTCCAGCCTACGCCGCAGTGTCGGCGGTAGAACGCTGTCCTAGGTCAATCATCTAACAATATAAAGTACCTGTACAGTATATACTCTCCGAATGGAGGTGATATAACAACACACAATCTCAATCACATCTAGGGTAGAAGAATGAAGACAGATAGACAGATAGTAACTCAAGAGAACAGTATATAGATGAAATAAGTCCAAGTGTCTAGGATAACATAACATCAGAATGACAACTCAAAATACAATAAGTCTAAGAGTCTATACATCTCAACATCTCAAAATACAACTCAGAATGTGAGACAAAAGATAATATAAAAGTCTGTCTAACTAATCTGGTCTAGACTACTGGAACAATATCCTCAGCTGCAGGTGGATCCTGCTGGGGGTCCACAATATAAGTATCATCTAGTCCTGCTCCATAATAGGTAGACACCAGGGCCTCATCCTCATCCTCTGTAATATTTTCAACAGGTCCAATCAGGACGGGAACGAGCACAATACATCTCACGCAGTGCATAGCAGGTTAGGAAATACGATACAGGCAATAGAGTAAGATACATGAACTGCTGAAAGGAAATACATACTGTAAAAGAGATAGCTGTAATGAAATATCTACTGTATATAGAGAACTATAAGTGACTAGTGATGTAGAGCACAAGATAGGCATGTGAATGGCTAGAATTTATACATGATCTACTGAGTTTGCACATGACTACTTTGGAATTATTCACATGACCACTTCTACTCCCCCGTTACCCCAATTAATACACAAGGATCTATACAAGTTACGTTATTATACATGATATCACATGGGGCCCATGAAAGGGTGCACATGATAGTATACATGAAGGCTCAGTAAACATGAGAGTACATGATCACATGAGTGTACATGAATAATGGAAGCATAGGAGTACATGATGATAGTGAAACACACATAACATGAAGTACTCGATGCTCCCGAGGGGGATAACATCTCATGTAAAGATCCATATAGTACCAATCCGTGTTACCAACGTGACAGCAACAAGTAAAGTAATCTAGAGCGAGAAGTAAAGCCTGAACAAGTATGAAACGGTCAGAAAATGTACTCGCCTGCTGAGTGAATGTCTGTAGAGAGTATGCTGTCTGAGGAGAGGTGTCTGGCTCCTGATCAGAGCAACACAAGTCACAATGTGTTCTAAATAGTAAATATGAAGTCTACTATGCAAACTACATGATTCTAGGTCAATCTGGTCAAAAGTCAACTCTTGGTCAACTCTGGTCAACTCTAAAGTCAAACTAGTCAAGGTTAAGTCAATACTAGTCAAACTAGTTAGGGTTTTAGTCAAACTAGTCAAACTAGTTGATTTAGGTCATTCCTAGTCATTTCTAGGTGAACTAGGTCAACTTTGACCTAAGGTTGACTTTGGTCAACCCTTAGTAATCAAGGGTCAATATGTGGTTTTGGGTCATTAGGGCTAGCCCCAAGCCATAGGCTAGTAATCCTAGGCCATAGGCCATTGTCAAAGATTATTGGTTATAGGTTTTCATCTAAACCTATACCTTAACAAGTTATACATATATATATATATATATAATATCACTATATCTATATATATATAATTAGACACTAGCTACCCATATATCAAATATGAATATCATATATAGTACAAACCCACACTCACACCTATATACATATAACACTATGTATGACATAGTGAGACCTAACACAAATGTATATATATCACTTATATATATACATATATATATATATATATATATATATATATATATATATATATATATATATATATATATATATATATATATCAATCTATACATATATTACTTATATATATAGATAGATAGGAGAGAGAGACTTAGAGTGAGTGAGAGAGTGAAAGAGAGAGAGGACTACAGTGAGAGAGAGGGACTGGAATAGGGTCAGGACAGGGGGGGGTTTCCAGAACCTGGAACCACACTCACACCCAAACACACACACACAGGATACATACATACATATGTACATACATGCACAACTACACACACACAACCAAATCTCCCCAAAATCGACCCACACCCTCAATTACATGTATACTTCACATCTACACTCTAAAATACACTAGTCCAATACATTAAACCTACACAAAATCGAATTGAAATTCAATTTTCAAAACTGGGATTTAATCCCCAAAACTGTGACTGTGCACAGTTGCACTGAAATGGGATAATTCGATTTTCACGCAACCCAACGAGCTAAGGCTCGCAACCTAGGGTTGGTAACTGACACCCCACACATATACTAGTGTCCTAGGACACTGACACGACACCACGACACCGTTTCGCGTGTCCAAACACGCAAAACACTCAATCGGGTAAGCTTCTGATACGTGTACACAGGACAGTGTCGTGCACGTGTTCCACGCACTCGTAGACACACCACGAGACACGACACGTCTCGTGGTCATGCACACGTATAGCCCACCTATAGGGCTACACGATGGACACTCTGCTACGTGTCCACGACACTCGTGGACACGATACGAAAGCCGTATCAGTCGTGAAAACACGACTGTTACGCGCGTTTCAGACCGCGTCGTGCACGCGGTTGCACGTCTCGTGCTCGCGACACAGGACGCAACACACCACGTGCTCGTGTCCTCGTGTACGCCTCATATAGGGCTACACTCTCGTGTCACTACGAGGTGTCATCGTGTCGTATCCGTGCGACACGAGACACTCGAAGTTGGTGTCTGTGCGTGTGTGCGTGACCAGTGCGTGTCCCGTGCGAGTGAGTTTTCTCACTCGACACGACACGACACCACACGAGACTTTGGGGGCATGTTCGCAGACATTGCCCCCTTGTCTGTGACAATTTTTACGTGTCCTAATGGCCTGTGCTGTGCACACTAAAGGTCGGGTAGCAGGGCATTACTGTGCACTTGTGCACAGTGTGTCCTGTCGGGTTCGTGTCCAATTTGGACACGGACACTGCATTGGTTTGTGTGCAGAAGACTAGGGTTAGGGTTAGGAAACCTAGGACTAGGTTTTTGTATAAAAAGTTTTGTAAAAACTGGAAGTCCTCTCCTTTGAGGCATTCAACCAAACACCTATATTAAACCCATGATACGTGTCCGATACGGACACCAAATCACATCAAAATCCCACCAAACTTTACCCACAGTATTGTTATCCCTATATGAATGCATTTATGAAAGAAAAACAGGAATTTGACTAGGTTTGGATATATTTACCTATTGGTGAAATTCCAAGGAAAATCAATAAAAAGAGGGTTGTGTGATCTCCACTTCGATGATGCCCAAGCTCCCAAATTCTAGATTTCTTGCTTCCCTTAGCTCCCTAGATGTTGTAGGGTTCCAATGCAAAAGACTAGAGTCAATTTGGATCACAAATGATCAAGTTATGAAGGTTTGTAGAAAATGGAATTTTGTGGATTAAAATTCATGCAATTTTATTCATGAATTAATCCATGGGGTATTTATCAAGGGTGGGCTGCCAAGGGGGGTGCCCTTGGCCGGCCAAGGCATGGGGGGGGGTGTCCTGCCCTTCCTTCTAGGCTAAGTCAAAGACTTTTGGTAAAGGGTGTGATATTTTGCATGTTTTGTGCAAAATATCAATAAAGTTAATATCTAGATATTAACTTACTTTATCCCATGACCAAAACATCACCCTAATGACTCTAGGTTAGTGGCTAACTTCTAGTTTAGGGTAGGATAGGTTAGTGACTAATCATGAGACCTACCAAGAATTAAATAATATAAAAATCACATAATCACAATTTAAGTCTAGAAAATTACCAAAATACCCTTTTGGTCAAAAACCCATAATTTGATGTTCTAAGCCTATGGCTAAGCTATCATGGTCATGGCAACTTCTAGGTTAGAGAAAACTAGGGTTTACACTAAGTTATACTAACCAAAATCACAAAGTCATAAGTCATGACTTAGCATGACTTAGAAGATGGTTTAACTTAACTAAAATCACCAGAAAATCATACCATGACTAAAATACCACTAATAAATAATAAAAATAATAAATTTTCAAAAATCCCCAATTTCAGAAAACAGGGTGTTACACACAGACCAATTGCAAGTCACCAAACCATCACACTACGAAGAACCTATAATGAAATGAGACACCTCACTACCAAAATACAGTAAATTAGCGACGAAAAATTAGCGACGGAAATTTTCAGTCGGCATTAGCGACGGCTTCATGGCAGCTCGCCGACGGATTACCGACCACACTCATTTACATTTTTTATTTCAATTTTAGGGGAAGGAAAGGTCGCATATCCGTCGCTAGGTAGTCGGAGATATAGCGACGGAATCGGAGTCGTCGCTACTCAGTCGATCATTTGGCGGAAATTGTGTAGAGAATTGGCAGAACATTTCTTCGACTACGTAGCGACGGATACTCAGTCGGCTAGTATCAAACAGAGCGACTACTGGGCGACGGGTTTTTATTCGTCGCTAGTCCGTCGCTAAATATACGTACCAGACTTTAAATGAAACGGCAGGGGAAACTTTTTTGCATTCCCCCGAAATTTACTCTCTCTCCTCTCTCTCTCTCTCTCTCTCTCGCCGGTGTCGTCTTCGGTGATCGGCATCGATGTCGGCGTCGACGTCGGCGTCCTCTCCTCTCTCTCTCTCTCCCGAAGGTAATCCCTCTCTCTCTCTCTCTCGCGGTGTCGTATAGGGGCAGCGAGGGCATCGGAGGCTGGACGGTGGGCTTGGGGCGGGGGCGTCGGGGGCTGGACGGCGCGCTTGGGGCTGGGGCGTCCGGGGCTGGGCGAACCCAGGGTCGGGGACTGGGCGGTGGGCTTGGGGCGGGGGAGTCGGGAGTTGGGCGGTGGGCTTGGGGCTGGGGCGTCGGGGACTGGGCGGCTGGCTTGGGTCGGGGGCTGGGCGGTGGGCTTGGGGCGGGGGCGTCGGGGTCTGGGAGGCGGGCTTGGGGCTGGGGCGTCGGGGGCTGGGCGGCTGGCTTGGGTCGGGGGCTGGGCGGTGGGCTTGGGGCGGCAGAGTCGGGGGCTGGACGGCTGGCTTGGGACGGGGGCGTCGGGGGCTGGACGACTGGCTTGGGTCGGGGGCTGGGCGGTGGGCTTGGGGCGGGGGCGTCGGGGTCTAGGAGGCGAGCTTGGGGCTGGGACGTCGGGGGCTGGGCGGCTGGCTTGGGTCGGGGACTGGGCGGTGGGCTTGGGGCGGCGGCGTCGGGGGCTGGGCGGCTGGCTTGGGACGGGGGCGTCGGGGCTATTTGCAACCGACGCACAACCATAAGCACTCTTCATATATATATGCAACCGAACTACTGGGCGGCGGGCTTGGGGCGGCGGGCTTTGGTCGGGGGCGGCGGGTGGCTTTGTTTCTCAAATTCATCTGAGTTTATATATTGGCTAAATAATGTGTTATCCATATTGGGTGTTATCCATTAGTTTGGTGGTGTTTGGATTAGTAAATGTGAATATGGGGTTTGGATTCATGGTGTATATGTTCACTGTCTCAAGGACAGTACAAGTTCTATCAGTTGTGTGCTTCTGTATAGATGTATATATCTATACATCTAGCTGTGATATACATATGTGTATGTGACAATCCCAGTTACCGACGGACTAGTGACCGGTTAGCGACGGATATTTCCAGCTCCATTTGCATTAATCTACGGTAGGACATGGTGATCAGGACATAGTCCCTGCAGCCATTCGACTGGCGAGGCAGAAACTATGTAGCCATAGATAAAGTTGACTGTCCTCCGACCCTCATCCCTCGGCAATGATGATACGACAACCTATCACTATATCTTATATAGTAGTAGATGATGTCTTAGTATCACATTATGTGAGTTCATCTTGATTCTGTTATATTCTTCAGATACTAGATACGATAAAAACATATACTACACCATATGTACAGAACATAGATGATTCACACTAATGTATGCTTGAATAAATCTTGGGTTGTGTTCTGAGCCATCCGTTCTCACACTTAAAACACATAGGAATTAGTAGTGTGAGAGCGCCGGAGAGAGTGAGAGCGCCGGAGGGGGGGAGGAGGAGAGAGAGAGAGAGAGTAAAATGGTACGATATGGTAAAGTAGTACTGTATTTTGGCTCCAGTTCCAGCTCCATTTGTATTAATCTACGGTACGACATGGTGATCAGGACATAGTCCCTGCAGCCAATCGACTGGCGAGGCAGAAACTATGTAGCCGTAGATAAAGTTGACTGTCTTCCGACCCTCATCCCTCGGCAATGATGATACGACAACCTATCACTATATCTTATATAGTAGTAGATGATGTCTTAGTATTACATTATGTGAGTTCATCTTGATTCTGTTACATTCTTCAGATACTAGATAAGAACATATACTACACCATATGTACAGAACATAGATGATTCACACTAATGTATGCTTGAATGAATCTTGGGTTGTGTTCTGAGCCATCCGTTCGCACACTTGGCAAAAAATCGAATTTTTTATACTTTATCGGCTTTCAAAAATGTACTCAAATTACATGATGGTTCCTTCAGTTAGCTTGCTTATGTTATATTTATATTATTTGTGACTATCGATCTTACCAGATGGCACCCATGACCCAAGGAGCGGCACGTTGTTTGAGGAAAATAGTGAATGCTGAGGTGGCTCATCCTATAGTTAAGGAGGAAGTGGCACCGGTTGCTAGTGAGACCGGGAGTTCTATTCATCCAGCACCGGTAGCTAGTGAGACCGGGAGTTCTCTTCATGCAGTCCTTGCAAGGGATGACATCTCTCCTCATGCCAAAGATCTCGCTTTTCGAGGTGGTTGCGTGATCGTATCACTGAGCGTTTGCATGAGCAGCGTGGTTCTCATTAGCTATTAGTACTTATTAGTATTGGACTATTTGTATTGGGTTGTTTTTGTATTAGACTATTTGTATTGGACTACATATATGAACTAGAACTGTGTCAATCTCTGGATTGTATTGGACTACGACATGATGATCAAGACATAGTCCCTGCAGCCATTTGACTGGCGAGGCAGAAACTATGTATCCGTAGATAAAGTTGACTGTCCTCCGACCCTCATCCCTCGGCAATGATGATACGACAACCAACAAGAGAGAATACTCTGAGAGATCCATCTGAGTATGACGTATACTCTGAGAGATCACCTTTACAAGAATGATATCAGTAGTGGGATTGAGTGCTGGAGAAGATATTATCAGAGTATACGTCCTACCCAGATGGGTCTCTCACCGTTAATATTTTTTTCTGACGACATGGTGGATGTGCTCCCTCAACAGATTCTTGCTCCAAGCCAAAACTTTGCTCCGGAGCTCAAGTGGACATCCTTGGTGTAGAGCTCGAGTGAGAGGTTCCTGACAGCATGGTGGTCTCCTTTGTCAAAGTATCCGTGCTCGTCCCACATGTGGGACGAGCATGGATACTTTGACAAAGGAGACCACCATGCTGTCAGGAACCTCTCACTCGAGCTCTACACCAAGGATGTCCACTTGAGCTCCAGGACAAAGGAGACCACCATGTGGGACGAGCACGGATACTTTGACAAAGGAGACCACCATGCTGTCAGGAACCTCTCACTCGAGCTCTACACCAAGGATGTCCACTTGAGCTCCGGGACAAAGTTTTGGCTCGGAGCAAGAATCTGTTGACGGAGCACATCCACCATGCTGTCAGAAAAAAATAGTAACGGTGAGAGACCCATCTGAGTAGGACGTATACTCTGATAATATCTCCTCCAGCACTCAATCCCACTACTGATATTATTCTTGTAAATGTGATCTCTCAGAGTATACGTCCTACTCAGATAGATCTTTCAGAGTATCCTCTCCGGTTGGGTTGTGTTCTGAGCCATCCGTTCTCACACTTAAAATACATATGAATTAGAACTGTGTTTTGTATTTTCGGCAAACCCAGGGATTTGATTCTGTATTTTGATTTCTGTATTTTGGCTCCAGCTCCATTTACATTAATCTACGGTACGACATGGTGATCAGGACATAGTCCCTGCAGCCATTCGACTGGCGAGGCAGAAACTATGTATCCGTAGATAAAGTTGACTGTCCTCCGACCCTCATCCCTCGGCAATGATGATACGACAACCTATCACTATATCTTATATAGTAGTAGATGATGTCTTAGTATTACATTATGTGAGTTTATCTTGATTCTGTTACATTCTTCAGATACTAGATACGATAAGAACATATACTACACCATATGTACAGAACATAGATGATTCACACTAATGTATGCTAGAATGAATCTTGGGTTGTGTTCTGAGCCATCTGTTCTCACACTTGAAGATAAATCGAATTATAACGACGAATATTAGGTTACTCTTAAGGATAATTGATGTCTATTTTATATTAATTTGGTTTGGTCTATATGATTCTTGGATAATTGGTGTGCATTAAATTCGTATGTGCATATTTGGTCTATGTGATTCTTGGATAATTGGTGTGCATTATATATTGGTTTGGTTTATGCATATTTTTGTGAACAGGGAAAGTGCTGCAATTTTTTTCAAAAAAATTCTCAGTTACCGACAGACTAGTGACCGGTTAGCGACGGATATTTCCAGCTCCATTTGCATTAGTCTACGATACGACATGGTGATCAGGACATAGTCCCTACAGCCATTCGACTGGCGAGACAGAAACTATGTA
Organism: Iris pallida; assembly: GCA_029216955.1. Classification (NCBI taxonomy): domain Eukaryota; kingdom Viridiplantae; phylum Streptophyta; class Magnoliopsida; order Asparagales; family Iridaceae; genus Iris; species Iris pallida. The sequence continues at coordinate 11,060,804 of JANAVB010029816.1, read as the reverse complement.
GCCGTAGATAAAGTTGACTGTCCTCCGACCCTCATCCCTCGGCAATGATGATACAACAACCTATCACTATATCTTATATAGTAGTAGATGATGTCTTAGTATTACATTAGTGAGTTCATCTTGATTCTGTTACGTTCTTCAGATACTAGATACGATAAGAACATATACTACACCATATGTACAGAACATAGATGATTCACACTAATGTATGCTAGAATGAATCTTGGCTTGTGTTCTGAGACATCCGTTCTGATCAAGCATCTTCCTTCTCCTCTCCTCCACCATGGCTCTGAACCCATCTGCTCCTCCCTACTTCCTTTCTTTTTATTTGACTCTCTCTGCCACATATGATATCCAGCTCAAGTGTAGAGTCGGGGGAGAAGAAGTGGGCAGGAAGAGGAGGGGGAAGCAGCACAGCCGGCGGCATGACCCGGAGGAAGTAAAGAGTTTTTTTTCAACAGCCGTAGGAGAACTATAAGGATATATCGTTTCACAACATGTCATCTTGTGAAAGACCCTTCATGTGAATATCATGTTACCGCGGTGTCGAAAGACTAACATGTCATAATTTTTTAAGCCGTGTGTTTTGACATAATCTTCCCAACTCTTTCCTCCTATGTAGTAATCTTGCATTATTACATAGCAGGAAAGAGTTTGGAGGATTATGTCAAAACATACGGCTTAAAAAATTATGACATGTTAGTCTTCCGACACCGCGGTAACATGGTTGTCATATTAAGGGTCTTTGACAAGGTAATATGTTGTGAAAAGATATATCCTTATAGTTCTCCTACGTATATTGAAGAAAACCTTTGTACTTCCTCCGGGTTATGCCGTCGGCTGTGCTGCTTCCCCCTCCTCTTTCTGTCCACTTCTTCTCCCCCAACTCTACACTTGAGCTGGATATCATATGTGGCTGAGAGAGTCAAATAAAAAGAAGGGAAGTAGGGAGGAGCAGATGGGTTCAGAGCCATGGTGGAGGAGAGGAGAAGGAAGATGCTTGATCAGAACGGATGGCTTAGAACACAAGCCAAGATTCATTCTAGCATACATTAGTGTGAATCATCCATGTTCTGTACATATGGTGTAGTATATGTTCTTATCGTATCTAGTATCTGAAGAACGTAACAGAATCAAGATGAACTCACTAATGTATGCTAGAATGAATCTTGGGTTGTGTTCTGAGCCATTCGTTTTCATACTTGACAATTAAGCTATTCGACTGGCGAGGCAGAAACTATGTAGTCGTAAATAAAGTTGACTGTCCTCCGACCCTCATCCCTCGGCAATGATGATACGACAACCTATCACTATATCTTATATAGTAGTAGATGATGTCTTAGTATTACATTAGTGAGTTCATCTTAACTCTGTTACGTCCTTCAGATACTAGATACGATAAGAACATATACTACACTATATGTACAGAACATAGATGATTCACACTAATGTATGCTAGAATGAATTTTGGGTTGTGTTCTGAGCCATTCGTTCTCATACTTGGCAATTAAGCATGTGAAATAGAACTGATTATGTTTAGTTTGTCTTACGATACAGATTTTCACATCCAAATTGAAATAGATCGTTACTTCGTTGATCGTACATGGATGTACTAGCGGATCAACCTCCTAGACCGTAGGTACTTATAAGTATTGACCATATCGTATTAGTATCGATCTATCGTTTTGGTATGGGTCGTATCAGTTGGTATTGGTCTTAGCAAATTGGTATCGTCCTATCCGATATGTATCGGCCGTATAGCTAGGATTCATATTGGCCTTATAGATTTGGTATCGGTCATATCCGATAGGTATCGGCCGTGTTGGATTAGTATAGACCATTTTGGATTACTATCGTGGAAGGTTTAGTAACAACTGTACTTGGATTTCTCTCTTCTAGAGCTAGATTACCATTGCAAGAGAGTCACGAGAGCGTAACTGGCCAGTTATAGAACATACATACTTTCTTTTCAATCTCGCTTTTTCTGATGGAAAAGGAAGAATGTATGTTACTGTAACTGGCCAATCACGATCTGGTGATTCTCTTGCAATGGTATTCTAGCTCGAGAAGAGAGAAATCCAAGTACAGTTGTTACTAAACCTTCCACGATACTAATCCGAAATGGTCTATACTAATCCAACACGGCCAATACCTATCGGATATGACCGATACCAAATCGATAAGGCCAATATGAATCCTAGCTATTCGGCCGATACATGTACATATCGGATATAGGACGGTACCAATTTGTTAAGGCCAATACCAATATGATACGTCCTATACCAAACCAATAGACCGATACTAATCTGATACACTAGATACTAAGTACATCCGGCCTATACCAGCGGATCCACCAATTACTGTACGATAGGCTCAACGACTCCAGTTACATCCGGTTATTGGTGAGTACATGATTATATAGTAATTTTGTTAGTCTTGTGATACAAATTTTTACTCTCTCATGCTACCAACGTCACAACTTTTTCGGTGCTGCTCCCTCTAATGATGATGAACGCAAAAAACCAACGTCACAACTTTTATAATTTGAGTAAATTTCTTTACCCTATATAAAAATTTCTGTTGTCAGAAAGATGGCTCCTAGGACTCGTCGAGGTGGTGCTGCTAGTCGAGTAAGGGGTCGAGGCAAGAAACCCTTGGAGGTCGACACGGAGGAAGTCTCCGTCGTCAAACAAGAGTCGGTAACTGTTAAGGAGAAGGTGTTACCAAAGGTCGAGGTCAAGGAAGAATCGATGACCATCAGGGAAGAGATTGCTCCCAAGCTTGAAGTTAAGGAGGAGCCACCGTCAGAGAGTAGTAGCATCGGAACCGACCCTCCTGTCCCTACAGAAGACCTCAACCAGATTGAGCCTTCGTATGCAAAGTGGCTGATAGAATGGTACATGCCTCAACGCAACTATGATCCCTGGCTGTGAGGATTTATCGTCTGACTTGTGGTCTTTGTTGAGGCCAAAGTCGATTTTCCTATGTGTTTTGGAATATTTGTGGAAATTTTGGAATATTTGTGCTATGATCGGATTATAACGACGAACATTAGGTTGCTCTTCCGGATAATTGATGTCTATTTTATATTAATTTGGTTTGGTCTATATGATTCTTGGATAATTGGTGTGCATTAAATTCGTATGTGCATATTTGGTCTATGTGATTCTTGGATAATTGGTGTGCATTATATATTTGGTCTATGTGATTGTTGGATAATTGGTGTGCATTATATATTGGTTTGGTTTATGCATATTTTTGCGAACAGGGAAAGCGCTGTAATTTTTTTTCAAAATATTATCAGTTAGCGACAGACTTGTGACCATTGCGCGACGGATTTACCAGTTTCCGACTACTTTTTGACGACAAATCCGTCGCTAACTGGAGAATTAAAAATGTTTCCAGTTAGCGACGGGTGGTCGACGGAATATCCGTCGGCATGGTATATAATTCGACGGAATAGCGACGACCTATCCGTCGCCCTTGTTCTGGAAATACCAAGAATTTCCAGAACATGGTCGACGGATAATCCGTCCGTATTCCGTCGACAGATATCGACGGAATAGCGACGACTTGTCCATCGCCATGGTGCTGGAAATGACAAGAATTTCCAGAACCTGATCGACGAATTTTTCGTCAGCAAACCGTCGCTAATCTGTCGTTTGATATCGAAGGCGTCGACGGATTAACGACGGCATGGTACACTCTGATACGCTATTACGACGGGTTACCGACGGAACTTTACGTCGCTATTGTCTACACAGTTCAGTACTTAATACTTGAAATGGACGATAGTCCGTCGAAAAGTCATCGCTAATGCTTTGTATTGTTAAGTCGACAAAACGTCGCTATTCCGTCGCATGATGACTACGTAGCGACGGACAGTTATTAGCGACGAGCTTATTGTCGACGAATTTTTTTGGCCAAAACCCGTCAGTGATCGGCCGCTAATGGAAAGTCCCGTCGGATTGGCGACGGATAGGGTCGTCGCTAAATCGATAAATTTTGGTAGCGCCTGGAATAAAGAACCGAAGGTATTCTTACTCCTAAGCTAATTGGGGATGGAACAGAATCTATAATAACAGAAATGAAATGATAGAGATGACATGTTAAGACCCTTCTCAAGATACAATCTGATAATCATACACGTCTATCCTAAATCATGATACTCAGAATCATCGTCACGCCAGTAAGCAAGGCTGCGATAAACAGTAGATTCCATAACTAGGTATGCACCTCTATAATCATATCGTCTGGAATCCTCACCAGGCCGACTAGTATAGCTGCGAGAAATCTCAAATCACATGACCAAGATATGTACATCCGAAGTCAGGTCTCTACGTTTCCGCCACGTCGGCTAATATAGCTGCGATAAACTCAAGGTTTCATAACTAAGTAGACGTTTTACCTTCCCGATTATTCCCGTCAAGATATGTTATCAGAAGATACCGTAACTCAGGCCATAAAATTCATCTCGATATGAAAAATCAAAATTAGCGATTATCCAAAAAAATTAAATTCAATAATAAGGAGCAAGGATGAAGAAAAACAAGAGGAAATGATTTCAAATTGACGTTCAAAACAAGATTTCCAAGGGTCGTCATAGGAATCTCTCAAAAGTCCTAAGCAAAGAGATCAATATAGCACATGATAAGATATCGTCAAGGAAGGACAATTTATTTCGAATTGCAAGAAGAGTTTGTCATGGTAATCAAAAGATTGTAATTTTCCTAATATGTGATTGAGTAACTCCTATCATAACCTAAAACCTATATCCTAACAGCAGGCTCGTAATTAGCGCTCTAAGTCAAGCACCCATTACGAAATTGCACTAGTTGCGACTCTGGCCTGCATGGGCCACCATAAAAATGTGTCATGACCCGCACCCTTTTTAGGGGAACGAGCACGTGGGTACGTCCAGCCTACGCCGCAGTATCGGCGGTAGAATGCTGTAAAGGTCATCTAGAATATATAGAATCTAAGACACAATAATATAACCTGTCATCTCCGCACGGAGGAATATAACCACAACTCAATCACATAATTCTAAGGAAGATAAACACGATGAATAAGATAAAGATAAAGATGAGATAAATAGTCTGAAATAGTATCGAGCCACAATCATAAGTTCAGAGACCAAGACATAAAACAATATCCCAAAATAAATACTACAAGTCTCAAAGTATCAAACTGGAATGTAATTAAGACAAAATCTAAGTGAACTAGATCACTACTGGCGGTGCGTCCTCTACGAGCACCGGGTCCACAGGCTGGTCCTGGTCGTAGGCTCCATCTATGCCAAACCCGTAGTAGGTCGGGCAATCTATCTCTAAATCCTCTGAAAAATAATGGGTGTTATCCTGTCAGGATATGAGCAAGTACAAACGCCAACAGCAGTTCCATGTGAATTGACAAATACTATAAGAGACAATCATAATAAAATACAAGATGGAATATCAAGACTGAAAGTAAAACGGTACAAGAGAACAGGATATCATGTCATGTGTGAGATATAAGATAAAACTGGAATATAAATAAATGGAAAGTAATCTGCGGTATGATGTAAACATAAAAATAAAGTGCAATGAGATATTAGAGCGTTATGTGATCGGCTTGGGTCAAGATCAGGCTGTTCCATTTGATCGGCTATGCACAGGTAGTATAATAATGTAGGGATCAGGCCGGCAAAATGGAAAGCTATGCACAAGTAGTATAAGGTCAGGCTACACCCTACTTGTGGTGAGGGTGGAGCTATGCACAAGTAATAAACAAGTATGGATAATGATCACATAACCTCTAATAACTCCCCCATCCCCGAGTAGTATAATGAATCCAGACATGACAGGTCATGACACGGGATTCGAAGAGCAGGGGGCCAGTCTACTCCCAAATCGGTGTCTATACAAGTACAGGAAACAATATCGAACAATGTACTCATATACCAGGTAAACAGGAATGACATCTCATGACGAGATTCACGTATACTAGTCCATGTATCCTCGTGTCGAGAATCAAGTAAACACTACAACTAAATCGGATATAGTAGATATCAAGACAATGAAAACTATCAGAGAATGTACTCGCCTGTCGTCCTGAGCTGAGAAAATCGAAACTACCACCCACTCAAAGAGCCACGAACGGTCAACTCGCACAACTGTCTCCTAATGCTGAAACAGAAATTACCAACATTCTCAGAATGGTCAAATTAGCGAGAAATGCCTACCCATAAGTCCAATTCTGGACACAGAGGCAAAACGGTAATTTCGGATCAAAATGGTGTCCGCCGTTGGACACACCTTGCACCAAAAAATATGCCAGAATCTATAGTCTCTAAAGTCATCAAACTAAATGTCTACAGGTCCGGTTTGACGAGACGAACCCAACGGTATGTCCAATTTTAGATTCCAGTGGGCTGTGCACATAATCACCCGTTGAGTGGGATTGTGGGCCCACCAAAATGGCGTCCCGATCAACGGTCTCAGAATCGGACCAAACTTGGCTATAGGACCAGAAAACTATTTCGAGTCCAATGGCGTAAGTTTCGTCGCGATTTGATGAGGGTGCACAAAGTAATTGACAAATATGCAAAAGGTCGATACGGTGAATTTTTGACGGATACGCATCAAATTCGTCGTGCACACGCGACCAATTTGAATTCCGTCAAAGCCCACACGACCACGAAGTCGATACGCACCTTTCGATGCTTTCGGTTCGCGACCACGTCGCCCGGATTGACGGGACGAACGGCGTATCGGGACAATTTTACTAAAAATCCACTTTTGAAAATCAGTTTTTTCTCCAATTTTACAAATCAATAACTTTTTGTACAGTGCATGAAATTTAATTCTACAAGAAAGGTTTTAAAGCCCTATAGGTTGTCTATAAGTATCTTCAAACCGATTTTGAAAACTCAAAACACGTTGGTCGCAAATCGGCCAAAAATTTGGGGTTTCGGGACAGTTTCTAAACCCAGAAAATCGAGTTTTTTCTCGATTTTGGAACTCCTTTTCCGTCGCCCATGGTGCGAATCGACACGAACTATTTGAAGGGAATTAAAGGTGTATATGTTGGGATCATACCTGACCAAGCGGTTCGCAAAACGATGGAACGAGGAAGGAGAAATCTATTTTCGAAGTTGGCTCTTCGCTGACAGTTTCCGTGCGTGGGTGGGATGCTCGTTGCGCGTTTTTCGGTGATGGACGGCCACGGGTTGGTCGACGGCGATGTCGGGGTGCACGTTGGGTTGGGGGTGACGGCTAGGGTTTGATTTTTTCTAAAAATCTCTCTCTCGTTCTCTCTCAATATATATATATATATATATATATATATATATATATATATATATATATATATAGGACCGTCGGGTTTATAAAAGGAAAAAAAATAAAAGGGGTCGTCGGATTCATGTAGCAGCTGTGCTGCTTCTTAATGTGGGGGGAGGGGGCGCGTGTGTGTGTTTTGTTTAGTTTTTGTTTATTAATCCTTTTTTTTCTTTTTTTCTTTTCTTTATTCTAATAAACCTTTTATATATATATTTATATGTATCATATATACATACATACATACATATATTATATACACATATACGTATATTTATTTATATAAAATAATTCCATAATATTTACCCATTAATATATATATTTATTTATTTATTTATTTATTTATTTATTTATTTATTTATTTATTTATTTATATATATATATATATATATATATATATATATATATATATATATATATATATATATATATATATATCCCATAAATGGAATAATAACTAAATATATATATATATATATATATATATATATATATATATATATATATATATATATATATATATATATATATATATATATATATATATATATATATATATATATATATATATATAAATAAAAATCAAAATTTATTTATAACAAAACTAAATATTTTATTTTTTATATATATTAAATATTTAAACTTTTATAAATAAAAACTCTATCAGTAAAATACTTATTTAAATAATAATATAAAAACACTAATAATAATATTTAAATAATATTAAAAAATAAAATAATGTAAATGACCATATTAGCCTTATTCAGAAAAAGTGGGGGTGACAAAGCTATGGCGGTGGCTAGGGTGGTCGGGGTGATAAATAGGGTCAGGATTTTGGACGAGGGGGTATTTATAGGGAAGAATCAAGGGTCAATTTAGGGTTTTCGTGGAGAAATTAGGGTCTAGGGTTAGGGTTTAGGTACGGCCGTCGGGGAAGACGACAAGGCGAAGGCGGTGGTCGTCGGTCAGATTTGCAGAAAAAATCCCTGGCATTTCGTAAATTATAAAATATCCCACCGTCTTAACTATATGCAATTCTTAATTTGCAAACTGACCTCCGAAATGTTCTGTGCAAACATTTATTTGCACAGATAAATCTAATATTGCAGTTTGCTTTAAAAATATTTGAATTAATTACAAACTGCTATAAAAATAAATTAATAAATTACAAAATAATATTTTAGGCTTTAAAAACTATTTAAAAATTCTACAAAAATTCCTAATAATCATAATAAATTATTTTAAGGCTAAAATTGTTATTTGTGGTTAAAAATCCCCAATTTAAATATAACTAAAATTCAGGGGGTTACAGAAGGTATCATCAAGATTGAATTTGTATAAACCATCATTAAGAATACCAGAACCTATGTGAATAGCATTCTTAAACAAATTGAAACTTTTATTACCAAAGTTGAATACATAACCAAGTTTATCAAGTTTTGACATAGATACTAAATTTCTGGAAATAGGCACACATAAGGTTTGATACAAATCAATGAAATTCCCCGACGATAGAAATAATCGGTACGTTCCTATTGCTTTAACATGAACTTTGACTCCATTCCCCATGTATAAGAAATGATCATTTGGCTTTATGGTTTGGGTCGTATGAAATCCTTGCATTGTTTTGGAAATATGAACAGTAGCACCAGAGTCAAGCCACCAAGTATTAAAAGGAACTTCAATTAAATTTGATTCGAAACATACAAAAGCCAAAGGCTTACCTTTCTCTTCGAACAATGCTTTACATTTTGAGCAATCAGCCTGAAAATGACCAGGTTTCTTGCAGAAATGACAGTTCTCATTCTTCTGTTTCTTTCCTTTGTTGCCATTACCGGTGCCACTTCTAGAAAGCTTTGCTTTTATTTTCCATTCCATGCTTATTTCCATTAGTTTTACTTGCTTCTTGAGTAGTAAGATGGACTCTATTGATACCTTATTGTTTGAGTCTCGCTTCCTCTTGCATAAGTATGACAACCATACTTGTCAATTTATTTATGTTCCACTTATCCTTAATAGTTTTGTAATGAACATGAAATGGCCCATATTCAGGAGGTAAGGAGTTCAAAATAAATTGCACTAGAAAAGTATCATCTAGAGCCATTCCAAAAAATTTGAGTTTAGCCGCTATGTTGGTCATTTCGAGGATATGATCATGCCTAGACCTGCTTCCATCAAATTTTATGGTGGTAAGCTTACTCATAAGTGTTCCAGCAAGTGACTTATCGGCACTTCTAAAATGATCATCAATGATTTTGAGATATTCCTTTGCACTATCAGTTTTGGGTAAGGTAGTCTTAATGTTGTTTGGTGCGGTCATTCACATAAACATAATATTGAGTCTGTTTAACTTTTCCTAAGCTATATGGAGAGCCTTTTGAGTTTCAGTACTAGTTTCAGTGAGATCAGGAGGCTTATCAATTTGGAGTGCAAGATCGAGGTCAAGCACACCAAGGTTGAATTGGACTTGTTTAGACCAATCAGGAAAATTCATTCATGTAAGCATTGGAACAGATGAAGCCAGCGAATGAAGTGAATAGGACGATGGTACTGCAATATTATAACACATACTTATTAGTGCTTTGAATTTAACATAAAACAATTAAAGTATTTCCATGCATCACCTTTGGGTAGAAAACATAAAAAAAATTACATTCTCATAATGATGTTATTAGTTTCTACACTAGTTGATAAAATTACATTGTATATTTGAGTATACATGTTATCTTTGGATATTTAATGCATACAAAAATAAACATATAATTTTATCATTTTTCTTATTCATCAATCACTAAATAATTATTGACCTTTGGGTAATATTATATATCTAGTGATCAAAAAATATATTTAAAGTACCCATAATAATATGAAACATAATTTGGGCATAAGCAACTATATTTATAAAGTATTCAACATAATGGTATTGGGTCACTTTGGTGACATCACAATAACTAATTTATAACATAAAAATCATGCATATTAATTTTAAATGCATACTAATAAACAAACAAAATAAAATCCAGTTCTACAATTTCAAATAAATTGAACATACTTTTATTTGGAAATTGCTGAGAAACCCAATTTCGGGGTTGTTTTTTATGAAAAATCCACCCGCAGAATGGGTTTTATGAAATGCCCAGAATTATATATTTTTACGTTAACTATTCCAATATTCCCTTTAGATACTTTATATTTACAAAATTAATACCATAACTACCCCTCCGTACAAACTCATAGTTGGATTGCGATTTACGTCGTCGTCTTCTTCTTCTTCTTCTTCACGAGAGATCTGAATCCCATTGCTCTCATCTTCAGCAGAGATCGCAAAGATCGTTCGTTGTTTACCGTACTTTTTTTCAGTCGAACTCCGATCATCGCTCTTCTTCTTCTTCTTCTTCTTCTTCTTTTCCGACAATTAGGTCAATTATGGAGAGAATATCTTCTTCTTCTTTTCCATAAGAGTTTGTCAAGCCCCAGAACCAGAATACTGGAGAGCGGGGGCACACATAGCCAGCTACGTATATTGAAGTGCAACCCACCTCGCTATACGGTCACGGCTGTCTAGATACATGAGGGTTTCACTACAAGCCAACAGTCTTCTATGGTCATGAACAAGCCTATTGTCTCAATCTCAAGCAAGTAAGTAAATGTTACAAGATGTCAGAGCACCAAATACACAATAGTAAGGCGTTCCATACATTACATATTTGGATGATCATGAAGCTAGTCGTACAAAATGTCAGGACTAGCAAGAGTTTTAGTCATACATGATCAACCCTAGGATTTGTTAATCATGTTACAGCCCGTAGGCAGACAGTAAGTAAATGCAATCGAGCTAAACATGTGCTCGTCGACTAAACGCCTCAAAAGAATATTTTTATAATAAAGTGGAAGAACAAAAGGAACCCACTCGTTGCCCTGGTTACTCCTGGTGGTCACCATCGGGCTGGAAAGTCGGTAGATCCTCTGGAGTTGCTCCAAAATCTGGCCATACAAAACCAGCTGGGTCAGATCCCAGAAAGAGCAAGTGCCACAAAGGGGGCTTCACTTAGGAACTAAAATCAGCAATTAGCACAAGAATAATAATAAGTAGTAGGACTAAAATATGGAAAAAAATTCAGGATGATATACGACGAGATAACCATGGAACTATTCAGATAACCAGGTTACAACCCGTAAACCAAACAAGGACCGGGGTTGTAACCCTTCATCTGAACGAAACTTAGTTTTCTACCATTTATCGGCAAGATAATATAAGAAAATCAGGTCATGTAACAATCTTGTACATGATCAAGACAAAACTAGACTGATTATGCCTCATCCAACAATCTCGGCCAAGCAATAAGTATGGCTTGATACTTTAACTAACTAGGGTTATCACAGTCCTAGTTACTAGCAAGATGCAGCGAGATTGTTCCACAGCCACAAGCCCTGCAGACCATCCATGTTACCCAGGTCGAATATTTGTTCAAGAGAGGGGTACAACACATGACAGTGTACTAAAAATGTGCCCTACTCGTCGGTAGGCTATAAATCCACAAGCGTACCCAGGTAACGGGATTGCCTGTAGCTGAAAAATCTCTTCATGACTACTGTGTTGTTCTAGTTATTAGCCTTAGTCAATTTCAGTAGGTACCCCTGACCGTGGTACTCAGGAGTCCCATCCTAAACATGATGCAAGACAAGACTGGTTTATTTGTACAAGCACAATCGTCCATGGTGTTCAGGTTATTTATACTTATCATGTCATGTTAGCCGTCGCAACAACATATCAAGGTATATCATGTCAGGTTTACTTGTCAAGAGTGCGCCACGGCGGGCCACTATCGTATCATGTTACTTGTCAAGAGTGTACCCCTACGGGTCACTGTCATGTTCATGGTACAAGTACAGGATAACATAGTACAAGTATTCCATCAAGAGACCCAAGTTATATAAGCATCATTGTAACACTCCAATATAATAAAAGGGGTACAAGGTTACGAAAAAAGCCATGCAGCAAGGAGGAGAGTCTCATGCGGCTCGAGGAAACACGGGCTCATGCGGCTCAGACGGACGAACATATGCGGCTGATAGGAATCGGGCTCATGCGGCGGGGAATGATTGGGTCACATGCGGCTCAGGTGACTGGGCATATGCGGCTATGGGAGTCAAACTCATGCGGCCAGGAAAGAAGGTCCTATGCGGCTTGGAAGATGGGTGCATATGCGGCTGGGGATCATATGCGACTGAGAATTCAAGTCCATACGGCTCAGGGGATCAAAAGTTCATGCGGCTGACGGGACAGAGCGCATGCGGTTGGGAATGAAGGGGTCTTATGCGGCTGGAGGGAATGGGCCTTATGCGGCCAGGAAAGTTCAGGCGTATGCGACTCAGGGAGTGTGGTTCTCATGCGGCTGGTGGAAGATAAGTCTCATGCGGCTGGAAGGAATCGGGTTTTTATGCGGCTGGAGGACAATTCATGCGGCATAGGCCATACGGCCAAGTCATGCAGCAAGGGCTATGCGGCCAGGAAGATAACTGGTCGCATAAAGGCTATGTGGCTAAGTTCGTGCGCAAAGAATCATGCGGCAGGGAACTGTTCTTCTTCTCTATTATTCTGAGAAGAAGAACCATGCAAGCCATGGCTTCCAAGCTTCATAAAATCTTCATCCAGAGTCCAAATTCGAACTTCCATAGGTCAAAATGGGGCAGAATAAAATTCTCTACAACATGGAACCATCAGAACTTGATAATAACAAGATTAAATAGATCAAAATCTAAGAAATCCGAAAATGAAATAAACTTAGATCTACAAGCAATGAACCATGGAAATTAAAAATGCTAAGTACTAAAGTATTTTAGAATGCTGTGAAGAAGAGAATGGAACAATAAAACTTGAGTTCCTCCATAAAGCAAGATGTACTTGCCTAAGCTCTCCATCTCTCTCTCTCTCAGGTAGGTGAAGAGTAATGGTGGGGAAGAAGAAGAGTAAATGAGGAGAGAGAAAGGAGTGGGATTAATAAATAGTGATGGTGGTGGTAGGTAGGGGTTTTCCCCTTAGTCCATGGTAAAACAAAAGCGACCCAAGTCGAATCAAGCCAAACGAAACAAGCTGAACCAACAAGGAGACCTGGAATACGAGTCAAAATACGTATATGTATTCCAAAATACGTAATACGAGCAACGGGCATTACAACTCTACCCACCTTAAAAGAATTATGTCCTCGAAATTTAATTAAAAGGCTAGAGGGGCAAGAACAAGCTATACTAATCACAAGCAAGCTATAACTAGGCAATTAATCAAGCAATCATCCATTCAAGCAGAAAACTTAAAGCATAAGGCATAAGAAAGACATTATACCTTACGAGTCAAATAGGTCGGAATATCGCGATCGGATATCATCATCACGCTCCCACGTTGACTCATCCAAAGAGTGATGACCCTAAGCAACTCGGACTAACTTGATAGTCTTGTTCTTGTGTGTCTCCTCTTTTCGGTCCAATATAGACACGGGCCTCTCCTCATACAAAAGGTTGGTACCAACAACTAATTTTGAATGATCCAGGATGTGGCTCGGGTCTGGGATGTACCTTCGTAGTTGGGATACATGGAAGACATCATGTACCTCTCTTAGCGACGGCGAAAGAGCGAGACGATATGATACATCACCTACTCGCTCCAGAATATCAAACGGCCCTATATACCTAGGACTAAGATTTTCCCTTACGCCGAAATGAATGACGCCACGGTTAGGCGAAATCTTCAGGAATACATGGTTTCCGACAGAAAACTCAAGAGGACGCCGATGAGAATCGGCCCAATGACGCTGGCGATCTTGGACAACTCGAAGATGATCCCTGACTCGCCTGACCACTTCAATAGTCCGAGTAATCATTTTTGGACCAAGCATCTGCCTCTCTCCAATATCATTCCAGGCTAGCGGGAATCTGCACTTCCTGCCATATAGGGCCTCGAACGGTGCCATCTGGATACTGGCCTGAAAACTATTATTGTATGAGAACTCCACCAGGTGCAGGTGATCTTTTTACGAACCACCGAAGTCGAGTGTGCAAGATCTCAACATATCTTCCAAGGTTTGTATAGTGCGCTCTGACTGGCCATCTGTCTGCGGATGATAAGCTGAGCTGAACTGGAGCGAGTTCCCAAACTCTCTTGCAGGCCGCACCAAAAGTGTGACATAAATCTCGAATCTCGGTCCGAGGTGATACTGACTGGTACACAGTGAAGCCTAACGATCTTTCTGAGATACATCTCTGCTAGCTAAGCCGTCGACTGACCAACTCTGAACGGAAGAAAGTGAGCCGCCTTCGTGAGTCAGTCAACTATAACCCAAATATCATCTCGACCAGCTGGGGATCTAGGTAATCCAGTCACGAAATCCATGGTTATATGCTCCCACTTCCATTCGGGAATTGGCAAGGGCTGAAGAAGTCCAGCTGGCCTCTGATGTTCAGCTTTAACTTGTTGGCAAACCAAACACCGAGAGACAAATCGGGTATCTCCCTCTTCATGTCATTCTACCAAAAGTGTTGACGGATATCAGGGTACATCTTCGTACCACCGGGATGAGTGGAATACTCAAAACTGTGAGCTTCTGCCATGATCTTCTGTCTGATATCACCACTGGGTACACATAGACGCCTCTCATGTCGGAGTGTACCGTCTTCATGAATGCATAACTCTGGTCTTCGTCCTGCCTCACACTCTTCTCTGAGCCGTTGAAGCTTGGAATCTACTGACTGCGCCATCCGGATCCTCTTGACTATAGTGGACTGAACTTGCATACTGGTCATCAATGCCATACTGGAAGGGAGAACAACTTCTATACCCATCTTCTGAAGATCTACTAACAGTTCTAGTTGGGCTGTTAGAAAATAAACTCCGGCTCTCCTACTCAATGCATCTGCTACAACGTTGGCCTTCCCAGGATGATACTGCAGGTTGACATCATAATCCACAAGAAGCTCCAGCCATCTCCTCTGACGCATGTTAAGATCCTTCTAGATGAACACATACTTCAGGCTCTTGTGGTCGGTGAAGATCTCCACCCTATCTCCATACAAGTAGTGCCTCCACAACTTAAGCGCAAACACTACTGTTGCCAGCTCCAAGTCATGTGTTGGATAATTCCTCTCATGATCACGAAGTTGTCGTGACGCATAAGCTATTACCTTCCCATGCTGTATCAGAACACATCCTAAGCCTCTGCCTGAAGCATCACAATATACTGAGAATCCTCTGGTCCCATCTGAAAGCGTGAGAATGAGTGTCGTCATCAAACCTCGCTTCAACTTCTCAAAAGAATTCTGGCATTCTGTTGTCCAAGCAAACTGCACATCCTTGTAGGTCAACTGGGTCAATGGCGCTGAGATCTGAGCAAAGTTCGAAACAAATCGCCGGTAGTAGCCGGCCAATCCAAGAATACTGCAAACTTCTGCAACTGTGCTGGGTACCGGCCATGTCTCAATGGCCACAATCTTTTGGGGATCCATTTCTACTCCTCATCTGGTGATGATATGACCCAAGTAAGAAATGCGATCGAGCCAGAACTCGCATTTACTGAACTTGGCATACAACTGATGCTCCCTGAGAATCTGAAGAACCACTCAGAGATGCTGCTCATGCTCGGCTTCATTCTTGCTGTAGACCAGGATGTCGTCTAAGAACACAATCAAGAACTGATCCAAGTAAGGCATGAAGATACGATTCATGAGGTCCATAAATACGACCGGTGCTTTGGTTGCTCCAAATGGCATAACAAGGAACTCTCAATGCCCATAACGGGATCTGAAAGCTGTCTTCGGGATGTCATGCTCTCTGAATCTGATCTGATCATATCATGAGCGCAAGTCGATCTTCAAGAATACTGCTGCCCCCTTGAGTTGATCAAATAAGTCATCTATCCTCGGGAGAGGGTATCTATTCTTGATTATTACTGAGTTCAAGGTACGATAATCTATACATAACCTGGATGTAACATCCTTCTTTTTTACAAGAAGCATCGGGGCTTCCCAAGGCGATCCACTAGCACGAATGAATTCCTTGGTCCTGAGTTCTTCAATCATCATGTACAATATCTCTAATTCTGACGGCGCCATCCTGTAGACTCTCTCTGACACCGGGGCTATTCCGGGAATCAAGTCGATGGTGAACTCGATCTTCCGCTCTGGGGGCATTCCTGGAAGCTCTTCTGGGAAAACATCTGAAAACTCTGCGACTATCCGAGGTAACTGTACTGATGCTACTGCCATCCGCAGTACTGGAGAAGAAGGTTCAACTTCGCCTCGGGAAAAGAAAAACTCTGGCTCGCCTGCAATACTAAAAATAATCCTGCCAATATGGCAGTCTATTCTAGCATACTGGTTCCTCAACCAATCCATCCCTAAGACCACATCATAATCGGCCATCGGAAACTCTATCAATCTAGCAGGGAATTCTCTACCGCTAACTATGATCCAACACAAAGAAAATACTCTATCTACTCCCACGAGTCTATTATCAGTAAGTATATTGAGGCTTACTGATAATGACTCGGGCTCCAGTCCTATCCGTGTCGTCAATCGTACAGACATAAATGAATACGATGCACCAGAATCAAATAAAGCTGAAGCTGGAAAGGAGTTGACGAGAATAGTACCTGCCACTATCTCTCCTGGTGCCAATCCTTCCTCTGCGGTCATCACCATAGCCTGACCATGACATCGGGGTGCTGGTCCCCTCTGCTGAAATCCTTGCTGCCTGCTCTGACTCAGGACTTGTGCTTGTGCATACTGTTGGGGGTGCTGCTGCTGGAATACTTGGGTCTGAGGCGACAAGGGCCTCGGCAACGGGTACTGCTGCTGCTGCTGGACTGGTGCTGGTCCTCTCACCGAAGGACTAGAAAGGTTGGACGATGATGAACTATCCCTATTCGGGCAAGATCCTATCTTATGATCTGATGCTCCATAAGCCAAGTGTAGAAGCATGGAAAAGAATAAAAAAAGGTCCATGCGGCCAAGGATCCCCATGCGGCTCAGAGAGCCCATGCGGTTCAGGGGTCCATGCGGCTCACGCGTCTATGCGGCTCGGATAGACCCAGAGCCACGTGGCCTTCAACAGCTCTTTCCTTCGTCTTTTACTATATTTAATGCCCTGACGGCTGACAGCTCTGACAAATGACAGCTCTGACATAAAGGCGCTATAATGACTGACATAAAGGCGTGTTCCTAGGAAAGAGGAGAAAATTTTTTCACAGTTGGCAGAATCCACCGAGCCCCGAGGCATGCGGCTGCTGCATTTATGCGGCCGCTCATTTTATGCGGCCGCCCCCTTCATGCGGCCACCCATCTTCATGCGGCTGCATCCTTTATGCGGCCGCCCGTCAGCATGCGGCTGCCTATCCTCGTGCGGCTTCCCATTTTTATGCGGCTGTTCATCCCCATACGGCTGCCCATCTTCATGCGGCTGTTCATCCTCATGCGATCCACTCATATGCGGCTCTGCCAAGACGACCCAATGGAGGACACGTGGTGCTTGTCACGACGATTGAGACACATGGCAGTCTTATCTTCCTAGAATTATGGGTGCTAACAAATTCTAACAAAATCAGATTTGTTGCAATCACCATAATTGCCCAGATCAAGTCAAATTGAGCAAACTGGACACGTGGCAGACCATTACAAGTCGCGAATATTCATAGCAATTAACATTTATTGCCCACGAAGATTTTATGCAATCTACATTAATTACCTAGGTTTTCTACAATCAGAATAAAGGGCCCATATTAATTGGTCCTTAACCGCCGACATATCAAGGAGGCAATCATTGCAAACCCTAATGATTGCATCCCACTCCTATAAATAGCAAGGTGCCATTCTCTTGCGAAAATAGACTCTTTTTGGAGAAGAGCACCAGAGCACTTGGAGAGACGAAGGCAAGCACAGAGAGAACAAGGAGAGCATTTCTTCATTAACGCCAAGCATATCTTTCCCGGAGCCAAGGCTGCATCCGATCGTCCAAGGAGTAAGGCAGAGCTGCCGTCGCTTTTTCGAGCCTCTACTGTCACCCCCAGAATCTAAAATAAATAATTGTACTTAGATTGCTGTACCTAGGTTTTCGTCCCTAGGCTTTCTTTGTACAAGCGAGTTTGTATTGTGAAGTAAAAGTCCAGTCCTCCGATAATTGTTCTGTTCTTTTATATTTCATGGCAAACACGATGGCGACTCTGCTGGAGACAAACTTCTCCATGGCTGAGGAGTTGGTGACGCAATCGGATACAGCCAAACTTGGCTCCACACAACAGAAGATGGTCGTCCGCTTCGACCAACAGGCGTTTGAAGAAATGCTCTCCGACGGAAGCGCTGGCCCGATCCAGAAGCGAACCCGCACAAAGAAGGCTCGCAGGGAGTGGAGGCCAAAGTCATTTGCTCCTCCCCAAGCTCTGGATAGAGTACTCTCTGCTGCCTAAGACAGTGAAGGCGACCCTCATGCGGCCCCACTTCAAGCCATAGAGGACTCTGCTGTCCCCAAGTCCGGCAGAGGAAAGCACTACAATGCTGGACTTGCAGGGACAAAGAGTGATTCTATGTGCTCCAGGAAGAAGTCGAACAATGGCACTAGCCACAAAACGAAGACTAATACGGCCAAGATTGCCAGCCGCATGAATGATGTCCATGTGGCCGAAATTGCCAGCCAAATGCATAACACTCATGCGGCGAGGATTTTCAGCCGCATGAAGAAGACCTATGCGGCTGAGACTTCCAGTCGCATGAAGACTATTGATTCCAGCCGCATGTCGCCTGCTCCACGCGGCTCAGTCTTCGATCGCCTCTCCTATGGTCCTGATCTCTCGTACTCCCGAGAAGACATGTCTGACTCTCTCCAGCACCACTTTGACTCTTCCTACTATACGCCCTCAGGCGCCCGAGTGAAGAAGTCAAGGGCAGCGCGAGCTCGGCGAGCTCAGTCGGCTGTCCCAACCTCTGACCATCCGAGCGCTCCACATACTGTTATGCGGGCCTCTGATGGAAAATTGTACAGAACAACTCGAGTCCATCCCCCGGCGGCAAACGGACAGAGTGGTTCCCAAAAGTCTCCCAAAACCCAGGGAGCAAACATGGTCGTTCCAGACCCGTCCGACTTGCGTGAGGTTATCCTCCACAAACACACGGAAAGAGAAGAGGCCCCGGTATGCAAAGAGTCCTCCCACGTGAAGAACAGTTTGGAAACTCTAGAGGGGGGTGAATAGAGTTTATATAGAAAATGACCAATTAAAAATTAACTCTTTCACGATCTATGAATAATCAGAGTAAAATGTGGAAAGTAAATGAAGAGCAAGAAAGCATACACAAACACAGCGATTTTAACCTGGTTTCCCTCGTGGAGGACTAGTCCAGGCCTGAGAACTCTAGCTCAGGATTAAATCCACTATTTGTGAAATAGTAGTTTACAACCCGTGCCTTTACTTCAGAAGAGCACGTCAACTTCTTACAGAGGATCGCAGTGGCGATTTGCTTGGAATTGTCCAAGCGACTTCTTCAACTCTTGCACAAGAATCCTAACCGAGAGATGCTGAGCACTCGAGACTTAGGAGGCTTGTGGCTAGTAGATGGGAAGGGTATGGCTTATTTGAGCTATAAGAGAGAAGAGAAGAGAAGATTGGATGATTTGAAATGAGAGAATTCATGCCCTATTTATAGTATTTTTATAAGCAGAATTCGGCCAGAATTCGGGTAGGAAAATTCAAATATTTGGCCGTTGAACAACTAGCAACCAGCTAACCCTAAAATTAGGGTTCCTGATTTCTAGGGGACAGAGTTCGGCCCGAACTCTGTGTGGAGGCAGAGTTCGGCCCGAACTCTGTCTCCAGAGCACAGAGTGGTTCTAAGGGGACCATTGGGCAATATCTGGTTTGGTGGAGCTTGGGATTATTGGGTAGGCTATAGTCTAAGTTTCAAGAGCTCAGCATGACTCAGATTACATTAGTCTAGACTCAAAGAAAGTATAAAATACAGACTCAAATAACTGAAGAGCGGAGGCTGAGCTGTTGTCTGTCTTGAGCTTAATGCAGACGCCGTGTGTCGTATTGAATTATTACAGATATTATTTAGTCAATGTTGTCAATATTTGGTTGACTGTGACTTTGTGTCAACAATCTCCCCCATATTGATAATTGGCAAAATAATATATGTATATTCAACATTCATACCTGGACACAGTTGATTATAGCAACATAGCTCCCCCAAAATCGATGCCGAGCTAGAAATAATAGCTCCCCCATAATCAGTGAACGGTGCTGAGCTAGAAGCAATAGCTCCCCCGTAAATAATGCATTGAACCTGTTGGCCTGATAAATAATATCTCCAAAAAGCACAAACAAGCACAGATATACGAAAGAAACAAATATATCCAGAATATACATAGTTCTCCCCCTTTTGGCATTTAGCAATATAGACTGCAGATGAATGAATAGCATAGAAACTGCAGTATAGACAATTAATAGTGATGCAACCACACCAAGCAGAGAAGAAACAGTATATGAATAATCAAAATGAGTCACTAGCATAGAATATAAAACTACGATAAGCATAAAATGTCATCCCATACAACCAGAGTTTTAGAACATCCAAGTACATAAAACCAAAAACAAACTAAATAACTAGAAATCAAAAAGCATCAACTAAGATAATCATCAGCAGCAGCAGCAGATAGTAGCCAATCTCTATTACGGAGCACGAGAAGGCCCAGCAGAGTCTGAATGATCAGTGAATGAACGGCTGGGGTCCACGATAGCAGCATCCGGATCCAGGTAACGCATGACCCAGGGGTCGTCAATGCGATATCCAGCGCGACCAGGATCCCGCTCCATGGGAATGGGCATAGAGGGGTGACGAGACATGAAATACCGGATATCATGCAGCGAGTTGCTGAGGGCACTCATCTGCAGGGTAGTCCGATAGTCCATCTGAGTCCAGCGATCGTCCTCAAGAACAAAACGATCCCGGAGCATAGTCTGAATAGACTCAAGAGTGGCAGGTGGAGGTGGTGCATCCTGACCGAGTGGAGGGGCGTCAGGCTCCTCATCAGAATGCTCCGAAGTGTCAGGAGAAGCAACAACTGCCTGAAGGCGTCGTGCCTTGGACAGGAAAGCAGGAGCAGACAAGAACTGACAGTCATGAATAGGAATAATGAACGCACGAAAAACCATAGGAAGGTATAAAGGATAAACTAAGGCTCTTGGTTTCTTCCTACAGTTTATCATCCAGTCCATCATTGTCCGTGGAAGATTGAAGGGGATACGATAATGAAGGTTATACAAAGCAGAGATCTCAAAGTATGTAACTTCATCGGTGGAGCCAGCTTTTGGCAAGATAGTGTTGAAAATAATTCGATGAAGCTCATAGAAATATGGGTTGAGATGCTTGGCCATAAGCTTGCGAGGACTTATGTTAGGAGCACATAATTCCTCCTTGAAACTTTCAAGAGAAGTTTTACCAACAAATTGGAATTGGCGAGCTTCCACAAGCTTATCCCAAATATCGAGATCTTGAAGTGCAAGATACTCGCCCAACTCAGAAGCATCAAAAGCAATATCAATACCGGCAACCCGGGAATAGATGTGGGTCGCATCGTGAGTCAAATTGCAATAAAACATTTGGATGGCGCTACGATAAATGACAAAGTTTGAGGCAACTAACTCATCCAAACATAGATCACGAAACAATAATTCATATTGAGAAAAGATGGTAAAATTTATAGGATGTCCCCCGAACACCGGACGGGTTCGAAAGTCGCTAAACCACTCGTTAGATGCGTCTAGCGACACAAACAATCGGTCGTCATATGTATTAGGATCGTGGGGACTAGGCGGGTTGAACAACGGATGAATGGGTTGTTATTCAGCTACTTGCTCAATGGAAGGAAGAGGATTCGAAGAGGAAGCACCCTCGGTTCGGATCCTCTTCCCACGATTGGGCAAGCGAGGAGCCATTTGCAAAAAAATAGAGAACTTGAAATGGAGAGAAAGAAGGAGATATACCTGAAATCAACAATAAACAGTGGAAAAGAATGATGAGAAACCCCTTTCCCTTGATTTTGAGGAGTAATGGAGCACTCTTGATAGAAAACTAGGGTTAGGGTTTGTAGGAAAGGTTTGGAGAGGTGGAGAAGAAGGAAAGAATTAAGGAGAGAGAAGAACACCCGAAAATAAAGAGAGGGTTTTCTTTGGTCGAAGGGAATCTGGACCGTACGATCGAAAATGATCAAACAGCTGAGGCTGTCCCCGACGCTGGAACAATGGGACCAAACTTGGCCCAAACTCTGTTAGGGGCAGAGTTCGGCCCGAGTTCGGGATCAGTATTCCAGAACAGAAAAATGGGCTAGAAGATAGAAAAAATGGTTAAGTGTTGAAAAGGAGTTAGAAATGAGGATAAAAGCTTGATGAGATCAATCAAATAGATAGAGAGTTATACTAATATCAGAATGAACTTAGAAAATATCAAGTAGGCAATAATAAATCAGAACGAACCATATAATAAACAAGGAAATATATTATAATTCAATAGTTTGAATTTGCCATAGGTTAGCTGCAGGGGCCGGATCCCAGCTAGCGGTAGTCCTGAGGACTAGTGCACCGTGTCGCTTAGGCTTTTACGCCTTGTTGTCAGAAGGGCCCTTTCGGCTTGTACCCATAGCAAGTTCATCATAAGAGAATCATAATATAATCGATATTTACGCAGGTGAGTTTCAATTTATGACAGCTTCATCTAAAATTCCAAGTTCACGACAAAGGAAATTGAAGCGCTCTTCGGATAATGGCTTAGTAAAGAAATCTGCTAGCTGATGATCAGTGTCAATAAACTCTAAGTTAATCGTGCCATTTTGTAGATGATCATGCAAAAAGTGGTGTCTAATCTCAATGTGTTTTGTGCGTGAGTGACAGATAGGGTTCTTAGTCAAGTTAATAGCACTAGTATTGTCACAGAATATAGGAATGTGCATGAAAGATAGATTATAGTCTTCAAGGGTTTGTTTCATCCACAGAATTTGTGCACAACAACGCCCAGCTGCGATGTATTCAGCTTCTATTGTGGATAGTGCGACAGAGTTCTGTTTCTTGCTAAACCAGGAGATTAAAGCCTTTCCTAATAAATGACACGTGCCGCTCGTACTTTTACGGTCGACCTTGCATCCAGCGAAGTCAGCATCAGAGTAACCAATGAGGTCAAATGATGTTGACTTGGGATGCCATAGGCCCACTGTAACCGTACCCTTAAGGTATCGAAAGATACGCTTAACTGCGGTCAAGTGTGATTCCTTAGGATTTGCTTGATATCTAGTACATAGGCAAACACTAAACATGATATCGGGGCGACTAGCAGTTAAATAAAGTAAGCTGCCTATCATACCTCGATACTTACGTTGATCAACGGGTTTGCCACTCTCATCTGGTTCTAGTTTGGTTGAAGTAGCCATTGGAGTGCTGATTGGTTTGACGTTGTCAAGATCGAACTTCTTCAGCATATCCTTTGTATACTTCGACTGACAGATGAAAGTTCCATTAGCCATTTGTTTCACTTGCAGACCAAGAAAGTAGTTGAGTTCTCCCATCATGCTCATCTCAAATTCTGTCTGCATACACTTGGCAAATTCTTGACAGAGGGTTTCATCAGTAGAACCAAAAATGATATCATCAACATAAATTTGAATTAATAGAATAGTGTCTTTAAAAGATTTATAAAAAGTGTAGTATCAATTTTCCCTTTTGAAAAACCTTTCTCAAGCAAGAAACTGTTTAGCCTTTCATACCAAGCTCTGGGGGCTTGTTTGAGGCCATAAAGCGCTTTCTTCAGCTTGAACACGTGGTCGGTAAATTTGTGATTTTCAAAGCCAGGAGGTTGTTTGACATAAACTTCCTCCTTAATAAAACCATTCAAGAAAGCACTTTTCACATCCATTTGAAATAATTTAAAATTTTGATAATTTGCAAATGCACAAAGCATTCGAATGGATTCTAGTCTAGCTACAGGAGCTTACGTCTCATCGTAGTCGATACCTTCCTCTTGGTTGTATCCTTGAGCTACTAGACGAGCTTTGTTGCGTGTGACTGAACCATCTTTATTTACTTTGTTTCTAAACACCCATTTAGTACCAATTATCGAGTGATTAGCAGGTCTAGGAACTAGTTCCCACATTTGGCTCCTCTCAAATTGGTTGAGTTCTTCTTGCATAGCAGAAATCCAAATTTTATCATTAAAAGCTTCAGAAATATTTTTTGGCTCAACTTGTGAAATAAAGGCAGTGCTAGCAATAGAGTCTCTTAGTGATGATCTGGTAGTTACTCCACGTGAAACTTCACCTATCACTAAATTTTCTGGATGAGAAGGCTTGAAAGAGAATTTCTTTGGCAAGCCCTCCAGAGAATTTGTTTCGGTAGAAGTATTCATTGGAGTAGAAGTTGATGGCTCAACGTCATCATCAAAAGTACTTGCTACACTGTTATCTTCATCAAAAGTCACATTTGTTGACTCCTCCACAATTAGTGAGCGTTTATTAAAGACTCTATATCCCTTACTCTTGGCGACATAACCAAAGAAAATACCATCGTCAGCTTTGGCATCAAATTTGCCTAAGTTGTCTTTGGTGTTAAGGATAAAACATCTACATCCAAAAACTTTAAAATAAAAAACATTGGGGGTTCTCCCAAACCAAAGCTCATAGGGTATTTTCTTCGTAATGGGACGAATAAGCACCCTATTCAAAATGTG
Organism: Iris pallida; assembly: GCA_029216955.1. Classification (NCBI taxonomy): domain Eukaryota; kingdom Viridiplantae; phylum Streptophyta; class Magnoliopsida; order Asparagales; family Iridaceae; genus Iris; species Iris pallida. The sequence goes on along the minus strand of JANAVB010029816.1, from coordinate 11,035,737 downwards.
GCATGCTGTACTGACAGCTTCTGCCCAGAAATATTTTGGAAGTGAAAATTTATTCAACATGACTCTAGCCATATCGCCGAGAGTCCTATTCTTCCGCTCCACAACACCATTTTGTTGAGGAGTTCTTGGACAAAAAAAAATCATGATCAAAACCATTTGCATTACAAAAATTTTCAAAATCATAATTTACGAATTTGCCTCCATGATCACTTCGAATTCGAGTAATCATGTAGCCTTTTTCGTTTTGAACTTTCTTTACAAAAACTTTGAAAACAGAAATAGCATCGCTCTTATTTGCGAGAAAGAAAACCCAAGTAAATCTTGAAAAATCATCAACAATAACAAATGCATAAAGCTTGCCACCAAGACTCGCTATTCTACTAGGACCAAATAAATCCATATGAAGTAGTTGCAGGGGTCTAGTAGTACTTACAGAGTTGATGGAATGAAATGAGGATTTGGTTGCCTTGTTCAATTCACATTCGGCACATACCGTGTCCTTTTTGAATGTGATGTCGGGCAATCCTCTCACTAGCTTCTTGGTTGATAACCTGGATATAGTATCCATATTGGCATGACCAAGACGCTGGTGCCAAAGTAATCGTTCATCTTTGTGGGCATATAAACATCTACCTGCATTGTTAGTATCTAAAGAAAGATAGAAAATATAAATGTTATCCTCTCTTTTCCCTTCAAAAACAATGTCTCCCGTTGACCTATCATAGATGAGGCAATTGTTTTGTCCAAAGTTAATATCATATCCATGATCAGCAAGATGACTAATGCTGAGCAGGTTATGCTTTAACTCGGTCACTAGGCAGACATCCTTTATTACAGGAGAGGGAGGATGACCAATAATACCATTACCTATTATGTGCCCTTTGAGATTGTTACCGAAGGATACGTATTCTTCTCTCTTCATCGATAGTGATGCAAAAAGATTTGCGTCTCCCGTCATATGTCGCGAGCATCCACTATCGAGAATCTACTTATTCTCAGTTGAGGAGGGAAGGTCCACCTACATCAAGAGTAGATGTGACCTTTGGTACCCATGTTCTTGAGGGTCCTGAAAAGTTAGTTTTCGAAAACCATGCATATATCTTTTTGTCTACCAGTCTTCTAACTCTACATTGTGGTGAAATATGTCCATATGATCCACAGTAGGTACAGATAGCATTTTTATTTATACTAGGAGCATGAGAATAATATCTATAAGCAACAGGATGTGGATGGACATGATGTGCAGAGTTAGCATGGTGATGGTGATTATGCATGGAATGAGTGGCATGGTGATGGTGTCTATGTGGCATAGCATGATGATATTGTCTATGATGTGTGACATGCTGATATTGTCTATATGGCATGGCATGTGGGTGTGGCATGGTATGATGATTTTGTCTATGTGGCATAACATGATGATTTTGTCTATATGGCATGGCATGATGATGATTTCTATATGTAGAGTGATGTTGGTTGTGTCTTTGTGCAGTATGATGAGGTGTATTCTTACGTGCACGTGGTTTATGGAAGTTTGTGTATATAAAAGCATGGTTATGTGCTGTATGAGGATGACGTGGTTGACTAGCATGAGTGGTGTTGTGCCCATGTGATTGGGTTTGAGGTTGAACAACCTGTTTACCCAATTTGGTTTCTAATCTCTTAGAAACAGCTTGCAGTTCATCAACCTTAATATTTAAGCCATATATCTTAGTCATGGAAATCTTGTGTCTGCTCTTTTCTTCAGCAAGCAACGTGTTGAGTGTAGTGATTTCCTAAGTTTGTTGCTCAATACGTGCTTCAGCATCATGTAAGCTTATTTTAAGCTTGGATACTTCATTTTTGACATCAGTGGGTGACGTGTCTCTAACATTATCAAGAAGTAAAGAAATTCTTTGTATCTCGTCTTTAAGACTTTTGATTTTGTCCTTGGCATGTTTGTATTTACCGATAACCTTTTTGTGATCATCGAGCAAATCAGTGAAGGCATCGCCAAGTTCATCAAAAGAGAAGTCGTCTAAAGTTTCGTTAGATACCTTGTTGGAAGTTGCCATTAGGCACATATTTGCTTTATCTTGAGGAGAGTCCTTTTCTTCCTCGGAGTCACTCGCTTCACTTTCATGCCAAATGCTTGTGTTGGCATATTTCTTTGATGAGTTCTTTTTGTATGGCTTCTCATAGCGGTTGCTCTTCTTCAAGAATGGACAGTCTTTTCGGACGTGTCCAGTCTTCTTGCAGCCATAGCAGGTTGGCTCTTCTTCATCGTCTTCTTGTGGTTCCTTCTTTCTTCTATTGAAGCGAAGGAACTTCTTGAAGTTGCGAACCATGAGAGCTTGGTCTTCGTCATCCGAGTTGTCGTCTTCAGTCTCATCGTGCTCAGCCCTTCGTCGATGAGCTTTGAGAGCGATCTCCTTAGTCTTCGGAGCAGGCTCTTCGAAGTCCTTGAGGTCAAGCTCGTGAGTCATGAGCTTACCCATCAAGGTCTCCATTGACATGGTAGTGAGATCGTTCCCTTCTATGATGGCTATCACCTTAGGGTTCCAAATTTTTGGTAGCCCCCTAAGCAACTTGCAAATCTTCTCATAATTTGAATATTGTTTTCCAAGTGAGGACAGGGGGTTGATGATGTCGAAGAATCTTGTGAACATCTGTGTGATCGTCTCGTTTGGCTTCATCTTGAACGCCTCGTATTCTTGTGTAAGACGACTGATTTTTGATTTCTTGACTTGGGTGGTTCCTTCATGCGTCACTTCTAGAAGCTTCCATACTTCGTGAGATGTGGTGCATGTGGATACCCTGTTAAACTCATTCCTGTCTATAGCACAGAATAAAGCATTAATAGCTCTCGCGTCTAGACTTGCCTGTTTCTTCTCTTCGTCAGAATATTTGTCATGTGATTTCTCAATGAGATCACCGTTGACAACTATCCTGGCGGGCTTTTTGTAACCGTCAGTGACGACTGTCCATAGGTCGAAGTCTAGAGACTTGAGATAAAAACTCATCCTTGTTTTCCAATACGTGTAGTTAGTTCCATCAAATAGGGGAGGCCTATGAGTGGACTGTCCTTCACCGTGATTGGAAATCAAGAATTGTGTGGTTGCCATGGATCAGCTCTAGGATGTAAATCCTTGTAAAGAGAACAGAGCTCTGATACCAATTGAAGAACAGTTTGGCAACTCTAGAGGGGGGTGAATAAAGTTTATATAGAAAATGACCAATTAAAAATTAACTCTTTCACGATCTATGAATAATCAGAGTAAAATGCGGAAAGTAAATAAAGAGCAAGAAAGCATACGCAAACACAGCGATTTTAACCTGGTTTCCCTCGTGGAGGACTAGTCCAGGCCTGAGAACTCTAGCTCAGGATTAAATCCATTATTTGTGAAATAGTAGTTTACAACCCGTGCCTTTACTTCAGAAGAGCACGTCAACTTCTTACAGAGGATCGCAGTGGCGATTTGCTTGGAATTGTCCAAGCGACTTCTTCAACTCTTGTACAAGAATCCTAACCGAGAGATGCTGAGCACTCGAGACTTAGGAGGCTTGTGGCTAGTAGATGGGAAGGGTATGGCTTATTTAAGCTATAAGAGAGAAAAGAAGAGAAGATTGGATGATTTGAAATGAGAGAATTCATGCCCTATTTATAGTATTTTTATAGGCAGAATTCGGCCAGAATTCGGATAGGAAAATTCAAATATTTGGCCGTTGGACAACTAGTAACCAGCTAACCCTAAAATTAGGGTTCCTGATTTCTAGGGGACAGAGTTCGGCCCGAACTCTGTGTGGAGGCAGAGTTCGGCCCGAACTCTGTCTCCAGAGCACAGAGTGGTTCTAAGGGGACCATTGGGCAATATCTGGTTTGGTGGAGCTTGGGATTATTGGGTAGGCTATAGTCTAAGTTTCAAGAGCTCAGCATGACTCAGATTACATTAGTCTAGACTCAAAGAAAGTGTAAAATACAGACTCGAATAACTGAAGAGCGGAGGCTGAGCTGTTGTCTGTCTTGAGCTTAATGCAGACGCCGTGTGTCGTATTGAATTATTACAGATATTATTTAGTCAATATTGTCAATATTTGGTTGACTGTGACTTTGTGTCAACACCACGGATATCACTGCACCCAAATTATTGTCAACTGCTGTTGTAACAACGCGACAGCAAGAGAAGACCGACGATCTGTCTTCCAAAGGCTGTAACGACCAAGCTCAGAGGACGAAGCGCCTCCCGTCGTCTCTTGTAACTCCATTCAGAAAATCCCTGCCAATGGGAGAGGGAAGAAGATAAACGCTTCCAGTCCGAAGATCTCAACCATTGTGACTAAGAAACTGTCGTCTAAACGGTTATCCACCAGCAGAGTTTTCCAAGGTACCCGTTCGAAGACGAAATCTACTACAGTAGAGATTCATCATCCACACCACTGGGGGTTACTGAAACTGGGGGTAGCACTCCTCAGAGCATCCACGATAATCCGATTTTCCAAGGAGATGAGCCCGGGGAAACAACTCTCCCATCAGATACAGCAGGTGCCGACGTCCCCGAGGACGGCCACGACTCTCAAGATGAAGTAAACTCTGAAGCTGGGGGTACTATTCCTTCTGAGTCCGAACCAGAGAAGAATATTCCTACATACCCCGATGACTTCTCGGTACAGGGGTATGATTCAGAGGGCACGTCCTCTACCGTTCCTTCCATCTCTCCTCATGTAAGGACGGTGTTCATGGCGGACAGCAATCAAGGCGGTTCCAGTGATCGCCAACGCATCGACACTCTGGAGGCCATACTGCACGCCTTGGTCAAGTCTGTAGACGAGATCAAAGCAGCCCTTCCAACTCTGTAAGGAGGGACGCCTGGCCAAACAAGCGCGGGTCCCACGGTCAATGCAGACTCAAATTCAGCGGCACCAAACCCGGGCAATAATCCTCCTGAAACGTCGGCTCCCACCGCTGCGGATGAGGCCAGAGAAGCAAGAAGAGAGATCCAGGAGCTCCGAGCCATGTTTTACGCTCAAGAGAACTTCCAAGATCTCAGAATACGGCAACCATACCCTGCTGCATGGAGGGATGTCCCCTTCCCACCAAGATATAAGCCGTTCAACATTAATCCTTATAATGGCAAGACCTCCGCAAGTTGGTACATCACTTACTTCGAGGTCACCACCGACCATCTGCCCCATGACGATGCTATCCTTATGCGATTATTCATTGGGGCATTGGAAGGGGTCGCCTTCGACTGGTATCGCAACCTGCCAGATAACTGCATCCACTCCTTCGCCAGCTTCAAGCGTATGTTCTTGGAGAGATTTTACGAAGTAGGACAGGACGTCACAATGTCCACCCTCATGGACGTCGTCCAAGGGGAGAAAGAGCTGACAAGGAACTATATTGAGCGGTTTCGCCAAACCGTAATAAAATTGCCGTCTGGTAACCCGGATTCCTCCTTGATTGAAATTTACCAAAAAAGATTGCTTCCAACAATCAGTCTCTGGATGGGCGAAAGTCAATTTAAGGATTGAAAGACGTTTATCATCAGTGCCACTAGCACTGAAGAAAGGTTGAAGAAGGCTCGCCAACTGGGATTGTACATCTCGGAGGGAGAGGACAAGGGAAATCGCCTCAATACCAACAACAACAATGGTGGTAACTCCTCCAACAATCGGAACAACAAGGGCAAGCAGGCTATGGTGGCCGACACAGTCCAGAAACCTGAGTCAAAACCGACGGACAAACAATGGCCACAAATGACCTACTCCTTCGAAGACGGCCACGTCAAGCCCATCTTGGACATGCTCATACAAGGAGACAGAATTCAGCTCCCTCCACCAAGACGGAAACCTCGACCGGCAGAAATGGAGGGCCCAAAGTACTGCCATTACCACCGCTACGTCCACCATGCTACACACGACTGCTATCAACTGAAACGATACATCCAACATCTCATCGATTCGAACGCTCTGGCCATTAATTTCGAAGAGGTAACCGTGGCAGCCAATATGGCGTCAGTACAATTTGGCAGCTTCTCTCCAACAGAAACTCAAAGACGGTGTGGTACCCATCCCTCTGGCGACAATGAAGATTGCTAATCTTCCACCTCCTCGGGATCAGGCTGCTGGTCTAGTACCCCTCACCACATCACGAGGGGAGGTCATATGGGTCCATCCAGACTTGGTATCTGAAGTGACTCAGTCCACACCATCTTCCATTCGCAAGAAGAAGAGTGGAAAAGTCAGATCCTGCCGCACAATTTCGGCAGATGTCGAAGAAGTCACGGCTGTCGTTACTCGGTCTGGGGCACAATCCCAACCTGTGGCTGAGAACTTGGCTGAAAATTATCAGCTAGCTCCGCTGACACTCCAGTACCTTCTCAGCCTCCGACGACCGATAAGCCTAGGCCAAAGGAGACTCGCTTTGACAAATCCCTCCGAAAAGAGGCACCTCAGGGGCTGGAGAGGCCCTACAACTTCGACATCTTGGCGCAATTGGCCAACACACCGGCCAAATTGTCATTATACGAGCTCCTGAGACTCTCAAAGGATGTTCGTACGGCTTTGAGCGATGTACTCCAAAATGTCGATGCCTATCTAGCTCAGGTCAACCTCACAGGAGAGAGCTCGCCTGCAAATCTCCAAGACAGCGCTTGCACAGGAGCGATGCCCAATATTGTCTCCACTCCGCAAGATATGCTCATTAAGACCAACCTGTACGATCGTCTGTTATACTACACTGGATACATCGGTGACATAAAGGTGGATCGGATGCACATTGATCATGGTTCTTCCATAAGCATCATCCCGAAGGGTCTGTTACATCATCTCCGCATTCCTATGCATCGTCTGACGCCAACAAGCACCGCCATCAGTGGTTTCAATTCGGACAAGAGCTACCCGATCGGAAAGATTCGCTTAAAGTGCCAAATTGGCGATCTCCAGTCAGAAGTAACCTGTTATGTCATAGATGCGGACACTTCTTACAATATCCTCTTGGGGCACCCTTGGATACACGGTTATATGATCGTGCCTTCCACGCTGCACCAGTGCTTCAAGTATGTCGACAAACACGGCTTCGTGAGGACAGAATTTGCTGACATCGATCCCTTCAAAGGGGTCGAATCCTACTACTCAAACTCCTGTCTATACGAGAAATCAAAGAGGCACCTGGATGAAGATGTACAAGCTCGAACTGAGACGGCCTCAGAAGAACCTCTGACGATCCACCTTCAAGCTCGCAAACCTGGCAAATTCGTACCCCTTACGGCCGCTCTGTGTAATGACGCAATCAGCCTCTCGGCACAAGAAGAACAAATGATAATCCGGCTGCCAAGGTCCGGCCAAGCGCTAAGACCCATAACAGAGCTACTGACAATCAGACTACCAAAAGTCGGCCAGCCACAAGCAGAGAAGCTCAATCCCTCTGACAAGCCTATGATGATACGTCTTCCCAAGAAGAATCGTCATCCCAATACAAAGTAATCCATAAAGTAAATACAACTCCAGACAATTAAAATAACTATCTAAACAACCTCTAATGTGTCTCCTCTAGGCTAGCATGCAACCTCCAAGCTATCTGTAAAATTTATCAACAGGTCCAGTCAGGACGGAAACGAGCACATATCTCTAAAACAGTTCATAGCAGGTTAGGAGTATAAATCATGCAATAGAGTAAAATACAGGAAGTGCTGAATAGGAAGTACGAGTAAACAGGAGATATTTTATAACTGAAAGTAAATACATAATAGTAAAGACTGTAAGTGGCTACGTGATTTAGAGCACAATAGTTATGTAAACGGCTTAGGGGCACATGAATACAAATAAGGAGGCACATGAATACAACTACTGGGGATAGTGATCACATAACCAATTCTACTCACCCCGCCCCAATCAATACACAAGGATCCGTTCAAGTTATGTCATAAGCACATGAATACAGCTAAGATACGTGAACTCATGTAATAAGTAGTACATGAGGCACATGATAAGCACATAAAAGCACATGAAGCACATGAGAACATGTAAAAATATGAACTAGTACGAGTACAAGGAGTACCTGATGCACATGATAAAGTACATGAAGATGAAATACCCGATGCACCCGTAGAGGGATAACATCTCAGGAAAGGATCCATATAGTACTAATCCGTGAAGATACGTGTCAGCATCAAGTAGAGTAACCTAGAGCAAGAATATAATCCAGACAGGTATGAAAAGATCAGAGAATGTACTCGCCTGATATCTGAATGTCCAAGGTAAAGATACTGTCCGAGGAGAGGTGTCTGGCTCCTAATTAGAACAGCACAAGTCACAACATGTCCAGAAGGGTAATATAAAGCACTATAATGCATTCTACATGAATCTAGGTCAAACTAGGCCAAAGTCAACCCTTGGTCAACTCTGGTCAACTGTACTAGTCAAACTAGGTCAAACTAGGTCATGTCCTAACCCAGCAAGTCTTACTAGGCCTAACCAAGACTATCCTAGCAAGCATACATCAATACAAGGCTATACAAGCCAACATACACCTAACTCTATATAGCATGCAATTATTCAATACTCAAATAGGCAAGAATTCACATTGGATATACACTAGGTAATCTATTACTTTAAGCTATATATGTCTACACATATACACATGTATATATTGGTATTCAATATTAGGTCTATAATCATGCCATTTCAAATGGTTATATAAACTTATATATTACAACACAATATGCTAACATATATATAATATACATACATAGCTAAGTTAACTATATTAATAAATACTTATTTAAGAGGCTATGTGTGTGTATGTGAACATGGCAAAGGGACAAGTGAGGGTTAAATGGGCATACATAGTGTATACATATCAAAGAGTGTCAAAGTGTAAGTGAACAAAGTGTCAAGTGTGATAGTGTCAACATAGTGTAAGGGGGTACATGAGATAATATAGGATCTGTGTTAACATAGAACATTATATCTCATTAACTTGTATATTGCATAAATTACATCTATTATTACATTACATTCATGCTTACATTCATTCATCATTCATTTATTCTTTTGCACTACTATATGCACCATACATTACATACTATGGAACCTACATATTCATTACAAGCCATACTTATACATGCTTACATTAGATAGGATACTTACACCTCCTACATTATTTATTTAACCATTTACTCATGCTTGCATTCTCTATTTAATTACATAATGTATATACATTAACATGAATTAAAATCAAACAGAACATCATATTACACACAAAGGTGCACAAAATGCATATGCCGAATAGTAACTCCTACTAATAATCAATATTGTACCATCTCAGCATGAATTAAAAATATAGGATTAAAGTATGTTATATATCTATGTGTTAGCTTTCCGAAACTTCAAACGGATCACGTTTTCGTTTTTCGGAAACTCCCGAAATCGCGAAAACACCGAGAACGCGTTTGTCTTTCGTACAGCTGACACTCAAATAATTCTCCAGAAAGTTACAGAAAGAATTAGGCCTATTAATACATGTTTTTGAAAATCTAACTTCAATACGCTTCTTTTAAAAAAAACGGGAGATTAAACCGAGTTTTGAGCTAGAAGTTATGGCATTTCTAAGTTAGGGCTGAAATAAACAACGTGGATAAAAATCATGACGGATTTAGATAGTTTGAGCCAAAAGAATACACAATATATATACTAATTATCCACAACAATAATTACAATAATAATATGATGAACCACACTCACAAACTTGATTATATAATCATCATGAACCATTTATTACATATATAAATATAGATACACTCTCATTACAATATATATATATTGTAAATATATATATATATATATATATATATATATATATATATATATATAAAATATATATATATATATATATATATATATATATATATATATATAAAATATATATATATATATATATATATATGTGTGTGTGTGTGTGTGTGTGTATCATGAACACATCTATAAGAGATACATGAATGAAATCTAAAGTACTCAAGAACACATCTCTACATATTCAAATCTGAGATTTAATATGAATTAATTCATTTAATCAATATTTTAAATATAAAGTGTGTCCAAGTTTGGGGGTTTTTCCCATGAACACAAGACACAATAATAATACAATAGAAATCCCTAAAGGACACATAATGGACACAAGAGGACACAAAATAGGGACACAACAATGAGGGTCATTCCTATGGTTAAAACTTTCCTAAATGCAAAATGGAGAAATAAAAGAGAAGGAAATATTACCTAAAGGAGAGAAAATCCAAGGAGAAAGGCTTCTTCCTTGGGAGAGCTTGAGAGCACTTGGGGAAGAAAACATCTCAAAGAAAGAAAATGAGATGGGAGTCCTATTAGGGCTGGCCACAATGGTTATCCCCACCCCCCCCCCATTGAATATTACAAGTTTGCCCATCCCTTAGTTACAAGTGTTTAAAACAATTTTGGTTAGGGTTTGGGGGTAAAAGGGTCAAAATAAAAACTCTAAATGGTTATCCTAATAATTAGGATTATGACTAATCTTTCTAACATGACTAATTGAAATGTGGGCAATGGCTAACTAATGCATGGGTCCAACTAGAGTCTAAGTTACCCCGGGTCCCCGTTACAAGTCGGATTGAGATAGAATTCGAACCCGACTCAAATAATCCCAAAACAATATCATAAATAATAAAATAATATCAAAATAATTCAAAGAGATCAAATGCAAAATATCCTTATGCCAGAAATGACATTAAAATATCATAATCACATGGTTAGGCTCTAGGTCAAACAGTCTCTAGGGTTTCACTAGCAAAACGTCAAAACCACAAGTCATTGATTTAAATAATTTTAAAATAATTTAAAATCACCAAAAATTATATCATGAATTAAATATTATTATTAAAATAATTATAAATACGAAATTTCGAAATTACCCTCATTTGGAAAACTGGGTGCTACAGGATCACCCACTTCCTATTCAGATATCAGCATTGGGGACATGCTCAGGTAAGTCTGGTCTGTCAATATGGCATTGGCCGACGCCTACGAAGAAGATGAAGACATTTCTGAAATCCTCGAGTTAGAACCGTAGGCCCAACAGCTGGATGCACAATGGAAAAAGCGGTTCAAACAGAGAGAACCTCCTACTGAAGATGAGGTTATACAGGTCGACCTCGGCAAGAAATCTTCTCCAAAACCAATCTTCGTCAGTAAAAGCCTGACAGACAAAGAGCGAGAATCGCTATTGGAACTCGTCAAAGAATACATTGATGTGTTCTCCTGGAGCTATGAAGACATGCCAGGACTAAACCCCGAGGTTGCCTTTCACAAGCTCAACATTCGGCCAGATGCAAAGTCGGTCAAACAACAACAGCGACGCTTCCGCCCGGGCATCATGGATGCGATCGAAGTCAAAGTCAACAAACTGATAGCCAGCGGCTTCATTCGTGAGGAACAACATCCAGACTGGGTCGCCAACATAGTTTCGGTCCTCAAGAAGAATGTAAAGATTCGAATCTGCATCGACTTTCGTAATCTGAATGAGGCATGTCCCAAAGATGAATTTCCTCTCCCTATTACAGACATCATGATCGACAACACATGCGGCTTCGAACGCATGTCATTCATGGATGGTTTCTCGGGGTACAACCAAATCAAGATGTCTCCTGACGACGAGAAGCATACATCATTCTGAACACCGATTGGCACAAATTGCTACACAGTCATGTCTTTCGGTTTAAACAATGCTGGCGCCACATATCAAAGAGCCATGAGTATCATCTTTAGAGACCACTTGTGCAAGACTGTGGAATGCTACGTCGATGACATCGCCGTCAAGAGTCGCTATAAGGGAGACCATCTGCAGGATCTGAGGACGGTATTCAACCTGATACGAGCACATAACCAGAAGATGAATCCCACAAAATCCTTCTTGGGTGTATCCAGCAGAAAATTTCTGGGTTTTATTATTACTGTCCAGGGAATTCATGTAGATCCAGAGAAGACGAAGGCAATTATGGAGATGAGTCCCCTGAGAAATCTTCGCGAACTCGGAGGCCTTCAAGGGAGGCTAGCTTACATCAGGAGGATCATTTCTAACCTCTCCGGGCGATGTCGGCCATTCATCCATCTCATAAAGAAAGACATCTCGTTCATATGGGATGAAGAATGCCAACGTGCCTTCGACAACATCAAAGAATACTTGTCGAACCCACCAGTCCTGGTGGCCCCCGTTGCTGGGAAACCATTCTTGCTATATGTGCAAGCAATAGAGCATTTCCTCGACGCTCTGCTGGCACAAAATAACGATACGGGCCATGAACAAGCGATATATTACCTCAGTCGAATGATGATTGGGCCAGAGCACCGATACACCGCCATAGAAAAGGAATGCCTCTCCCTGGTGTTCGCCATTCAAAAGACGCGATACTATGTCACAGGACAAACCATACATGTGATCTCACGAGTCAACCCTCTCAGGGTCCGCATGACTAAACCAGGGGCACTCAGCTCCCGCCTCGCCACATGGGCAATATTGATGTCCCCCTATCATATGATCTTCGTCCCATAAAAGGTTGTTAAAGGTCAAGCTCTGGCAGACATTTTAGCAGCCCACCCAGGCTCGGAGTCGTCCAGAATATATGAAGAAATCCCAGACGAGGTCGCCGACTCGCATGCAACCTCTCACGATGATATATGGCGAATGTTCTTCGACGGAGCCTCAAGGACCGGACCTAAGGGCAATATCGTCGTCGGAGTCGGGGTGGTGCTGGTTTCTCCTTCCGGGTTGGTGATCAATCGCGCTTACTCACTCACAGAACCCTGTTCTAACAATGTGGCCGAGTACAATGCTTTGGTCATTGGCCTCCAACTTGCAAGAGAGCTGGGGGTAGAATATCTTGAAGCATACGACGATTCTCAGTTAATCGTCAATCAGATCCGGGGTTCATACGAAGTTCGCCATGAAGACATGATCCCCTATCACCGAATAACGATCAGCATTATTTTGTCATTTGAGGGATTCTTCATCGAACACGTTTCCAAACTCTAAAATATCGAAGCCGATGCCCTAGCTGGCCTTGTCGCTTCCCTAGCGGTTTCAAACTATGCTCATCAATCGGTGGATGTGATAGGCCATGAATTGGTCTGTCCCAGGAACAATGTTCAATTTGTGGCGAGTTATTCTGCTCAGACGATCGACAAAGCACAAGACTGGAGACAACCATTCATTGACTTTGTAGTCTACGACATTCTGCCCGAGAACCCAAAGGAAGCCACCTCTATCAGAAGGCGTTCTCTCAGATTCTTCTATATACAGAGACGAAAATACTGTATCGCCGATCCTACGATAGATTATTGCTTCGGTGTCTGTCAAATGCAGAAGCCAAGGAAGCCATACGTGAGGCTCATGACGTTGTCTGCGGTGCCCATCATCCTGGCCCAAAATTGCAAGACTGTCTTCGCCGAATGGGCTACTACTGGCCCACGATGGTAGCAGATGCATAGACTATGCAAGGAAGTACAAAGCCTGCCAAGTCCATGCGGACTTCATCCATCAGCCATCCGAGTTTCTACATCCGATAGTGGCGTCCTGGTCATTTGAAGCATGGGGGATGGATATCATCGGTCCGATCACTCCACCTTCTTCCCGAGGACACCGCTTCATACTCGCAATCACAGATTACTTCTCCAAATGGGCGGAAGCTGTTCCGCTTGCAGAAGTAAAGACTTTAAACATGATCAGCTTCCTCAAGCATCATGTCATCTATCGCTTTGGACTGCCCCGAAGGATCATCCACGATAATGGTCCGTAGTTTGCAAGCCACGCCTTCTATCGGTTTTGTGACAAGCACAGAATTCAGAATATTGCTTCAACGCCATACAATCCGGCGGCAAATGAATTGGCAGAAGCATTCAACAAAACCATCATCAAGCTTCTCAAGAAATTCGTGTCATCAAAAAACGCGACTGGAACGAGAGGCTTGGTGAATGCTTATGGGCGTATCGTACTACAGTCCGAACAGCCACCAAGAATACACCATTCTCCCTGGTATACGGGAGTGAGGCAGTTCTCCCATTGGAGACTCAAATCCTCTCGCTCTGCGTCGCTCTCACCTACCAATTGACGACGGACGATAATTACCGTCGCCGGCTACAAGAGTTGGAGGCCTTAGATGAAAAACGCCTACTAGCTCAGCAACGGATCGAGCTATACCAAGCACGCATCTCCGGAGCCTTCAACAAAAAGGTTAAAATAAGAACATTCCAAGTGGACGATCTCGTTCTGGCAGTTCGGAGGCCGATGGTTATGACTCACAAGTGTAATGACCCGCTCCGCCCTAGCGAAACGCCGATTCAAACGGCAAGTACAACGACTCAAATGAGTCGTCGACCCGAAGAGTTGCATCGACCTGAGGAAGAATCGATGCAAGGCTTACATTGGCCCGTCAAGATGAATCCAGACTTAAACTTTTAAAGGCACGCTCGGAGTATCGCTCGGCCGATGCGAACATCGCTAAGGTGGGTGGCTTCGATAAACCCGTCTTTGCTTAGCCTAGACACATAATAATAGGGACACTATTGCTAGAATCGCTAGGCAATAACACCGCGCATGCTAATAAATGACTCAACGCACCTAGATAAGGGAATAATCCCATCATGTATGCTTGTATAGAATATGGAAAAGAACATAGAAAATGTGAGATATCTCGTACCGCGCTCTAGGCTCGTGCTAAGGCACAAGCTTATGTATATGTTCCTTATGCGTCTAACAAAGAAATAATGAATGGGTTACAACAATGAAACGGGAAGACTATCAATATAGTCGTTCCAAGTAGAGTATAGCAACATTGAAAGTCTATGGGACCGAAGGGTCGCCAGGCGACTCCCGCACGGGGAGTTGCATAATGTATGAATGAAAGAATGAATGAATATGTGAATGAATCAATGAACGAACGAACAAGTGAAAGAAGAAAAGAATAAATGAAAGATAAGAAAGAAAGAATGGTTAGCGACAGGTGTGACGGGCACGTACAACGGGGCTCGCTACCCGCGCTGCACGGACGCCAACCTGGTCGATAACGCATTAAGGCTAAGGGTTAGCCTACGGCTCGGAGACAGCCGTTATGTTAAAATGACAAGATAAGACGAAATGGTCGTGGACAATCCATTAGTATACGGGAGGTAGAAGATATAAGGGATTTCTAGCGGCACGGTCAAAGTGTGAAGGACGTGCCGGTCCGGACGGAAATCAAAGTTTGGCTTACGTACAGGCCTGGGTGCGGGCTTGGCCACCAGGAGACATAAGGCCGGGTATTTCAAAAGACTATCAGGGTGTACCAAGCCGCACGCCATGATAGGTGAGAAATTACCAAGGGGGAAGACATGTCCAAATTGGCTTGTGATGCCAACGACCGGTGCATATAGAGTTAAGTGGGCTTTGCTGGTGGCTATCCACGTGCAAGTCCTTGCATTGAAATCAAAGTAATCTAAGTTAACTATATGAAGTGCCTTCTGAACAGGCTTGAAATGTAACACACCGTAGGATAAAGAGTACTTCGTGAAATTGAGTTAGAAAATACTCCTACGATGTGCTAGGACCCGAGGCAGGGACACACCCTTGACATTGATAGCTCACATGAATCACGTTAAGTTATTTTTTCTATGAATTGTTGACTAACTGGGCTTACTTTGGACAGGGAAGGACGGACGGTAAGTATGGGCAAGTTGTGCATAAAATTCCATGCGACACTTGTATTCGGCAACACGAGATAAGCTATGAAATATGCCATGTAAATGATCCTAAGGCAAGATTAGGAAGAAAAGGAATGATAGACGGTATACAAAAGTAAATACAACGTGTTTGGTAATGATAGCATTGTGGGCGAGCTAGCCTTCCCACCAGTGCATAACAATGTACTGATAACCCCACAGTCTGCTTGCAGGATGCAGGAGACGCCGGCGGGTACGGAGCTTCCATCGAACGTGCTAAGGCACGGAGCTATCTCTGGAGCCTTGGAGCGCTGCAAGAAGATGGAGCACCATATACAGGACATAATGTATCAGAACATCGCCATGAATCAATCCATGTTATAAGCCACTTGGCACGTCTTTTATGTTTCAGAGAGAGAGAGAGCTTGAGCGATTTGTAATATCGGCCTAGCGCCGCTTGTAAACTTCTTAAATATCAATAAAGAGTTGAATTCGCTTCAATTTGTGTTCATTTACTTTCCGCTGCAATAGGGACACTCTGTGCGACTCTGTGGCCTAGCTCAAATCGGCCGTTTCTGGACTTGGCCTTGCACGGACGCAACCTAGGCCTATGCGGCATCACGCCTTAGCGAGGATGATCGCTCCTACGGGAGCGGGGCGTGACAGATTGGTATCAGAGCACGGCTTTACGTCCTTGGACTTCATTTCGATTTTCTCAGTTTTAAAAGCTCGTTGAAACAAAAGAAGGATACGCTCTCTCTCGTTGTGCCTTGGGATGTTTCATACAATAAGTCTAATATTTTCAAAAGCTCGTACAAGTACTCGATTGAACGGGATCAATAGGCGAAGGCCTTTGTGCCGAACTACGACATACTTGAGTTGGAAGGAACCGATGCTAAGAGTTAGCAAAAATGCAAGACGTGCTTGAATAACCTTACGTTGACAATAGCGAACGAGTACACGAGATCGAAGTATAGTTTGAACGGGATGGTTATACACGCAGCCTTTTGGCTAAGTTGTGTCGAGTGTCGCGCACCTAGACCTTTGGTGCAAGCGGATTTGCGAGCGAGATCGACTATCGCTCGGACGAGAATAAGTGAGACTTAGAACGTATATTGATAGAGATGCTACTTGACCGGCACGAAAGCGAACACGGGGAAATGGTTCTTAGATTTTAAGAAATGAACGAACGCGCAATTGGACATGTCGATCGGGAGTCGAATAACCTTTCGAGGATTTGTAGAATGACTTGACTCCGAGTGGTGTATGTGATAGCTTCGAAGAAGAATAAGAGTGAGTGTCAACGACCGATCGAGTGGCTTGAACCCTGAGTGGTGTATGGACGTTATAAAAAATTGTTCGAGCAAAACTAAAGGATTTACGGGTAGAACGAGCATATCGGCAAGCGATGATATCGCACAAAGCCTTAGAATGAGTAACGCTTAGTTGGTTTCTACTTCGAGAGTCTCAAACAAGATATCGTTCCAACGAATTAAGAATGCGTAGTGCAAATCATGAAACGAATGGAGGTCTTGGTCGAGGAAATATAGAAGATCGTGCATGCGATTTTGAATTTAGTTGAATGGATTGAAACTTGAGTTAAGGTGAATTACTCATGGACGAGATCGGGAATAGCACGGTCGGAAGATAGCGTGCATAGGAAACATTGATTTGAAGATACGAGAATGACTAAGGAATTGAAATTGATGTTGCTCGATGAAGAGTTAGCATGCGACAATGTGAATTGAGGAAATTAAGTTGCACAACTTGGAATTCGTTGCAAAAGAAAGATCGTCAGGTTATGTACATCATCGATGGTATTGAGGCGTATCAAAGATCGATGTACGATAACTCGGGGGTACTCTGATTCGATGAATGATGATCGTGTTAGAAGTTATTATTTTGAAGGGTGCTATGTTGGAAATGAATGTTTGGAATGAGGGAAGAAAGTGACTTGATTGTTCGGTGATAACCACAACGACAACGATCTTGTCTTGCGCGAGCGCAACTCCAGCCTCGCACATGTGTCACGTCGAATTTAGGACGATCGTTCCGCGTGAGCGTTGGCATGGTGATTCATGTCCAGCGGGAATGGTCGAACTCAAAATATCATGACATGGCAATTTTGATTGCTTCGACTTGTGGTTTGAAGCGAAGGTGAATTCGAGGATTGTTAGGACTTGCGATTGAAGAATGAGAAAACTTGAGGATTGAGTAGACCCAATTCGCGTATCGAAAATGAGCAAGTCTAGACGCAACGCAAGAGTTACGTCCCGATGAGAACGATTATTCTGCGGGAATGTCGACATGGTGATTCATGTCCGCCGTGGATAATCAGACTTGCGTGAGATCGGGGCGCGACATATTGCAAGGCTAGACGACCTTGTGATCGACTATGTGCATTGGATAGGTGAACTGTATCAAAACATACTTGAAGAGATAGATTATGATAATTTCTAGTACGGACGCACGATATTAACATGTCAAGGATTTGGTTGAGGATAACCTATCGTAGGATGACTTTCCTAAACGAGCTCAGACGTGGAACGGAGAATATGATGATGCGAACAGGGTGAACGCTGCTTGATGTTTAGAAATTTGAGTGAAAGGAACTTGGGTAGAAACTCCCGTACAAACAAACAAATGGTTTGACCATAGAATTTGGGGCGAGCGTCGTGCAACAACTTTGCACAATGAACCGAGAACTTGACTTATAACTATGACCCTGTGAGATGACCTAGCGGATAGGCGGACGACCCTATGCCGAGTGATTGAACTTGTGTGATTGACCTTACAATATCCTCTGGACGGACGATAGACTTGGGGCAACAAGACTTAGAGTAGGACGTGGAACTGGGCGTGTGCGTGAACGACGATGAGATTGGCCCGAAACGAAGGGAATGATAGGAATGGATGATGCGCAAGTAAAGTTGGGATTGCGAATCGAATCATCTCGAGGATCGAGATAAAAGATATGTGATACACACATGAGTTCGGTTTTAAATTGAAGTTAGCAAAACGATCGGCAAATCGAAACTATCATGAGTAGCTTGTCCGACTTCGCTAGTCGCTAAGCTTGGTTGAAATGTACGTATTCGGGGGACGCCTTGAATGTGTGTACGATCTAAACTCAGCGATATGATGAACTCGAATGCAGCTGCAAGTGGGTGTTGAGATGTACAATGAATGAATGAGTGAGTTTGCCTCAGCTTACGTCTCTCGTATTTGACGAATTACAACGCACCTCGTGCGACCGTTTCAGTCCCATGATGCATCGAAATAGCAACCAAGTCGAAGAAATGCTTGAATTGAATAAGTGCCATCAACTCTAATGAATAAAAAGTTATTCAATAAAAATCGACCAAACATATACAACGCAAAAGTTGGAAGAATAACCGAGCATAGTTCGATACCATAGAACGATAGAGCCGTTCGATAGGGATTGTCTAAGAAACACGACGACATGAGTTAGGGAACGGTAGGATGACCTGCACTCAAGAAGTCTCGAGGACGAGACTTGTTTTGAGTGGTGTATTATGTAATGACCCGCTCCGCCCTAGCGAAACGCCGATTCAAACGGCAAGTGAAACGACTCAAATGAGCCGTCGACCCGAAGAGTTGTGTCGACCTGAGGAAGAATCGATGCAAGGCTTACATTGGCCCGTCAAGATGAATCCAGACTTAGACTTTCAAAGGCGCGCTCGGAGTATCGCTCGGCCGATGCGAACATCTCTAAGGTGGGTGGCTTCGATGAACCCGTCTTTGCTTAGCCTAGACACATAATAATACGGACACTATTGCTAGAATCGCTAGGCGATAACACCGCGCATGCTGATAAATGACTCAACGTACCTAGCTAAGGGAATAATCCCATCATGTATGCTTGTATAGAATATGGAAAAGAACATAGAAAATGTGAGATCTCTCGTACCGCGCTCTAGGCTCGTGCTAAGGCACAAGCTTATGTATATGTTCCTTATGCGTCTAACAATGAAACAATGAATGGGTTACAACAATAAAACGGGAAGACTATCAATATAGTCGTTCCAAGTAGAGTATAGCAACATTGAAAGTCTATGGGACCGAAGGGTCGCCAAGGCGACTCCCGTACGGGGAGTTGTATAATGTATGAATGAAAGAATGAATGAATATGTGAATGAATCAATGAACGAACGAACAAGTGAAAGAAGGAAAGAAAGGAAAGAATAAATGAAAGATAAGAAAGAAAGAATGGTTAGCGACAGGTGTGACGGGCACGTGCAACGGGGCTCGCTACCCACGCTGCACGGACGCCAACCTGGTCGATAACGCATTAAGGCTAAGGGTTAGCCTACGGCTCGGAGACAGCCGTTATGCTAAAATGACAAGATAATACGAAATGGTCATGGACAATCCATTAGTATACGGGAGGTGGTAGATATAAAGGATTTCCAGCGGTACGGTCAAAGTGTGAAGGACGTGCCGGTCCGGACGGAAATCAAAGTTTGGCTTATGTACAGGCCTGGGTGCGGGCTTGGCCACCAGGGGACGTAAGGCCGGGTATTTCAAAAGACTATCTGCTACGCCCCAGAACGAGAATACCGGAGAGCGGGGGCAGACATAGCCAGCTACGCAATCCCAAAGTACGTTAATACTCTGAAATCACGTATAAGCTGTCAAGACATGGGGGTTACTCTACAAGCCATCAGTCAATCCTATGGTTTAACAATCCTAGGTATCTCAATCACAGGCAATTATACAAGAGCAAGGAGTACGATCATCATACATACAATAGTAAGGCGTCCCGAACCATATATACATGACTGATCATGAAGCCAGTACCACAAAACTGAGGACTAGCTAGAGTATTAGTCGTACATGATAAGGACTAGCTATAGTCTAGAATACACATATCATGTTTATGCCCGTAGGCTACAATATCAAGGAAAATACCAAAACACGAGCTAAACACGTGCTCGGGGCTAAACGTTACAAGAGAAGAATTTACATATCAGTGGAAGAATGAAAAAGAAACCTACTGAGGCACTCTGGTGCTCCGGCTGGTCACCGTCGAGTAGATGGTGCGGTAGATCCTTCGGGCTCTTCTATTAGAATCTGGCCATGCAAAACCAGTGGGGTCAGACCCCAAATAGCAAGTACCACAAAGGAGGCCGAACTATGAACTTAAAACCAGCAATCATAGGCAAACAACAGGGAAAGAAAGTAATAAGTAAAGGAGGATCGAGATTCGTGCAGTACCAATGCACTTATCCCGAACATAGAAAGACAGTAAGTAAATCATCATTTGACATAAAGTAAACTGGAGAACATGTTAAATAAATAGAGCTAGGCAATATACGAAGAGAGGACGAAGGTACTGTTCCGGAAGCCAGGTTACAACCCTTAAACCAAACAAGGACCGGGATTGTAACCCTTCGCTTGAACAGAACTTGGTCCCTGATCATTTATTGCTAGAGGTGACAATCATTAAGGGACAGTGAGAGAGTGACAATACAGAGTACAATATATTAGAGTGACAATCATTGCAATTATTATCTTGAAATAATTAGGAACTGGATCTAGACAAGACTTAGACTGGAAAGGTAATATACGATGGGATAACCATGGGACTATTCAGATAACCAGGTTACAACCCGTAAACCAAACAAGGACCGGGATTGTAACCCTTCGTCTGAACAGAACTTGGTTTCTCCCACCATTTATCGGCAAGATAAAATAAGAAATCATGACATATAACAATCATGTACAAGATCAAGACAAGACTAGACAGACTGAACTCCATCCAACATTCACGGCCAATCATTGCCTACGGCTTTCTACATTAACTAGCTAGGGTTATCACAAGCCTAGTTACTAAAAAGATGCAGCGAGAATTCCAAGTCCGGTTACCTGTTTGTTACTACCTGAGTGATCCCAGCAAAGAAAAGGAAAAAGATAGCATGATATAGCAGACACACTGTAGTAAGATACATGTGTCCTAAGGTACCACACTCGACGGCGGGCTGGAAGTGTGCTCATCTCGACGGATAGCAACAAATCCCATGTATATATAAGGCCGGGACCAAAGGGGCAACAGGTAACTGGGAAATTCTTCATGAACTATTTGATCCATCTAGTCATTAATCTTAGCCATATTCAGTATGAATTCCTGACCGTGGGAAACCAGGGATTCATGTCCTAGACATGATGCAATACAAGACGGTTTCATTTGTACAAACACAATCACCCACGGTGTCCAGGCCATTTATTCTTGTCAAGTCATGTTAGCCGTCGCAACTGCATTTCGAGAAATATCGTGTCAGGTTTACTTGTCAGGAGTGCGCCACGGCGGGCTACTATCAGGCCATGTCAGGTTACTGGTCAAGAGTGCACCACTACGGGTCACTGTCGTGTCATGTATAGCAGGTCAAGTTATCAGGTCAAGTTATCATGTCATGAGTGCACCACGGCGGGCCACTATCATGTCATGTTACTTATTTCTGGTTACTGGTTAAGAGTGTACCGTGACAGGTCACTACCATGGTTATCAATTCGTGTCCATGCAGCATATCAGTATACAAACTAACATGTTAACAGAAAAGAGATATCCTGAGTGCACCCAAACGGGCCACCGATGAAGAAGAAAGCATGGCATTGAGCAGAAAGTACAATATTACTCAGTCCTACTAAGAAATTCATTTATTAAAGAAATACCATGCTATTAAGTGGGGTCGTCGCCATTTAGGCCAAGATAAAAAACATGCAATATACTCATAAGCTCCATATCAAGAAAATGAGAAACTTGTATAAAATAATTAAATAACATATTCTTGAAGCCAAGGAAAAGATCTACAACTTTCATGTTGGGAGCTAGAAGAAATTCTGGCCAGAAAACAGTCAAAAAGAGCATCAAACTATCAAAATCAGCCTTATGCGGCTCAAAAGTGCTCATGCGGCCAGAAAAAGCTCATGCGGCCAGAATAGCTCATGCGGCTATAATAGCTTATGCGGCCAGAAAAGCTTATGCGGCCAGAAAATACTCATGCGGGCAGAAAAGCTTATGCGGCCAGAAAAGCTTATGCGGCCAGAAAATACTCATGCGGCCAGAAAAGCTTATGCGGCCAGAAAAGCTTATGCGGCCAGAAATGCTTATGCGGGCAGAAAAGCTTATGCGGCCAGAAAATACTCATACGGCCAGAAAAGCTTATGCTGCCAGAAATGCCTATGCGGCCAGACACTATTCATCGTCCCTGCCAGAATCAGCACAGAATAACATAGAAGTTTGACCAAAAATATTTTGGCCATAACTTCCTCAAAATAAGTCGAAATCTAACTTTTCAAAAGCCAAAATTGGGTAGAATTGAATTCTCTATAACATGGAACAATTAGTTTTCGAAAACAAGTAAGTTTGGTAGATCAAAACCCAAGAAAACCGAAAATGATATAAACTTAGATCTACAAAAATCTACCCGATAAAATCGAAAACTCCAAGTTCTAAACATGCTTAGAATCATGCAAGGAAGAAGATGGAACAAACAAAAATAAATTTGCTCAAGGTTCGGCAAGGTGTACTTGCCTTGGGCTGGAGAAAGAAGATGAAGATGGAAATGAAAATGATAATAATGGAGGAGAGAGAGTGGTAGGTGGCTTATATAACAAGCCCAAGCAATCTCCACCATTCATTCCTCTCCACTCAATCTAAACCATACACCTCATCTCATAAAGAACCAAACTAAACCAAACCAAGTCAAAGTGGAACCGAACCAAATAAAACCAAATCCAAGTTAAACCAAGTCATGAAATCCTATACTTAGGAAATTTTAAAATATCATGCAAATCGATAAATACGAAATACGGCTCAAATAAACATGTATCCGTATAAAATACCGATACAGTGAGACGGGTCTCACAACTCTCTACACCTTAGAAAAATTTTGTCCTCGGAATTTTCTGAGGCTGGTCGAGTAAGATAACAAAACAAAAGCTCCAGAAAACTCAACAATCTCAATAAATCAAGCACGGCATATAAGTAAAGTAAAACAATCGAGACCTGCATGGGCCACCACTAAAACCATGTCACGCCCCAAAACCAGAATACCGGAGAGCGGGGACAGACATAGCCAGCTACGCAATCCCAAAGTACGTTAATACTCTGAAATCACGTATAAGCTGTCAAGACATGGGGGTTACTCTACAAGCCATCAGTCAATCCTATGGTTTAACAATCCTAGGTATCTCAATCACAGGCAATTATACAAGAGCAAGGAGTACGATCATCATACATACAATAGTAAGGCGTCCTGAACCATATATACATGACTAATCATGAAGCCAGTACCACAGAACTGAGGACTAGCTAGAGTATTAGTCGTACATGATAAGGACTAGCTATAGTCTAGAATACACATATCATGTTTATGCCCGTAGGCTACAATATCAAGGAAAATACCAAAACACGAGCTAAACACGTGCTCGGAGCTAAACGTTACAAGAGAAGAATTTACATATCAGTGGAAGAATGAAAAAGAAATCCACTGAGGCACTCTGGTGCTCCGGCTGGTCACCGTCGAGTAGATGGTGCGGTAGATCCTTCGGACTCTTCTATTAGAACCTGGCCATACAAAACCAGTGGGGTCAGACCCCAAATAGCAAGTACCACAAAGGAGGCCGAACTATGAACTTAAAACCAGCAATCATAGGCAAACAACAGGGAAAGAAAGTAATAAGTAAAGGAGGATCGAGATTCGTGCAGTACCAATGCACTTATCCCGAACATAGGAAGACAGTAAGTAAATCATCATTTGACATAAAGTAAACTGGAGAACATGTTAAATAAATAGAGCTAGGCAATATACGAAGAAAGGACGAAGGTACTGTTCTGGAAGCCAGGTTACAACCCTTAAACCAAACAAGGACCGGGATTGTAACCCTTCGCTTGAACAGAACTTGGTCTCTGATCATTTATTGCTAGAGGTGACAATCATTAAGGGACAGTGAGAGAGTGACAATACAGAGTACAATATATTAGAGTGACAATCATTGCAATCATTATCTTAAAATAATTAGAAACTGGATCTAGACAAGACTTAGACTGGAAAGGTGATATACGATGGGATAACCATGGGACTATTCAGATAACCAGGTTATAACCCGTAAACCAAACAAGGACCGGGGTTGTAACACTTCGTCTGAACAGAACTTGGTTTGTCCTACCATTTATCGGCAAGATAAAATAAGAAATCAGGACATATAACAATCATGTACAAGATCAAGACAAGACTAGACAGACTGAACTCCATCCAATATTCACGGCCAATCATTGCCTATGGCTTTCTACATTAACTAGCTAGGGTTATCACAAGCCTAGTTACTAACAAGATGCAGCGAGAATTCCAAGTCCGGTTACCTGTTTGTTACTACCTGAGTGATCCCAGCAAAGAAAAGGAAAAAGATAGCATGATATAGCAGACACACTGTAGTAAGATACATGTGTCCTAAGGTACCACACTCGATGGCGGGCTGGAAGTGCGCTCATCTCGACGGATGGCAACAAATCCCATGTATATATATAAGGCCGGGACCAAAGGGGCAACAGGTAACTGGAAAATTCTTCATGAACTATTTGATCCATCTAGTCATTAATCTTAGCCATATTCAGTATGAATCCCTGACCGTGGGAAACCAGGGATTCATGTCCTAGACATGATGCAAGACAAGACGGTTTCATTTGTACAAACACAATCACCCACGGTGTCCAGGCCATTTATTCTTGTCAAGTCATGTTAGCCGTCGCAACAGTATTTCGAGAAATATCGTGTCAGGTTTACTTGTCAGGAGTGCGCCACGGCGGGCCACTATCAGGTCATGTCAGGTTACTGGTCAAGAGTGCACCACTACGGGTCACTGTCGTGTCATGTATAGCAGGTCAAGTTATCATGTCAGGAGTGCACCACGGCGGGCCACTATCATGTCATGTTACTTATTTCTGGTTACTGGTTAAGAGTGTACCGTGACAGGTCACTACCATGGTTATCAATTCGTGTCCATGCAGCATATCAGTATACAAACTAACATGTTAACAGAAAAGAGATATCCTGAGTGCACCCAAACGGGCCACCGATGAAGAAGAAAGCATGGCATTGAGCAAAAAGTACAATATTACTCAGTCCTACTAAGAAATTCATTTATTAAAGAAATACCATGCTATTAAGTGGGGTCGTCGCCATTTAGGCCAAGATAGAAAACATACAATATACTCATAAGCTCCATATCAAGAAAATGAGAAACTTGTATAAAATAATTAAATAACATATTCTTGAAGCCAAGGAAAAGATCTACAACTTTCATGTTGGGAGCTAGAAGAAATTCTGGCCAGAAAACAGTCAAAAAGAGCATCAAACTATCAAAATCAGCCTTATGCGGCTCAAAAGTGCTCATGCGGCCAGAAAAAGCTCATGCGGCCAGAATAGCTTATGCGGCCAGAAAAGCTTATGCGGCCAGAAAATACTCATGCGGGCAGAAAAGCTTATGCGGCCAGAAAAGCTTATGCGGCCAGAAAATACTCATGCGGCCAGAAAAGCTTATGCGGCCAGAAAAGCTTATGCGGCCAGAAATGCTTATGCGGGCAGAAAAGCTTATGCGGCCAGAA
Organism: Iris pallida; assembly: GCA_029216955.1. NCBI lineage: Eukaryota > Viridiplantae > Streptophyta > Magnoliopsida > Asparagales > Iridaceae > Iris > Iris pallida. The sequence goes on along the minus strand of JANAVB010029816.1, from coordinate 11,009,414 downwards.
AATACTCATGCGGCCAGAAAAGCTTATGCGGCCAGAAATGCCTATGCGGCCAGACACTATTCATCGTCCCTGCCAGAATCAGCACAGAATAACATAGAAGTTTGACCAAAATATTTTAGCCATAACTTCCTCAAAATAAGTCAAAATCTAACTTTTCAAAAGCCAAAATTGGGTAGAATTGAATTCTCTATAACATGGAACAATTAGTTTTCGAAAACAAGTAAGTTTGGTAGATCAAAACCCAAGAAAACCAAAAATGATATAAACTTAGATCTACAAGAATCCACCCGGTAAAATCGAAAACTCCAAGTTCTAAACATGCTTAGAATCATGCAAGGAAGAAGATGGAACAAACAAAAATAAATTTGCTCAAGGTTCGGCAAGGTGTACTTGCCTTGGGCTGGAGGAAGAAGATGAAGATGGAAATAAAAATGATAATAATGGAGGAGAGATAGTGGTAGGTGGCTTATATAATAAGCCCAAGCAATCTCCACCATTCATTTCTCTCCACTCAATCTAAACCATACACCTCATCTCATAAAGAACCAAACTAAACCAAACCAAGTCAAAGTGGAACCGAACCAAATAAAACCAAATCCAAGTTAAACCAAGTCATGAAATCCTATACTTTGGAAAATTTAAAATATCACGCAAATCGATAAATACGAAATACGGCTCAAATAAATATGATCCGTATAAAATACCGATACAGTGAGATGGGTCTCACACTATCAGGGTGTACCAAGCCGCAAGCCATGATAGGTGAGAAATTACCAAGGGAGAAGACATGTCCAAATTGGCTTGTGATGCCAGCGACCGGTGCATATAGAGTTAAGTGGGCTTTGCTGGTGGCTATCCACGTGCAAGTCCTTGTATTAAAATCAAAGTAATCTAAGTTAACTATATGAAGTGCCTTCTGAACAGGCTTGAAATGTAACACACCGAAGGATAAAGAGTACTTCGTGAAATTGAGTTAGAAAACACTCCTACGATGCGCTAGGACCCGAGGCAGGGACACGCCCTTGACATTGATAGCTCACATGAATCACGTTAAGTTATTTTTCATATGAATTGTTGACTAACTTGGCTTACTTTTGACAGGAAAGGCCAGACGGTAAGTATGGGTAAGTCGTGCATGAAATTCCATGCGACACTTGTATTCGGCAACATGAGATAGGCTATGAAATATGCCATGTAAATGATCCTAAGGCAAAATTAGAAAGAAAATAAATGATAGACGGTGCACAAAAGTAAATACAATGTGTTTGGTAATGATAGCATTGTGGGCGAGCTAGCCTCCCCACCAGTGCATAACAATATACTGATAACCCCACAGTCTGCTTGCAGGATGCAGGAGATGCCGGCGGGTACAGAGCTTCCATCGAACGTGCTAAGGCGCGGAGCTATCTCTAGAGCCTTGGAGCGTTGCAAGGAGCTGGAGCACCATATACAGGACATAATGTATTGGAACATCGCCATGAATAATTTCATGTTGTAAGCCACTTGGCACGCCTTTTATGTTTCAGAGAGAGAGAGCTTGAGCGATTTGTAATATCGGCCTAGCACCGCTTGTAAACTTCTTGAATATCAATAAAGAGTTGAATTTGCTTCAATTTGTGTTCATTTACTTTCCGCTGCAATGGGGACACTATGTGCGACTCTGTGGCCTAGCTCAAATCGGCCGTTTCTGGACTTGGCCTTGCACGGGCGCAACCTAGGCCCGTGCGGCATCACGCCTTAGCGAGGACGATCGCTCCTACGGGAGCGGGGCATGACAACAAGACTGGTGGCAAGTTCCAACCAAAGTGGGAAGGCCCATTCATCATTGAGGCTGTCTTCTCCAACGGTGCTTACCGTCTCGCAAAACAAAACGGAGACTTGCTCATGCTGCCCGTCAACGACAAGTTCCTGAAGAAATATTATGTCTAAACGACATTTTCCAGATTGCTGAGTCATGTACCCGCTGGTACCGCTGAACACATATTCTAAATTTTAGATTATCGAGTTATGTACCCGCTGGTACCGCTGAACTCACATTTACAATTCCAGATTATTGAGTTATGTACCCTCCCGTACCGCTGAACTCACATCCTCCAAATTCTATATTATTGAGTTATGTACCCGCTGGTACCGCTGAACTCATATTCCAAATTCCAGATTATTGAGTCATGTACCCTCCGGTACCACTGAACTCATATTCACAATCTCCCAGATTATCGAGTTATGTACCCGCAGGTGCCTCTGAACTCACACTTCAGTCACTCTTTCATATAGTAAGTCATGTATGACCATACCTCTGAACTTTCTTCCTGAAAGAGCTCCTCCCTCATGATCCACTACCCGCACTCTCAGTGCACAAAAAAAAGGGTAACAGATCCATAAATTTCCAAAACGACCACGTCGATGTTACCTCTGAGTCGTTTCACTTCCGCCAAAAACAAATCACCCCTCTACATAGAACTTCCGTGTCCTTATTACCTCTGAGTCGTCCTATGTACCCCTTCATGGAGCCTACTCCTGCCATGTCCTCATTACCTCTGAGTAGGAAGGCTCCATCGAAGAAACCCTCATATTTGCCATGTTCTTATTACCTCTGAGTAAATATGTTGGTTCTCTCCCAACTTATTATCCGTATCCAGAACCAGGGAACGCCAAGGATAATAGGTCCACAAAAAGTCTCCCATTCGGACAACTACTACAAGCAAAGAACAGAGCGAACATTCATACGTCTACGTCTCATTTGCAAGCCAGAAAAGTTCTCTATTATTTCATTCAGACAAGAAGGGAAAGAGATTACATCAATGTTCAAGACAAACAAGACATAAATCGCAGCTAAAGACAGACAGAAGCATCAGAACAAAGACGGACATTTGCGAGAACCCACGAATCCTAGTTGCGGGGATGCATATACCAATCCCTCAACTATTTTACATATGAAGGATGTACTTGAGCAAGATCCTCATCCGAAATAGAAGGATCAGAACTTCCAGTACTACCGCCTTCAGACTAGGGCTCCTCCTTTACAGCAATGAGCGCCAGCTCGTCTTTCTGTTCCTCCGCTTCTGGTGTTACCTCCTTCTTAACAAGCGATGACCCTTGTTTGAAAAGGGGCAGCAACTCTTCCTTTACAATGATCTCAGCCTTCGACAGGGTTGCTGCAAGAATCAAAGATAAAAAGAAATAAAGTTAAAAGATGGTCAGAGCCCTATGCAGGGGACTCACGCGGATCTGATCGACAGGCCATTATGCGATTCGGTTTACGAAGTGCTCATGCGGCTCAAACACAGGACATGCCCCATGCGGCTCGGATATGAGAGGGTCACGCGGCCTATGCAACATATGCGGTTTCATCATGTTGAACTTGGGCAGTTCAATAAAGACGAAGGATGAAGGCTTGTGCATAAATTATGCAACAGAGCCATAGTTTTTTAGGGTTCAAAGCATTCAATATTCCATCCCATCCTTACCTTTAAAAGCAGGGTGGACGTCAGGGTGTGCTTCAGGCGTAGTGGCCGACGAGGAAGCCGCTTTCTTGCCCTTCGCAGCAGCAGAGGCAGCCTTGGAAGACTTGGGGGCCATTATCGTCCGACGGTCGGGGAAGAAAGACAAAGGAAGGAAATTAGGGCAGCAAGAGTTGAAGACGAGAGAGAGAGAGTAAACAAGTCTCTTCGACTGAACACGTTTATATTTATAAGCAAAAGGAGGGCGCTTCGATCCACGTACAGCATGAAAACCGACTCTTCGGTTATCGAGACGAACCGACTAAAGGCCAAACTCTTGGGATCCTGTCCCAAAAAGCGGCCTTAAATCTGATAGCAAATCAAAGGTAATTAATGCAAAAGATTTGCACACATGTCATGAAGACGTGGCAAGGAGCCCATGCGGCTCAGACGACCATGCGGCTGGAACGACCATGCGGCTGGGGGGGCCATGCGACTGGGACGTCTATGTGGCCAGAACACCCTATGCGGACGGAGGAGTTTATACATAGCCATGCTTCTTATTCAAAGTATTTCAATTTTGCAAATTGAAAACTTTGAAGGGGTCTTGTAGAAGCATGGAAAAGAATAAAGAAAGGTCCATACGGCCAAGGATCCCCATGCAGCTCAGAGAGCCCATGCGGTTCAGGGGTCTATACGGCTCACGCGTCTATGCGGCTCGGATAGACCCAGAGCCACGTGGCCTTCAACAGCTCTTTCCTTCGTCTTTTACTATATTTAATGCCCTGACGGCTGACAGCTCTGACAAATGACAGCTCTGACATGAAGGCGCAAGAATGACTGACATAAAGGCGTGTTCCTAGGGAAAAAGAGGAAATCTTTTCACAGTTGGCAGAATCTACCGAGCCCCGAGGCATGCGGCTGCTGTATTTATGCGGCCGCTCATTTTATGCGGCCGCCCCCTTCATGCGGCCACCCATCTTCATGCGGCTACATCCTTTATGCGGTCGCCCGTCAGCATGCGGCTGCCTATCCTCATGTGGCTGCCCATCTTTATGCGGTTGTTCATCTCCATGCGGCTGTCCATCTTCATGCGGCCGTTCATCCTCATGCGGCCCACTCATATGCGGCTCTGCCAAGACGACCCAATGGATGACACGTGGCGTTTGTTACGACGATTGAGACATGTGGCAGTCTTATTTTTCTGGAATTATGGGTGCTAACAAATCCTAACAAAATCAGATTTGTTGCAATCGCCATAATTGCCCAGATCAAGTCAAATCGAGCAAACTGGACACGTGGTAGGCCATTACAAGTCGCGAATATTCATGGCAATCAACATTTATTGCCCACAGAGATTTGATGCAATCTACATTAATTACCTAGATTTGCTACAATCAGAATGAAGGGCCCAGATTAATTGGTCCTTAACCGCCGACATATCAAGGAGGCAATCATTGCAAACCCTAATGATTGCATCCCACTCCTATAAATAGCAAGGTGCCATTCCCTTGTAAAAAGGGACTCTTTTTGGAGAAGAGCACAAGAGCACTTGGAGAGACGAAGGCAAGCACAGAGAGAACAAGGAGAGCATTTCTTCATTAACGCCAAGCAGATCTTCCCCGGAGCTGAGGCTGCATCCGATCGTCCAAGGAGTAAGGCAGAGCTGCCGTCGCTTTTCCGAGCCTCTACCGTCACCCCCCAGAATCTAAAATAAACAATTGTACTTAGATTGCTGTACCTAGGCTTTCGTCCCTAGGCTTTCTTTGTACAAGCGAGTTTGTATTGTGAAGTAAAAGTCCAGTCCTCCGATAATTGTTCTGTTCTTTTATATTTCATAGCAAACACTAAGCACAATCCCTGCGCCCTGCGACATTCTGCCACCACATGCCCTGACTTCCCGCAATGAGAACATCCCACTGCGGAAGGGTGCTTCTGCTTCTGCTGTGTCGGGGCTGAATGTTGAACCGACGTCACTGAGGCTGCCCGCCTCGGAGCTCCAATTGTCAAAGCCCTGGCTGTCGGGTCTGGTGCTGAAGACTGATTCATCTGACCGTAGGATCGCTTCCGACCCCCGGTCCTATCCACGATCCTCTGGGAGGTATACTCATGCCTCCTAGCTGCTCTCAAGACTGCATCAAAAGTCTGATGCTCAAACTGCTCAACTGCCAATAAAATCTTGAGATGGAGCCCCTGCTGGAACCGCTGGACTCTGTCGAATTCGGTCGCTACCAAGGTGGGAGCAAACCGATTAAGTCTCAAAAACTCGGCCGCATATCCGTCGACCGTCCTGCCCATCTGCTTCAGATTGGTGAACCTCGTCTGTAGATCATACCGAGCTACAGCATCGAAATACTTGGTCTGGAATCTCTCTCTGAATACTGTCCAAGCAATGGGTGCCACTAATCCAATGGCCTGCGCCGTCCACCAGCTGCGGGCAAGATCTAATAACTGCAGCCGCACTACGGCCACCTTCTCATTCTCTGGAGTCCTGACTGCTTCTAGAATCACCTCTGTGTCCTGAAGCCAAGCATCTGCGGCGATAGAATCTTTGCTACCATCAAAGAATGGAGGGTTCAAGCGCTTGAAGTTGTTAGCCACACTGTTACCCTGATGACCTCCTCTGGTCAAAGCATCTGTCACTGTCTGGTACAAGGTATCTCTTCGACGATCCTGAGAAGCTAACAAGGTCCTGATGAGACCTACTAAAGTGCCATCATCATCAGGCTCTACAGGCTGAACTGGCTGAATTGGTGGCTCTGGACCCCCAGTAGGCATGACTCTGGAGGCTACTCCTGAATGCTGGGCTTGTTCTCCAGGTTGCTGCTGGTCTACGGGAGGTGCTCCGCCTCGCTGATCGGCAGGGCCAGGTACAATGTCGCTGAAGACGGCGACATAGGGAACAATAAGGAAGGACCAGGACAGATCAACGATACAAGCATGTGATCAGGACAAGAATTTCAAGGATTCAGAGGATACGAACAGAGGTCAAGGATGAGTGCCGATTGAGACATCTATTCGGTAAACTCTCACATATCTTGATTTACAAGACCTGCATGGGCCACCACTTAAACTATGTCACACCCCAGAACCAGAATACTGGAGAGCGGAGGCGCACATAGCCAGCTACATATATTAAAGTGCAACCCACCTCGCTATACGGTCACGGCTATCTAGATACATAAGGGTTTAACTACAAGCCAACAGTCTCATATGGTCATGAACAAGCCTATTGTCTCAATCTCAAGCAAGTAAGTAAATGTTACAAGATGTCAGAGCACCAAATACACAATAGTAAGATGTCCCATATATTACATATTTGGATGATCATGAAGCTAGTCGTACAAAATGTCAGGACTAGCAAGAGTTTTAGTCGTACATGATCAACCCTAGGATTTGTTAATCATGTTACAGCCCGTAGGCAGACAGTAAGTAAATACAATCGAGCTAAACATGTGCTCATCGGCTAAACGCCTCAAAAGAATATTTTTACAATAAAGTGGGAGAATAAAAGGAACCCACTCGTTGCCCTGGTTACGCCTGGTGGTCACCATCGGGCTGGAAAGTCGGTAGATCCTCTGGAGTTGCTCCAAAATCTGGTCATACAAAACCAGCTGGGTCAGATCCCAGAAAGTGCAAGTGCCACAAAGGGGGATTCACTTAGGAATTAAAACTAGCAATTAGCACAAGAATAATAATAAGTAGTAGGACTAGAAATATGGAGAGAAAAAAATTCAAGATGATATACGACGAGATAACCATGGAACTATTTAGATAACCAGGTTACAACCCGTAAACCAAATAAGGACCGGGGTTGTAACCCTTCATCTGAACGGAACTTGGTTTTCCATCATTTATCGGCAAAATAATATAAGAAAATCAGGTCATGTAACAATCTTGTACAAGATCAAGACAAGACTAGACTGATTATGCCTCATCCAACAATCACGGCCAAGCAATAAGTAAGGCTTGACACTTTAACTAACTAGGGTTATCACAGTCCTAGTTACTAGCAAGATGCAGCGAGATTGTTCCACATCCACAAGCCCTGCAGACCATCCAGGTTATCCAGGTCGAATATTTGTTCAAGAGGGGGGTGCAACACATGACAGTATGCTAAAAATGTGCCCTACTCGTCGGCAGGCTATAAATCCATAAGCGCGTCCAGGTAACGGGATTGTCTGTAGCTGGAAAATCTCTTTATGACTACTGTATTGTTCTAGTTATTAGCTTTAGTCAATTTCAGTAGGTACCCCTGACCGTGGTACTCAGGAGTCCCATTATAAATATGATGTAAGACAAGACTGGTTCATTTATACAAGTACAATCGCCCACGATGTCCAGGTTATATTATACTTGTCATGTCATGTTAGCCGTCGCAACAGCATATCAAGGTATATCATGTCAGGTTTACTTGTCAAGAGTGTGCCACGGCGGGCCACTATCATGTCATATTACTTGTCAAGAGTGTACCCCTACGGTCACTGTCATGTTCATGGTACAAGTGCAGGATAACATAGTACAAGCATTCCATCAAGAGACCCAATTTATATAAGCATCATTGTAACACTCCAATATAATAAAAGGGGTACAAGGTTACGAGAAAAGCCATGCAGTAAGGAGGAGAGTCTCATGCGGCTCGAGGAAACATAGGCTCATGCGGCTCAGGCGGACAGACATATGCGGCTGATAGGAATCGAGCTCATGTGGCAGGGAATGATTGGGTCACATGCGGCTCGGGTGACTGGGCATATGCGGCTATGGGAGTCAAACTCATGCGGCCAGGAAAGGAGGTCCTATGCAGCTGGGGAGATGGGTGCATATACGGCTGGGAATTCAAGTCCATGCGGCTCGGGGGATCAGAAGTCCATGCGGCTGACGGGACAGAGCGCATGCGGTTGGGAATGAAGGGGTCTTATGCGGCTGGAGGGAATGGGCCTTATGCGGCCAGGGAAAGTTCAGGCGTATGCGGCTCAGGGAGTGTGGTTCTCATGCGGCTGGCGGAAGATAGGTCTCATGCGGCTGGAAGGAATCGGGTTCTTATGCGGCTGGAGGACAGTTCATGCGGCCAAGTCATGCAGCGAAGGCTATGCGACCAGGAAGATAACTGGCCGCATAAAGGCTATACAGCTAAGTTCGTGCAATAAAGAATCATGTGGCAAGGAACTGTTCTTCTTCTCTATTATTCCGAGAAGAAGAACCATACAAGTCATGGCTTCCAAGCTTCATAAAACCTTCATCCAGAGTCCAAATCCGAACTTCGATAGGTCAAAATGGGACAGAATAAAATTCTTTATAACATGGAACCATCATAACTTGATAATAACAAGATTAAATAGATCAAAACCAAAAAAATCTAAAAATAAAATAAACTTAGATCTACAAGCAATGGACCATGGAAATTGAAAATGCTAAGTACTAAAGTATTTTAGAATGCTGTGAAGAAGAGAATGGAACAATAAAACTTGAGTTCCTCCATGAAGCAAGATGCACTTGCCTAAGCTCTCCCTCTCTCTCTCAGGTAGGTGAAGAGTAATGGTGGTGAAGAAGAATAGTAAATGAGGAGAGAGAAAGGAGTGGGATTAATAAATGGTAATGGTGGTGGTAGGTAGGGGTTTCCCCCTTGGTCCATGATGAACCAAAAGCGACCCAAGCCGAACCAAGCCAAACCAAATAAACCAAACCAAGCAAGGAGACCTGCAATACGAGTCAAAATACGTACACGTATTCCAAAATATGTAATACGAGCCACGGACATTACAGAGTTAGCATCGTTTTGAAAGAAGAACAAAAACTTTTGAATCTTTATTCATGTCAAATTTCTTTCCACAAAACAAAAAAATAAAAAATTAGGTTTGCCAACTGTTCTCCGTCGATATAACACGAAGAATAGTCATTCTCCTGCATTTTCATAAAAATAATGACATTTTTCGTGTAAATTAACACAAAGAATGCCATTCTCCATGTTACTTACACGAAGAATGACATTTTCCTGTGTTTTAACATTTGAATGATCATTCTCCGTGTCATTTAACACGGAAAATTGTCATTCTCCGTGTAATTTAGCATGGAGAATGGCCATTCTCCGTATAATTTAGCACGGAGAATGGTCATTCTCCTACATTTTAACACTAGGAATGGCCATTCTTCGTGTTTCTAACACGGAGAATAGCCATTCTTCTGCGTTTTAACACTGGAATGACCATTTTTCGTCTTAAATTACACGGAGAATGGTCATTCTTTGTGTAAATTAAGACAGAGAATGGTCATTCTTCGTGTAATTTAGCACAGAGAATGGTCATTCTTCGTGTAAATTAAGACGAAGAATGTCATTCTCCGTGTTATTAACACAGAGAATGGTCATTCTCCGTGTAAATTAAGACAAAGAATGTCATTCTCTGTGTTACTAACAGAGAATGATCATTCTCCGTATAAATTAAGACGAAGAATGCCATTCTCCGTGTAAATTAAGATGGAGAATGGCCATTCTCCGTGTTACTAACACAGAGAATGGTCATTCTCCGTGTAAATTAAGACGGAGAATGTTATTCTCCGTGTTACTAACACGGAGAATGACCACCCTCATGTAAAATTAACATTCTTCGTGTTCTAACTCGGAGAATGGCCATTCTCCTGCATTTTATGGTCACTTGAAACTTTGGAGGACCATAACTTTTGACTGGGAGGTCGAAACGAGGTCCGGTTTGTCGTAAAATGAGCGTATATTCGAGGAGCCTGAGATTAACTATTTGTCTGTTAGTCGATCTTCCAAAATTTTAGAATCACAAAAAAATGATGTTTGGACCTCCGTTTTAGCACATTTGCCGTTTTGTCTCGGTCTTTATGAAATTTTTCGACGAGTTTTTGAAGATTTTTGAGGAGAAAACCTAGATTCAAAATTGAGCAGTGTATGGAAGAAGATGAAGTATCGAAACGTTTTTTTAAGAGTAGTTTCGTGGGTGTTTTCAATAAATTAGAAGGAAGGGCAAAAAGGTCATTCGGAACCCTCTTTATATATATTTTTGCTAATTCTGGGCACACGATGAAATGTTATTGCGCGATGAGTTTTTCATAAAACTTTTTCGTTTTTTGGACATTTCATAAATTTTCCTATTTTAAAACTGTTAACTGTAATACTTCGGTGATCAACATTAGAGATGCTTTCTTTAATTAAAAGAAGAAAGATGAGTATAGCATTTAGACAGAGGACCATCTACACATGTTTGAAAGATTGTGCATTATTATATTCTCTTTGCTGTGAGTGTCAAAATATTTTATTTGGTTCAATAATACATGAACCAAAACATGAAATATTTACATGATGTTATTATTTGTCCATCCATGTAGTGTATGTACTTATATGGTGAAGTTATCTCAACCCGACATGCTGGAAAAGTTTTAGTCCGAAATGCTAAAATTGTTATTTCTTATGTGCCAGCGTTGACAGTAAAAAAGTAGGGAAAATTTATGAAATGCCCAAAAAACGAAAAAAATTTATGAAAAACCCACCGCACAATAACATTTCATCGCGTGCCCAGAATTAGCAAAAATATATAAAGAGGGTTCTGAATGACCATTTTGCCCTTCCTTCTAATTTATTGAAAACACCCACGAAACTACTCTTAAAAAAATGTTTCGATACTTCATCTTCTTCCATACGCTGCTCACTTTCGAATCTAGGTTTTCTCCTCAAAAATCTTCAAAAACTCGTCGAAAAATTTCAGAAAGACTGAGACAAACGACAAAGGTGCTAAAACGGAGGTCCAAACATCATTTTTTGTGATTCTAAAATTTTGGAAGGCCGACTAACGGAGAAGCATCTCAGGCTCCTCGAAGATACGCTCATTTTGCGACAAACCGGACCTCGTTTCGACCTCCGAATTAAAAGTTATGGCCCTCCAAAGTTTCAACTGACCATAAAATGCAGGAGAATGGCCATTCTCCGTGTTAGAACACGAAGAATGTTAATTTCGTATGAGGATGGCCATTCTCCATGTTAGTAACACGGAGAATGGCATTCTCCGTGTTAGTAACACGAAGAATGGCATTCTACGTCTTAATTTACACGGAGAATGACCATTCTCCATCTTAATTTACACGGAGAATGGCATTCTTCGTCTTAATTTACACGGAGAATGACCATTCTTTGTGTTAGTAACATGGAGAATGGCATCCTCCGTCTTAATTTACACAGAGAATGGCATTCTTCGTCTTAATTTACACGGAGAATGATCATTCTCTGTGTTAGTAACACGGAGAATGACATTCTCTGTCTTAATTTACACGGAGAATGGCATTCTCCGTCTTAATTTACACAGAGAATGACCATTCTCCGTGCTAAATTACACAAAGAATGGCTATTCTCCATCTTAATTTACACGGAGAATGCCCATTCTCCGTGTAATTTAAGACGGAGAATGGTCATTCCAGTGTTAAAACGCAGAAGAATGGCCATTCTCCGTGTTAGAAACACGGAGAATGTCATTCTCCGTGTTATTTAACACGGAGAATGATATTCTCCGTGTTAATTTATACGGAGATCAATGGCCATTCCCAGTGTTACAATGTAGGAGGATGACCATTCTCCGTGTCATTTAACACGGAGAACGGCCATTCTCCGTGCTAAATTACACGGAGAATGGCCATTCTCCGTATTAAATGACACGGAGAATGATCATTCAAATGTTAAAACACAGGAGAATGCCATTCTCCGTATTAGTAACACGGAGAATGACATTCTCCGTGTAATTAACATGGAGAATGTCATTCTCCTTGTTAAAATGCAGAAGAATGACTATTTTTCGTATTATATCGACGGAGAACAATTGACAGAAATCTAATATTTTATTTTTTTGTTTTGTGGAAAGAAATTTGACATGAATAAAGATTCAAGATTTTTTGTTCTTCTTTCAAAACGATGCTAACTCTTATGGAAAAGAAGAAGAAGATCTTCTCTCCATAATTGACCTAATTGTCGAAAAAGAAGAAGAAAAAGAAGATGAGCGATGATCGGAGTTCGACTTAAAAAAAAGCAAGGTGAACTACGAACGATCTTTGCGATCTCTGCTGAAGATGAGAGCAATGGAATTCAGATCTCTCGTGAAGAAGAAGAAGATGACGAAAATTGTAATCCAAATCTGAGTTTGTACGGAGGGGTAGTTATGGTATTAATTTTGTAAATACAGAGCATCTAAAGGAAATCTTGGAATAGTTAACGTGAAAATATATAATTCTGGGCATTTCATAAAACTCATCCTGCGGGTGGATTTTCCATAAAAAGCAACCCCGAAATTGGGTTCCTCAGCAATTTCCAGTTTTTTTAAAATTTTCTTAATGTCTCAAATGGAGGGATCATAGTAAAACAGAAGACAGATTAGTGTGATCATCCAAGTATTTCATCAACGAAAACTTGCAAAATTATTTCTTAAAATATAAACAAAATTCATGAACAAAAATGGAAAAGACACGATTCCTCAAATAGGCTCTGATACCACATGTTATTCATATTATTTGGGAATCATGTTTTCACAAAATATAAATCTTAATGCAGAAATGTAAAAGGTGTACCTTTCTCCATTCCGTTACTTTGATGCGAGAAATTTAATCTCTTGAAATTGTTTCTTTCACCAACTCTTACTTTAGGGAAGAGACAATTATGAATTTAGTTGATTTTCTCTTTTGAACCACAAGACTTATTTATACACATCTAAATGGTGTGTTCAAAGATTCATTATGTCTCTTCAAAAGATTGCAACTCTTTCCAAAAGTTTCTAGACAACAAATGGATGTCTGTCTATTCGTTGAGGTGTGAGAGAGAGGACCATTTCCTATATTCGAATAACGTAATTTCTCTCATAAAGAAAATACAATTAATTAACCAACATATCAATTTGTATTATTCATGTGGGACATAAATTCTTACAGAGGAATGGCACTATGAGACCTCCTTTGCTTGCCAACATCCTTCCCTTGTGTCGTAGGGTACTGCTGCTTCACCTTTGCAAAAGCTTGGTGCATGAGCTGGGGAATTTTCCTATCATGATTTTTAGACTATCTACCAATGTCGATCTTTCCCTTCCCACGTCCAGAGTCCCCCAAGCCTGAGGGGGAACTGACTCCTAATCCACTGTCGGATTCCTCCGGCCGTGGGCTCGCCTCCGAAACTCCCCTCGAATCGAGAGACCCGACCGGAGCAGATCGAGTGACTGCCGCCGAAAGCGACTCCAAGTCGGCGTCCGCACAACTACGTCGGCCAATCGAACTGGACTGGGGAGATGGGTAATTGTCGCAAACTCACCTCAAGCAATGGGTAATTGTGGCAAATTCGTCTCCACTGGAGCTCGAACTCCCGACCACTTGGGCCGCATGCATCTCTCTTAACCACTAGGTTATAGGTCATTTACTATATATATATATATATATATATATATATATATATATATATATATATATATATATATATATATATATATATATATATATATATATATATATATATATATACTTGGTAATTCCTAAAAATATTTTTTTTTAAATTTTTTATAGAGTTCTTTGACTTGCCCAACTAGAGTTGAACCTAACAAATTTCAACCAATCTATGCATTAATTGGAGGTCTACACGAGTATTTCTGATATATGCATCTGCACATCAATTTAGTATCATAAACCATTTGTATCACATAGAATCGCAATGCTGTCGATTTTGTTTGTTAATCAAATTTTTTTATACTTTAGAATATTAGAAACTACTAACAATCATTTAGTGGGAACAAAAATTAAACACAAAAAGGACATTGTAGAAGTGATTACAAAAAATTAATAAATAAAATTAACAATTTTCATAAATAGAAGTTAATATATATTATATTGAATCTCGGATTACTTTTCTTTGTCTAAGAATTCCATCATCTCATCCAACTTAGGCCTCTCAATAACTTATATGGTAAGTAACTTCTTTTAATTGTTTGGTTTCTTCCATTATCTCATCGGCCTTTGTACAATAATACTAACATTTGTTTTCAATTTTCAAATAGTAAAATACATAAGAATTTGAATATTTAGCATACATAATATAAAGTTTGCTAATTATACTTGAATGCTTTCGACTTTTATGTTTTGTCACTTTAATATTGTTAGCTCAATGATTAATTTGATTTTTTTATTATGGCTACTCGATTAAGTTTAGTATTATACAATCACTAATGATCATGCAATTACTATAATGTTAATGCTTAACTTGGCATAGTCTTAGTATGTTCTATACATACCATCCTTGTTACTATGTGTATTATTTTGTCCATCTAACGTTTATTTTACAAAAAACAATAAGCAAGATTAAAGATGGACTTATGCAATTAAAGAAATCACGATGGATCAAAGACATTATTAGCCCAAGGATTTTTCTGAACATCTCACGATATTTACGGGTCTACAATAGGGCTTGGTCAGTGGATGGAGGTCGAGGGGGCAACACTCTTGTGGAGGTTCGGGGACGAAGTCCCCTAAAACTAATTAGATTTTCATATCTGGTTTGCTTCGGACGATTGTCATTAGAATAAACAAAGTTTAAGAAAGCCAAACTATCAAGTCATCAAGCTAGTGTAATCTTTCATTATATTTATTCTTTGAAAAATATTGTAACTCAACTGGTAAAGGCAAACGAGAGCTCCAAACACTAGCCATTTGAACCATATTTTCAAATTTGCATTATACAAACGGTATAGCCCCAATATACTGTAAGAACAATTTTTGGCCAAAATCAATTTTCATAAAGTTTATGTTTCCCGGACTATATATTGTTCTATGCCGGCAGTATATTATTGGTATACCGACAGTATAATGCCGACGCTATACTGTGAGCCTCTTCGTATTTTTTGCTCGTTCGTGGGCGTGAACGTCGTTGGCTCGTGCCAACGTGACAAGCTTCCAATGACTCCACCCACACCCCCTGCTAGCTACTGGCCCACTCTCCACCCTCCCCCCCCCCCCCCCCCCCCCCCCCCCCTCCCGCTAGCTCCACCTCGTGGGCGCAGGCCAATGGCAGTCACGCCTAGTGATGGGCCAAATAGCATTGTCCTTTAACTTTTCATCAAAATATTGTTTACAAACTAAATATTTATCAATTCATAAGCCAACCTTTTTTTTCCTGTAAGCTCCACAATAAAATAGGAAAACTTTCTTTGGCCCACACAGAGAGATGATCGTGGCTGTGCGGACACCGACGTGTCATCCCCCATTCGTCCCATGCACTCTTCGGGGCCGACCCCCGAAATTTCGGCCCTCTCTCTAGTGGAGGACCGACACGTGGTCGACGGGCAGGACAGGACCGCGGGCAACGTAACATTCCCCCCAACAAATAATATCCTGCTAAACTCAGTACTCCAATATGATATTTGATTATATCATTAAGCTAATTTTGCTTTTCTCTCTTGTTTGATTCAAGGAAACTCCAAATGCATTTCCCAGAAGAAAGGAAGTGCACATTATAAGGATGCAATTCATCACTCCTAGAATTTTTGTTGACAAATTTGAACACACTATTTGTGACCTCAAAAAGAAAAAGCCTGAAACATGTGCCAAAATTTCCAAAAAAATCAAGTTCTGTAACATCACACATACACCACAGAGTACACATATGTGTGGCTCACATTCACGAACCAACCTCTTCCTTAACTCCCAATTAACCAGTGTATGCATAAACAGTTCAACTGTTGCCAGCAAAAACAAAGAAAAAACGCGTCTTTCAGCTGTCATGATCCTAATTTGGGATCGCACTGCCAACAACTAGTGGAAGTGCTTACTTCTCTGCTCTCCACCACTTCTCCTGTACATCCCTACTCAATGCTCTTCTTCACTGATTAGTGCGTTGACACTAGAGAGAATGGCATCTGCTGCAGCTTCTTCTTCGTCATCGTCTTCTGCTGAGGAGTTGTGGTTGACGCTCAAGTACACTCCGACATGGGTGGTTGCTGCTGTCGGCACAGTGATTGTCGCCATCTCTCTCCTGGCCGAGAGAGCACTGTACTACCTTGGAAAGGTAACACACTCTACATTTTACTTATAAGTCGCGGAATCATCGGGTTGGGAAAGGAAAGTGATTACTTTCGTATGGTTGGGTACCAAAGGAATTGAAGAGGAAAGGAAAGTGATTCCCAACGGAAAGGAAAATTAGTGGCAAAGTGATTACATCCATCCAAGCAAGGAATCACTTTCCCACGTTGAAGTATTCACTTTCCTTTCCAAATTCCTTGGCATTTCCAAACATCGCAAAGGAAAATCAATGGGAATTGTAATTTCCCAAAGGAAATGAAATACCAAGGAATTGATCGTCGCCATCAATTCTTTCTTTTGTTCAACTTCTCTTCAATCTAACAGAGACGATGAGTAAGTACACTGCAAGTGAAAGAAAACCATGAGCTGAAGCTGAACTCAAGTAAACTGAAAATGGGTCAGAATAAATGGAAATTTGTTCTACAGAGTGAGAGTTTCTTTTTAATAGGATGATGTATAATGCTAACATCTTATATTTCGTTTAGCTACAGACTAAGCACACTATATACACACCTCGTTTGGTTTGCGGAATCATGGACTTGGGAAAGGAAAGTGATTACTTTCCTATGTTTGGGTGCCAAAGGAATTGAAGAGGAAAGGAAAGTGATTCCCAATGGAAGAAAAATTAGGGGGGAAAGAGATTCCATCCATCCAAGTAAGGAATCACTTTCCCACGTTGAAGTATTCATTTTCCTTTCCAAATTTCTTGGCATTTTCAAACATCGGAAAGGAAAATCAATAGGAGTTGTAATTTCTCAAAGGAAAGGAAATGCCAAGGAATTGATTTCCATTCCTTTCTTTTCCGCGAACCAAACCATGCCCAGTGTGTCTTGGCCCCTTGCCAAGCTGACACTCGCAGACTTTTCCAGTGTGTTATTTTGTGTTTATTTAATTATACCATAGAGATATCTATGCACACCACATATACAACCTACACAAATCTACCAGCATCAAAGCTCTGTAACTCCCGTTTGGGAAAACTAGTTCTTTAGCATTTCTTTAACGAGTAGAGTGACAAAACTTAAATAGCAAATCTTTATGAAGAAATTCAAAGTAGCATACATATAAATCACACATTATTGAAAGCTTCATGTGCAATAAAAGCCTGAGATGATCAAAGGCTATAAAGTTTTTGGATAAAACACTTTATCCTCGTTTGGTTCGCGGAATGGAAGGGAAAGGAAATCAATTCCTTGTCATTTCCTTTCCTTTGGGAAACTTTAATTCCTATTGATTTTCCTTACCGATGTTTGGCAATGCCAAGGAATTTGGAAAGGAAAGTGAATACTTCAATGTGGGAAAGTGATTCCTTCCTTGGATGGATGGAATCACTTTTTCCCCTAATTTCCCTTCCATTGGGAATCACTTTCCTTTCCTCCTCAATTCCTTGGACGCCCAAACATAGGAAAGTAATCACTTTCCTTTCCCAACCGGGAGATTCTGCGACCCAAACATAGGTAAAGTCTACGCAAAAGTGATCAGAAAGTAATAAGCATTAAATTGGAGCTTCTTTTGACAGTGTATATTCTCTACAAGTTCAGGGGAAATTAATGTCACGTAACGGGATTATTATTTGATTTTAATTAAATTTCACTCCCAAATTATACATGAAAAAAATATACCCAAAACTTTTAATATATCAGTGCATTTTCACAAAGTTTGTGATAACTGAATAACTTGATGGATGTCTAGATAACTTTATGCACTGTTTACGACATTATTTATATTGTTTTCTTTGTTTTCATTTTTACCAATTTAAAAACATCTGATGATATCTGTGACTTTTTCAGTTTTTGAAAAATAAGCGTCATGAAGCTCTATATGAGGCTCTACAGAAACTAAAAGAAGGTTAGTCTGTTTTTACTCGAAAAAGTTTTCATAGCCAAATAACAAACTACTGATTATGGGACAGTCTGCGGATTATTTTTAAAGTGAATTTTAATATGCTTTTCGATTGTCTACTATTTTCCTTACCCCATGATTAGTAGAATTAAGAAAAGCATATCCATTACTCATACATATACTTTTATCAATCTACCTATTGTTAGCCCTTACAGAAATATGGTATGAGTCTGGTATCAGTCAGTTCAGCTTCGAGTTCTGAATATCCACAATAAGACTATTATTGACATCTATCCATATAGTGTAGATCACATACCATATCACTGGGTCTGATAATCAAGTCATGTCTTAATCCGACGAAAGTATCAATTTTGCCATCTTCAGGACAAACTTCAATTTTCTTTGAAAAATATGATCATACTAGCTACTTCAGTCATTCTACTTCTCAAAAATAAAATTGAAGTAGGTAAAGGGACATAGTAAAGTTAATTGTAAAAAAATCTTCAACTTTCACAATGTTTGTGTGTTGAAACCAAATATTTGGTACATTGTTGACCCACTTTTCTAGTTTCTCTTTTCTTGCATGCACAGTGTCTTACATACTCATGTAGGCTCACATTTTTTTTTCAACTAACAATCCTACAATGACTATTGCTGACAGAATGTTTGGAAATGCCATATATGCAGAATTGATGCTTCTTGGTTTTATTTCCCTTCTCATGACTGTCTTTCAGCATCTAATTAGCCATATTTGTGTCCCTGAGAGTATCTCATCCCACATGCTCCCATGCCAAAAACAAGAAGGCTTAGCTTCAGAACAAGAAACACATCATGCAAACAAGTCACTACTTGGGTCAATAAGGAGTAGACGGAGGCTCTTGTCTTCAGATGCTGAGTCCAATTTTTGTACAAGCCAGGTATATCGTCTATAACCATGTTATTGGAACTCTTTTGAAAATATATAATTGACAAATCAAACATATCTTCTGATAAACATACATACACACACAAAAACAAATTAAAAAAAGAAACTCTAAAACCTTCACTTTAGTAGAAAGAAAATGTACAAGATTGAAGCATGTAGTACCTTCGTGCTCCAGAAAATAAGACTTTGCAGGACTTTGCAGTAGGGGTGAGCATATAACGGTTGAAAACCGATAACCGAACCGAACCGAAATATGACAAACGGTTCGATTTTTCGGTTTTCGGTTTAGAAATTTGAAATTTTGAAATTACGGTTCGGTTTTCGGTTCTTGATCCGAGTAACCGAACCGAACCGAAAACTGATTTAGATTAGTAATTTATCAAACCACCCTCAATCTATATACTAATATTTTTTAGCCCCTAACTGAGCGCACTATCTTCTCCTATTATCTATCGCCGCTTCTTTGAGCACTCTCTCTATACCCACAATCTATATATACTAATATTTTTCACTCTATGTAATATAACAATTCATAAATACAATAATGCCATATATTTTTTAAAATTTGTTATTTAAATAGGCTCATTTTGCTAAAAATTTGAAGGTCCGGCATATTGGCCCATGAAACCGAACCGACCGAAAACCGAACCGAATTAATACAGTTCGGTTTTTATAAAAACGGTTCGGTTTTCGGTTTTGAGAAATACGGTTTACGGTTATTTCGGTTTTCATATATTCGGTTTGATTTGAACCGAACCGAACCGTTGCTCACCCCTACTTTGCATATTTAATCGTGTAGTATCAGAAAAGTATTACAATTCCGGTTTGTGCTCACCGAGCATGCTGAAAAACCGAAAATTCTGCTGTTTTGGAAAATGACCATGGTCCAACCGTTCTTCCACGCATTCTAGATATCTCCCACCTCTTATAGGCTGGATTCTCAACACATAATATTTCTCTAAACCTTCATTTTAATTTTTGCGATTTCAGGGGAAAATTCCATTGCTATCGACTGAAGCACTCGAGCAACTGCATATCTTTATCTTTATACTTGCAATAGTCCATGTTCTGTTCTGTGTCTCCACTATGGTTCTAGCAGGAGCAAAGGTAATGTTGTATATCCATTGCACTACACGCACATAGAATATCGTCAATTTAAGGAAAATACTTTTATTGATTAACTTTTGCAGACTAGAAAATGGAAACGTTGGGAAGAAAAAATTAGGAAAGAGGAGTTGGAGCAAGAACAAGGTAGGTTTCCCATTTCTTTTCTCCCATTTGATCTGCTTATTGATTTGTGTTACTGTTGTGCTGTTGACAGACATGAACCTCAGGCACAATCATCCACACCATGAGTTTGTCAGGGAGCGCGCAATGGGACTTGCAAAAAAATCGATTGTAATAAGATGGACAGTGAGTTACTAGACTTGTCTACACAATATGTCTCAGACTTGCTATAATGGTTGATCGATATCATCTCGTGATTTTGATTAACAATAACTCTCAGTTACAATTTAAGTCTACTGCTTCAAATAGGAAGGAATTCCATTTAATTTATTCCCGGTCTGCTTCGTGTGCTTTTGTGATCCAGAGACCTAGATATTACTATAATTGAACACAAAAAAATTTATGTTAGGGTCCGAAATATATCTGGCATAGTCGCTAGGTTCAGGCAAACCCAATCACCAGTTAGGTGTAGGGGTGAGCATTCGGTTTATTCGGTTTCAACCGAACCGAATTAGCCAAAACCGAATAAACCGAAACCAAACAAAATTAGCCAAAATCGAAACCGAACCTAACTGAATAAGAAATTCGGTTTATTCGGTTGAAAATAATGGGTCGGACCCAAAGTTAGGATCGTATTTAAATTATGTTAAAAATTATAATTTTAATACACACATTTGTTGAATTTCAAAGTTATGCACAAAATTGGACTAGTTGTTAAATTATCAAAGTTGAAATTCAAAATACATACATAGAATTGTTGTTTTTAAAATATACACATTTTTAAATGAGGGTATTTACATAATTGTATAATTCTTATTCAGTTTTCGGTTTTGGACCGAAACCGAAACCCAAGACCAAAACCGAAACCGAATAAGGTATTTTTGTATTTTGAAAACCGAAACCGAACCGAATTTTTTTGAAACCGAACCGAATCTCTTATTCGGTTCAGTTCGGTTCGGTTTTCAGTCCAAAACCGAATAATGCTCACCCCTAGTTATGTGCTATTATCGGAGGGTTCCCCTTCTGAGTTCCATGTTTCAGATTATGATGTTTGCAAAGGTGTCATTCAAATGAACTAAACTAAAGTCTCTCCAAAGAATCTGTTTCTAATTGGCTATTATATATTGGTTAATGTTATCTGAACTGATATCCTACAGATTAAATTCTACCCCCTTTAAGAGAACTAGAAATGTGACAGTTTTCCTCAGCCTTGTGAATTTCAATTTTTCTGATCACGACAACGCTAAATCTGTAATTCTGCAGATCATAATCCTTTTAACTCTAACACGACAATACAACAAACATTTATTTAACATTTTGGTGTTTGAAGTTTAAATGTGCCACCTTATTTTTGGAAAATTATTGTTACTCCCATTATCATGCTTAGGTTGGGACAATTCACTTCGCCCTGCGGGACTGCCATCGCTTTTCCCTCTTTCACTTAGAGCGTCATAGAGATGAATGCATTACCCTATAAAAGTGTATCATCTTCCTCTCGACTTTTTTCTACTCAAGGGTAGTAGCTCTTTGGTCACACACGCCTAAACTTCCTGACCAGAAAGGTAGGTCTACCTACTGACAGTTGACCTGTTTTGTTTATAGCTACATTTACTAGGAATTTGGTGCCAGAGAGGGTTGATTTAGGTTGAAAGCCAGACATTGCCTAGAGATTCTCCTATTTGTTTTGAAGTCATAACTGATGGTTGCAGTTACTACAATTTAAAAAATATGGTCTCTAACTTCGTATAAAGGTTGACAATATATGAATGCAATAAGTTTTTCCTTTCAGGCAACCTCTAGGCTCTCTTAGGGTGTGTTTGACTGCAAGGTGGAAAATATGTGGAAAAGAAATTAATTCCATGGAATAATTTTCCTAGGAAAAGGTTATATGGAATTTTTTTAAAAATTCCATGGAAAACTTAATTTTGGTGTTTGATTGTCACTATTTTCCACGGAAATAGTTATTTTCCTATGGGTTGGGCAAGTTTCATTTTCCACTATTTTAGAAGAAAATATGGAAAATGATAGTTTTTTGGAAAATAATTCCATGGAAAATATAAGTTATCAAACACTACAATTGCTGGAAAAGTTGTGAGGGAAATGTTTTCCATGGAAAAAAAGAAGCAGCCCAATCAAACACAGCCTTAGTTGCATAAGATTTTTTTCTTTGAGACAGGATGGGATCAAGGAGATCCAGCCAAATTTCATGCATAGTAACACAATAATTTCAGTAGTATACAATAGCAACTATGAACCGTATAATAACAAGATTAAGTTTGAGAAGATAAAACTTGGATAGGAGCAACTGATCAAGATAGACAATTGAGCACACCAGGAACACACACACATCAATCCCTTATGACACCAAATGGAATATGGATGATCAAAGCAATACGAGAGCCCTTCAGAAGCAACTACATAGAGAAGGAGATTTTCGAATCTCAACTCCAGCTTATGTATGAAATGGATCGGTTCTTCACAAAGAATATAAGGAAAGAGTTAGATCAGCATACTTTTGAGTACAAAATTTTATGGTTCCCTTCATGCCAAGCTCACCAAAGAGTTATTTCTCCAACACATAACGAACTGCTAGAAAGATAAGAGTTTCTCCAAGAGGTCCAATATTTCACTTGGACCATAAGCTCATATAAGATATTAATGCCATTATTAAGCTTCTCCCATAAAAATTTGACGAAGCTACAATGTAGGAAGAGATGATAAACTGATTCCCAGCTTTCAAGCATAACATGCAAATATAGTCAAATAAATCTCTTCTTTCTCAAGTTGTCCACAATAAGTTTATTTTCTATTTGCAAGTTGAGTCAAGATTTTGACCTTCATTTTTGTTGGAGCATTCCAAATTCCTTTTGTTGGTGACCAAGTTGTGCAAGTTGAGTTTATCGCCTTGTAAAGATATTTAACATTATACAAATCTTCACTAGAACATTTCCATCTCCTGACATCGTCTTCTAAAGGTAAGAAAATACCTACAAAGATGCAGAGAAATGATGGCAAAGAAAATAAATAGGAAAGAGTCAGAGATATCAATTCTTCCCATCACTTTGACTTCCTGAGGAAATTTATTCAGAGATCATGTAGAAAATATGGCTACAACTCCTGAATTTTCTCTTTCAGTAGTCAAAAAATGAGATATGTTATTTATGGCACACTTAGAATGGAACATGGCCTTATGGATTTTCCTCGGATCTTCTCATCCTTTCATCTAACACAGGGTCCAATTAGGTTCCTACAAGTCCAAACTCGTACAGACCATACTATTGGTAAATTTAAGGTGATGATAGAAGCAATGTAGGATAGTGATCTGAAGAGCTGCTGAAAACATGCTTAGAGTCTCTCTTACAAGTGATTGTGTTAAAACTTAAACTAGTACTCTGCCCCTGAGAAAAAGTTCAGAGGGAAATGGTGATCTTACTTTCATTTTTTGTTGTAGATGGCATTCTTCAAGCAGTTTCATGCTTCAGTTACCAAATCAGATTACCAAGCACTAAGGTCAGGGTTCACTATGGTAAGGTTTAACTTATGTTACAGCTCAAGACCATTTAAGTGGGATTTCTTTCCAAGTACTGTATATATTTGTGTTGTTCAATTTCCAGAGGCACTGCAGCTCAAATAAAAATTTTGATTTTCACAAGTACATGATGCGTACCCTTGAGGATGATTTTAAACTGATTGTTGGCATCAGGTATGCAAACAATAAATTTACGTCTCTCCCAATTCTTCCTTTTTCTATGAAATAAACTTGCATTGCATGCAGGTGGTACCTGTGGCTCTTTGTCATGATATATCTGTTGCTGGATGTTCACGGTACATTGGAACTATTGGACCATACTTTCTTGCTCTATTCTTAGTAATTAGTCATGCTAATGTTAAATGGTTGAATTTTTCTTTTTCATCCATTTTCTTTCTTTAAAAAAAATCAAGGGATAGTTGCCCAAACTGCTCCCTTCCTCCCAATCTTGAACCTAGGACTTCCCTTAGCACACCAGAGGCCTAAAGCTATAGGAAGTTTTTACTTATTTATTCATTTTCATCTTGTGATGGAATCAGAACATAGTAGACCTTTGTATCTAACATAAATTGGTAAATAAATAGTAGTTGCTGATTGTTAATTTTCTTTTGAGTTTTTGTCATGTTCATTTTCAAGATACTAGTAAGTACATTTTTTTTAAGCTGCATTTAGATGCTGCTACTTAGACAGATCAGGTTTTCTTGCATTTGCAAGAAATTTTTCCTATGCATACAAACACACTCACAGACAAAAAGATACATATAATAGAAAAGCATACATTACATACACAGATGCATACTAGTTTACGTACAGACGTATGTTTAACCTTTCAAAATGATTTGCTAATGCAGGATGGCATACATTCTTCTGGCTATCTTTCTTACCTCTAATTGTAAGTATATGTATTATGTATATGTATTATAAGGCCTATACATTTGAAACCTTAACGTTCAGGTTCCAAAATTACTGATTCTAACCTTAACAAAAGGTTTGATCAGTGCTCAACTATTAGTCAGCAATTCTGAACAATAAAATATTGCAGCTTCTTCTTTCTGTGGGTACGAAACTGGAGCATGTCATCACTAAGCTAGCTCAAGCTGCGGCAGAGAAGTCTTCTGGTGGTGATCAGGAAGCACCAAGCATTAAGCCATCTGATCAACATTTTTGGTTCAATCATCCTGGTGCCGTCCTCCACGTAATCCATTTCATCCTATTCCAGAACTCCTTCGAGATTGCCATTTTAATATGGAAGTGGGTAGGTGACACTAAAGAGTGGCATGAAAAATGCATTTATCAGCAACCATTTTTATGTGTCAGTTCTGGATAAATCCCATGTTTATATATGTCAATTGAGCATCATTTTGACTATGCATAGCAAAGCAGCATAATTGCATCCGGTAATACCTTTACCAGCCAATAGCAAAATGGAGTACACAACTAATCTTCCAGTCAGGAATAAGAGAAAATATCCTTTGTATTCAACCAAACCGAAAATCCATATATTACTTTGCGTGTTGCCTACTAAAGCCCAAAAAGATTGGGATAAAGGCTTTGTTGTCATTGTTGATGTTGACTACTAAAGATTGGAGGTCAAATTGCACTCTCTACCTTTCCTTGACAGCTTCCAGTGGGTGGTTATAACTTTAGCAGCAACAGCAGCATCAACAACAAAGATTTCATCCCAAAATTTTGGGGGTGGCTACACAATTTCTTTTCTTCTCCGTTATGATATTTTCTACTATTGTATCCTTTCTCATTGCCTCGATTATGTCCCTAGGCACAATCCTAACAACTCCTTCCACTACAATCTTATATACCCGAACTACCCGAAGCATTGCATTTATTGTATCCTTCCTCATCGTACCCTTAATTAAAAGCAACCTCCAACTTCCCATGAATACATTTGGATTTTATCCCATCTTTAAATTTATTAGTGATGCCGCTCCTCCATCACATTCTCTCATCTGAAAAATAATCAAACTTATGAAGGCTCAAACTACTAAACGATGAGTGTTATCAACAACCAACTATAGTGAAGCAAGTTGTACGTTAAACCATAAAAGTATGACATTCTAATTTATAAATTAATGTGATAACTGTCGATAGTTGCTATTTGCAGACCACATATGGGTTTAATTCATGCAACAGGCATTCAGCTCATTACATCGCACCAAGAGTAGTTGTGGGGTAAGAAATTCAAGCCCTCTATTTGTATGGTCTAAAATCAAAAGTCGGGAGTGCTTAACTGTTGGAATTTGATGAATTCTACAGGTTGATTGTTCAAGTGCTCTGCAGCTATAGCACCCTTCCTTTGTATGCTATTGTCACACAGGTAAGATGAGAAAATTGACATGGTTGAGATTTGCTTCATGAATTTTAATTAGAATTGGGTACTTCATTTGATGGACATGATGCAAGTTGTAGAATTTGAAATGATAGATTTCATTAGGCTTAAGCCAAGCTAAGAGATACATTACAATAAGGACATAGGTGGAGAACTATACAATACCTAGCACGTGATATATAATATTACAAACATAATATGGTGAAGGCACTCTAATTCAACCCCCCCCCCCCCCCCCCCCTTTTTTTCTCACTCACGACGAAGGATCACCAACAAAAGTTTGATCAGAAGAACGGCATCGCGGAGAGACATCATAAGCATGTTTTAGTCTTTTAGCTACTCAAACTATTATCATCGGCTTCGGTTGATGTTTAGTTTTAGGCTAAGGTTCTTCTCACGAGGGTGTTTCTCATCAAACGGATTTCCTCTTCCATTCTTGGTGGTGTCTCTCCTTACCAGAAAATCTACAATTGTGCTCTCACTTGTTCTCTTCTTTGGGTGCACGCGAGGCTAGGGTTAGGGTGATTAAGATGGCAGCAGAAATGTGTTGCAGTAGAGTAGGAATAGAGTGGGCGGATAGTGGTGGAAAGATGAGTTGGGTTAGAGACGGGATCAGGTAGCTGACCTCCAGGGCCGGTCCTATAGTTTATGGGGCCTAGGACAAAATATAGAATTTGGGCCCTTTTTCTCACATAAATAATTTGTTTAGTATTTTTACAAGCAAAATTATCAATTAAGTTATCATAATCAAGCTTTTATAGCATTTTTTTTTCAATAGATATCAGAACTAAACCATCTAATCTTTGATCGTGTGACATAGTTGATCTCAATAAGTTTTTAATAATTTTAGTTTTGTTTTCAGATTGAAATTTTGTGCTAGCTTTTTTGTTGTTTCCAGATTTTGGGTCTTTGTTTTATTTTATTTTTATTTTTTTATGATATATCTAATCTATTTTAAAATTATGAGGCCTTCGAAAATTGGGAGCCCAGGGCGGTCGCCAACCTCGCCCGTGCCCTGGGTCGGCCATACTGACCTCAAATAAGGTTGGGATTAGGGTTTGGGTAGGGGAATCGCAGCGGTGGTTAGGTTTTGTGTTGGCTGGTGGTTAAGGGTTAGAGTTTTGGGTAGAGGAATGGTGGCAACAACAACGAGTTAGGGTTTAAAAATAAGTGGGCATGGCTCTAATACCATGTTAGAATATGTGAAAGGATATATTTCATTAGTCTCATGGCCAAGATATTTAAGGAGAGATACATGACAATAAGGACAAAAGTAGACACTTATACAATAGCTAGTAGGTGACATCACCAAGACATAACAAAGAGGATATGACAAAGGTATTGTACGTAACAACTAATAGTATAGTAAAAAGTAAAGTTCACTTAGTACGTGCTTTTAGATAGTGAACAATGAACGCCAACACCTTAAAATGCAACGTAACCATTGTCTAATAAAACAAAAGATGTGATTTTGGAGAAGCAAACTCAAATGCAACGTAACTGATCAAGATAGATCTAAGCATGGTTTAAAGTATCGGCCGATACCGATCCGATACGGCCGATACCGATACGATTTGGCATGTTCCGATCCGATATCGACCGATACTGACCGATACCGACATTGGGGGTCTCTTTTACGGTCAATTCGGCAAAGAAATTAAACGAAACAAACAAATCAACAAGGGTTTAAAGCATAATAAGGTTGAAAAAGCATGTAAAAGAAGAAAATCAATCTATTGTATGTAAAACAATCGGTAAGGGTGACTATTATTTCATTTAATTTCAAAACTACTAAGAAATAATACTAGAAATACTTAAAATTATGCTTAAATGTATCAAATATATGTTTTTAAATGTAAATAATTTATGAATAACTATTTGTTTTCCGATACCAAAAAATCCGATACTCCGATCCGAAACCGTCGATACTACTGATATCGTCGATACCAACACTCATAGGAATAGTCCGATACCGATTCCGATACCAATACTGTGAACCTTGGATCTAAGATATGTTACTTCCACCTTCCATGATGCTATACAACTCTATTATGTGTATCAATTATTAGTTTGTAGTCTTCTTTATCTGGATCTACTGAATTTCAGATGGGCGACATGTTTAAACAAGCAATATTTGACGATCAAATGCGATCAGCATTGCATGGTTGGGCAGAGAGTGCTAGGAAGAGAAAGAGGTCCAGCTCGGGTACACCATCATTCCTCAAGGCTATGAAGGTGTTTGGTCCCAAAAAGAGTGCTACAGAAATGCAAAAGATGGCCAGTGAAACCCCAGAAAGTTCTTCAAATGATGGAAGATCAGCAGCCCTGAAAGGAATTGTAGCCTCAATGGCCCAACACTCGGAAGAGCATAGTGTGTAATATCTGGATAAATTGGAAGATCACTCTAAGTTAGTAAAAGAAGACGTGGAAGGCTGTCCAAGCGCAAGTATTTTAAAAAAAAAAATCTTCTTTTTCATACACAAATGTACATCTTTGATGAGACAAACTTGCAGTTGTTTTTCGAATTATTAACATCTACATTGGTATTGTCTCTGTAAGATATGTCATTGGTGAAAAGGCAGGTACAGGAAAATTTTGCCACTATGATGCTAAAACTCATATCTATTCAAGCTCTCGGACTGGTACGAGTTACAACAAGGCGGATTCTCATGAGGCTCAGGTCTAGTGTGACATGGTTTAGTAGTCTATGCCGTTGATAATCACAATATTACTTCCACCCACCATTGAGAGTGCAGTTCTATTAGTCGGCCACTTTGAACTCTTTATCTTGAATTTCACATAATGTTCTTTTCAACGTATATTTTGATGTTTATTTCCCTCCATATTTTTCCAAACATGCAGTCGTTCTACCGATCCCACCCTCTATCTACAGTTTAAGAATTCTTCATTCTGCTTTTGATATTGTGAGGAAAATTTTGTATTTGGGCTTAAGTTAATTGTAGTGAAAAAAAAGTCACATTTTGAGTAAAAGACTTGGTGGTTGTTTTTGTAGAAACAAGTTATATAAATGACGAACACTAGGAGGCAGTAATATTATGTGAGCAAGAAGCAAGCACTATTAAAATGAGTTGGAGTCAATATATGCTAAAAAAACAAGCTCTCTAGGCAAGATGCAGTAGAGGGTGAAATGTAGTGCCATGCTCCTGGCGGGGGGCACTGTGTGGACTTATAGCTTGAATAGCCAGTCGGAATCAAATCATTTATCATTGTGGGAAAGTTCTTTCGGTGTCGATTGATCGGGACAAAGTGAATTGAGGCCCTTTTTCCATCTATGGATTGGCTTCTTCGGAATTGAGTCCAAAATGCAGTGAATCATGTCTTGGAGAACAAACTCTATATGAGAGTCTCTTTCCCTACCTTTTCATTGTTTGGTGTTTGTTGAATTTTTTTCGATGTTGGTTTTGTTGAATGTGTTTTCCTTGATATTTTCGATGGATGATTTTTATTGTTTGCCTTCATCTATTTCCATATTCATTATCGAATTCTGAGAGAGAGATAAGAAGAGTATTCAACCTATGTTGGTGCAAATACAGGTGAACGCGTAGGCGAGGTTTGATTGACGTATAGGAATTCTCTCTCGACAATTCTTCCATACTGAGTGGCTTTGGCTCGTCTTTCCTTTATCTTCGTGTCTTAACAAAGAAATATCATTTACTTTCTTACTATGTCCTTTGATCAATGATACCTTAACAAAGAGAATCAAGATAAAAAAGAATAATTGTATTGTTGTTGACTTCTTGTTTAAAATTGTGACAATGTTTGGGGATGTTGGCATGCCATATGTAACCCTGGAAGGGGTATGATTTACAAGCCACAACTCGAGGAATGTGGAATAAAGAATGTGGATTTGTTGCATAGATTTTTTCAAGTTTTCTATTATCAATGCATGTTATGTTTATAGTTAATCACATATGCATGCATGGTCATGGATAACTTGTGCACAATGTTTAGTTTCCTCGAACAGTATACGCGGCCACATAACCAATTCGACCAGGAGGAACATGTATGTATAGTGCTAGATGTATAAGCACATGGATTTCAGGACCTTCAATGAGACTAGCTACCTGCACGTGAAGAGACGACATTTTTTCATAAATAGCCCAAGATGGTGTTGTTGTGAATCGACTCAATCGATTCACAAAAGAAAGCAAATAAAAACAAAGAACAAGAGGAATAGAAACAGAATGATCTTTAATATAGGAAAAGAACAAAACTCCCAACTTTAATTGAACGGAACAAAGTAATAAAATCCTTCTTGATGACACTTGGGAGAGTTTTCTTAATCCAAGCATAAAAGTAATGACGGCTAGCCCTAACTATAAATAGAAAAGAGAAGCAAACCCTAGGAGGATTATTATGGTGAAAAACCACAATACCCCTCCATGACTAAAATAACTGAAAGGCCTAAAAAGTGGGCTTAAATGGCTCCACGTCTCCTGCGACGTGTGTAGGTGATAATGGGTGGACCCGCATCAATACCGCCCCCTAAAAGAGTCACCTTGTCCTCAAGGTGGAAGTCTGGAAAATGCGTCTGTTGCTATAGCGGCCTCTTCCTCCGTCGGATCCTCCTCCTCTTCCTCCGTCGGATCCTCCTCCTCGTCGGCCTCTTCCTCCTCTTCCTCCGTCGAACTCCAGCTAAGCCTTTTCCCGGACCCGTGAACCTATCACCGTAGTTCGAGGTCATCGTCCGACCCCCATAGGGGGCCCCAAGCCCTAGGGCCTCTCCCGGGTATGGTGCCGGTCCGCCGGGACCGAAATGGTCGGCGGCGTACGGCCACAGCCGCTCGCCGGCGGCTCCCCTGGCGCCGGCCGGCCCTGGGTGGCGGTCGGGGACTGGCCAGCGGCCGCCCACAGCAGCCGCGGCCCCGCCTGGGCTCGCGCGGCCTGCTGTGGCGCTCCCGCGGCCCTCGGCTGCTGTCCGGCGGTGATCGCCGGCCGCCAGGGCCCAGCCCGGAGGTGCGGCGGCGACGGCGGTTGCGGGACAGCGGCCGCCGGCCGGTCCTTCCTCCTCCTCGGTCGCCTCCCCCTCCGCAGGAGCAAATCCTAGTTGATCACCTAGGGTTTGGGTTGTTACCGCCTCCGCTTCGTCGCCGTTGATCTTCTTCGAGATGTTTTGTAAGAGCGTCATTATAGCCGTCATCTCCTTCCGCATGTCCCGCATCTCCGTGCGGAGTTCCTGGTTCGTGGATGCTTGATCTTTAACGGAGGCTTCCATGGATTTCTTCAAGCTATCGATCTCGGCGGTGAAGTCCTCCCGAAGACCTCGGATCTTCTCGTCGATCGTGGTTCTCGTCCCATCTGCCATGGCTCGTAGAGGGCTCTGATACCAATTGTTGTGAATCGACTCAATCGATTCACAAAAGAAAGCAAATAAAAACAAAGAACAAGAGGAATAGAAACAGAATGATCTTTAATATAGGAAAAGAACAAAACTCCCAACTTTGATTGAACGGAACAAAGTAATAAAATCCTTCTTGATGACACTTGGGAGAGTTTTCTCAATCCAAGCATAAAAGTAATGACGGCTAGCCCTAACTATAAATAGAAAAGAGAAGCAAACCCTAGGAGGGTTATTATGGTGAAAGACCACAATACCCCTCCATGACTAAAATAACTGAAAGGCCTAAAAAGTGGGCCTAAATGGCTCCACGTCTCCTGCGACGTGTGTAGGTGATAATGGGTGGACCCGCATCAGATGTGCTCACTAGTGACCCTCATGTAGACAGTCTGTATCACTAATAAGTGGTTTGGCAGGGTAGAGAATGATAATCCTTGTTTGCAGGGAAGAACTTTGAATGTAGAGCTCGAGAAAATGATGGCAAAGCTAAGTTATGTTGTTAAACTGTGAAAGTCATTTGTAAATAGGCCTGGACGAGAAGAATTTCACAATACTCTGATGCAAAAACTCATGTATGTTCTCAAGGTTTCAGTCAGTTATGGTAGGAGGGATTCTCCTGAAATCCAGTCCTCATGTTGCAAGTAGTTTAATGCAGTCGATAATCACAATATTCTCTTCACCATCGAGAGAAATCTATTAGTAGGCCAATAACTTAAAACTTGTTGTCTTGGATTTAAATAATATTTTAAACCATTTGAACATATCTTCTGATGTTCATTATCTTTCATAATTTTCAAACATATGATGGTTCTTCTAAACCCAGCTTCAAGCTACGGTTCAGAACCCTTCAGTCTGTTGCAGTCATAGTGAGAATAAATTTGTATTGGGGCTCTGAATTAAGTTAAATGTAGTGAAAAAGAAATCAGATATAAAGGACTAATACACTACAAAAGTTATGTGTGCAAGAAGTATACACCATTTAAATGAGTTGAAGCAAAGGCATGAACCATATGCTAAAAAATTATAAAAGTATAAATGATTTTTAATTAAAAAATTGCTGATAAAGATGAGTACTGAAAATAATGAAAAAGGGAGAAACATCTTACAGATGATAGTGTGCATTATTAGCAATTAAGCTTGGTGGGTGTTTGAAGCTCTACCCTTGCCTGTAGGCAGTTTTTTTTTTCCAGCATGTGAGGCTCAGTTAAATCATGTATCCCCGTATACGATTTTTAGCTGGTCGTCATATCATTTCGGACTCTTCGTGCGGATCTTATCCGTACTGACTTTGTCATCATCGTCCCACACGCACACCTCGCTCACTCCGCGCGCTCCAGAGCTCCACGAGACGGCGATGATGTCTTTCCAGTTTCTTACAATCAAAATTGCCCAAAAGTGTCAATATCGTCGGTACTTTGTTGGACCATGCCATTACGCAGATATTAGAATGTTCGGTCGGTGGCATTGCCTTCCATCATCGAAAACTGCCGGTGGCCTTGCCTTCCATCATTTAAGGACAAATGAATAAGATCCCATGTATCGATCCTCAAGTCCTTAAATATTTTTCTGGCCATTTCAATAGCCCTCATCTGAAGGAAAAAATAAAAGCCAAAGCAAACTTCTCCTTATTTTCTTCATCCCAATCTGCCAGAACACTGTCACTACTCGGCTAATACCTAATTTTTCTTCTTCTCCGTCCTGCCTCCTGCCTCCTGACTTGTCCGCACTGGCTTTGTCATCATAGTCCCACACGCACACCTCGCACACTCCGCGCGCTCTAGAGCTCCACGAGACGGCCGTGACATCTTTCGACGCCCGCAACTCAACGTCTCGCTTCGTCCACGACGCCGAAGGCGCCCCCGACGTCTTTACGACGCCTACGGCAGCCGATGCCATCCAGCCACCCGTTCTATGCGCACAACGTCTTTACGACATCTTCTCGGCGCCCTTACGGCGCCGCACGACGGGCCGCGTGGTCGGCCGTCGTTTATACCCGTGGTAGAATGGTGCCGGTCCTCGACCGTTCGCGCGGCGTCCTAGCCGTTGAGTTTTCATGCACGGGCGCCCCATTCTGGCCCACACCAGCTCAGATCGTGGCCATTTTTCGTCAGTCCTGCGACGTTGTGGATGCCCTGCATCACACAGGCCAGGCTCATCATCGCCCTATTTTCACAGTGTCGATACCAGGAAAAGAAACTATCTTGCGCACATACTTACACAACTCCCTCCAGTTTCACAGAACTAGATCCAGCCACCTTCTTTATCCTATTTTTCTTCAGAATCTCTCTCATCTTTGAAGCATCAGCCCACCGATCAGCAGCAGCATAGATATTAGACAGAAGAACATGGCAACCTGCTTGTTGAGACTTCAGTTTGAGGAATTCTCTCTGTACTCTTTCTGCAACTTCCGTATCTCGATGAATCCGGCAAGCACCAAGAAGAGCTCCCAGTACCATCACATCCGGCTTCATCGGCATCCTTCTGACCATCCTTTCCGCCTCTTCTAGTTGCCCTGCTCGTCCGAACAGATCAACCATGCATCCGTAATGTTTCATCGCAGGCTGCATCCCGAAAACATCCGACATGCTCTCGAAGTACCGGCGCCCCTCTTCGACCAATCCTCCGTGCGTGCATGCCGTCAGCACCCCAACGAAGGTTATATCGTTTGGCTTCAGTCTCGATCGCTGCATCTCCTCGAAGGCTAAGAGAGATTCGCGAGCTAGCCCGTTAATTGCCAATCCCGTGATCAAGGCATTCCAAGATGAAATATTCTTCTGATTCAATGAATGGAAGATCTGGAGCGCTGACTCCACACAACCACACTTGGAATACATGTCGATCAGCGCTGCCCCGAGATTGCAGTCATCGTCCAAAATCAGCCCGTGCCTATCGATGTAGTTATGGACCCACTTCCCGTGGTCCAGTGCTGAAAGGTGAGCACAGGCCGACAGCACGCTGACCATCGTGATCTCGTTCGGTTCCACTCTGCCCTCCTTCGTCATCGCCTTAAAGAGCTGAAGCGCTTCCACGTACTTCCCGCTCTGCGCGTAGCCCGCAATCATGCAGCTCCAGGAAACCACGTCCTTCTCCGGCATCAAACCGAACAGCTCCCTCGCCCGACCCATCTCCCCGTTCGAAGCGTACCCGGAAACCATCGAGTTCCAAGACACCAGGCTCCTCTCGGGCATCCTGTCGAAGTACCCCCTCGCCAGGTCCAGCAGCCCGCACCTCGCGAACCCGGAGACCATCGAGTTCCACGTGACCACGTTCCTCCCGACCGACTCGGGCATCCTGTCGAACAGGAGCCGGGCGACGTCCAGCTCCCCGCTGCCCGCGTACCCGCCGATCATCGCGCTCCAGGAGACCGCGTTCCTCTGCGGCATTCCGTCGAACAGCTCCCTCGCGAGGTCCAGCGAGCCGGCCCGGACGTACCCGTTGACGAGGATGTTCCACGAGACGACGTCCGAGGTGCCGCCGCGGAGGCCCGCGTCGAAGAGCTTGCGCGCGGAGGGCATGTCGCGGACGGAGGAGTAGACGGTCAGGAGGGAGTTCAGGACGTAGGCGTCGGAGAGGAGGCCGCGGCGGAGGGTCTGCGCGTGGCACTGGGGGAGGGGGGGAGGGGGAGGGGAGGGACTTGAGGAGGATCGGGAAGGTGAAGCGGTCGGGGGAGGAGTGGAGGAGGAGGGAGGAGAAGAGAGAGAGGGAGTGCTTCGAGCTGCGGCCGATGAGGAGGTTGAAGAGGAAGGTGGTGGTGGGAGCGGGGAAGTGGGGGAAGTAGCGTTGGGAGAGGGGGTGGGAGAGGTGGGTGGGGAGGACGCCGAGGAGGCGGCGGAGGGAGGGGAGGTGGAGGACGAGTCCGGTGACGATGAGGCGGGCGAGGTACGGGTGGGGGGACAGGGAGGAGGTGGGGTTGGCCCGGTTCATTTTTTTTCTTCTGAATCTGGGGTTTGTTTCCTTTTTAAGTTTGTATATGGCGGGAGGGATGGGGATGGGGATGGGGATGGGTTCGTAGGGCCGTAGGCTCATCCCATTTTCTAGATTATAGGTTTAGAATGTAGGCCTTTGGTAGAATAGTGTGTTCTATTCCTAGTTCTAATTTTTATAATTTTGGTTCCATACTATTCATGAGTGCTAAGGGTTGGACCTCCCAATTTTTAGCTTCTAGATCGTAGAAACTCATTTTATAAAATAGTAAGTTCTAATTTGGAGTCCAACTTTCTATATTCTAAACTTTACATTATTATTTTCACACATCAATTTTTGACCACACAATCTTTAGGACCGTAGCTCACTTCTATATTTATCTTTTTTTAATGCTCCAAATTGCATTTGAGAGTCTCGACTACTAATAATGCTCTTAGAAATAGTCTCTCTCTCTGTGTACTCGGGGCCAGTCCACGCGGGTAAGTCTGACAAGATTTCTGACCCATCTCTATGGGACAACCTCAAGGCCATTTGATTTTCTTAAGATCAGCCCAGTCCAAATCCAACTTAAATATGTTTTTTTTTTATATAATAGGGATGAAAGGAAACCAAAATTAGTTCCGATTCTTATGATCGGGCCTACCCTATTTGTACTATTATGCAAATATTTAGATAATTATTAGATTGGTTAATTAATCCATAATGCATGCATAGTAACTATTTTTATGCACCTCTTGTCGAGAATCTTATAATAACGTGACAATCATTCAAACTAAAGCCAGTATCAGGAAGTAGTAATTTATATGTGAGTATTTTTTCAACTTTTAAAAATCTAGCCGCTTCTCTATCAAGGAATATAGAAATGATAAACTAAATTTAGTCTGGTTCACCCATTTGTTTTGGTTTTTTTTAGGGGCACCTCCACATTTACTAAGGGGCAGCCCATTTTTTTTTTGAAAAAATTACAAGTTTGCCATAGGTTTTTTTTACTAGGGGGGCAGCCCAATTTTTACTATAAAACCCAATGTTGTTTTATTTCTTCTCTCTCTCTTCCTCCTCCACTCTTCCTCCACTCTTTTTTTCTTCTCCTCAAAAAACCCTAGAATTAACCTAACCTATGTGAAATTGTCCCCCCCACCTAAATTTGTTAAAGAATTAACCCTTCACTTCTCCCATTTATTTGTAAGTCGTCGAATTTATTTTTGTGTAATGTTTTAACCTAAAATCTACATATAAAAGTTGAATTTTGTGTTTAATGTAAAAAGAAATAGAAAATGGAACAACCCGGACTATCAAATGCTGGAAACTCTCCTCCCACAACGTCCGAAGAACACTTTGATGCATCGGAAGGCCTCTTGGTAACTAAACTTTAACTTTTTTTCGGATGAAAAATCGAAGTTTGACACAGAAGACTGCCACTTTTCTGGCAGTCCCTCTCTTGGATTTGGACTGCCACATATGTGGCAGTCCTTTAGATGTGAGGGACTGCCACATATGTGGCAGTCCTATATCTGTTGGAGAGACCTTGTCACCAAGGCCAACTACGAACTGTATAGACAAAATAAAATCAATTAGTTATATCTGTCAAAGTCTATTAGACATAAAAATATCAGATGTACTAAAGCAAAAAACTGTTAGATGAAAACAATGAGATTAATGACCGCATCCCTGAGAAAAGTCATCACAAAATAATACCAAAAATTTAAGTTTTAACCAACAAAGTTGATCCTATCGAACTCTCATTTGATTTGAAAATCCTTCTGAGTTCATTCCTGTCAATGGAGAAGACCTCAATTGACCCTAGTTTTCTTTATCCATAATATGCCAGTTTTCATAGGCTCGCATATGATTCTTTCGATGTGTGTATTCTTAATTACTACACATATTCGTGTGTATATTCTTCATTACTATCATCTGTTATTTTGCGAAAAATGTCCTGGTCTTCAATTACATGTGTGCTAAAAACCATCAGAGGACTGCCACAATCAGGGCAGTCCTTCACATGTGTTGGACTGCCCTGGGTGTGGCAGTCCCAGCTGAAATATTCTGTGATCTAGTTCACAGAACATTATATCTAGGACTGCCACACCCAGGGCAGTCCAACACATGTGAAGGACTGCCCTGGGTGTGGCAGTCCTAGATGAAATGTTATGTGATCAAGTCACAGAACAATTCATCTAGGACTGCCACACTTAGGGCAGTCCTTCACATGTGATGGACTGTCCTGGGTGTGGCAGTCCTAGATGAATTGTTCTGTGACTTGATCACAGAACATTTCATCTAGGACTGCCACACCCAGGACAGTCCAACACATGTGAAGGACTGCCCTGGGTGTGGCAGTCCTAGATGAAATGTTCTGTGATCAAGTCACAGAACAATTCATCTAGGACTGCCACACCCAGGACAGTCCATCACATGTGTTGGACTGCCCTGGGTGTGGCAGTCTTAACTTTTATTTGTAGCTAGAATTCTGAATAAGGTCCTGGCTTTTCATTTATGATTTGTGCTGCATGTTTTCTTCTGTTGAGTTTTGACTGTTCATAGTTTAGGTGAATTCTACGTTTCATGGATTGCTCCATGGTTTCTTGAGATTAATTTGTATGATCAACGAGGAGATCCCTGGAGCCTATACCTGGTAACTTGTCTTCTAAGTTGCTGTCATAAATTTTTAAGCGTCCATAGCTGTGTCTTTCTCTCAGGTAATGCTCTCATCTAATGACATTTATCTTGATAGTATACCAAGGACTGATTTGAATCTTCTAGTTGAAGTGCCACATCATTTTTATTCTTCCATAGCTTGGAAATCTTCAGACATAACCTAGGGCTTACTAAAGAAGGGGCCATTTTCCTTATAGTTGGCATGCTGTGAAAATGAGATCCAAATTTTACTCGAACTTCAGAGAGAGTCTGAGAGGATTTCTTTCCATTTTTTCAGTAAAAAAAGGTTTCTTTCCATTTTAGTATCAAAGATTTCTGATTCCTGCTAGTACTATTGCAACCTTTTGGTTTTTTTGGGTTGTAGGCATACTTGTAATTCTGTTTGTTGATTTACCTTTTGGTTTTTTCGGTTGTAGACATAATAGATGTTATGAATCTAAGTGATGGATGGTGAGCCTGAAGGAAATTTGCTATTTGTGTCTACCAGGACTGCCACAGTCCTGGCAGTCCTCTATTGAAAGAGGACTGCCAGGACTCTGGCAGTCCTTGTTTACATGTGGACTGTCATATGCTTGGCAGTCCTACTGTACTCAGGGCTGACAGACGAACGACTCGCTAGTTTGCCGTTTTCTAGGGTTAGGGTTTGAAGAAAAATTGTGGGTTTGTCGTGTTCGAAAATGCCATTCATAAACCCTAAAGAGATTCTAAACCTAAATTATTAAAAGTTTTTAGAGAATTAAAACTATTCTAGGGTTTCGAATAGAAATGTAGAAAATTATAGAAGAAATTAGGGAAGAACGATTTCTTCGACTTGCGTGTCATCTCGTCGAATGTGGGAGTGTTCTTGAAAGAAATTTGGTGGAGGAATTAGGATTAGAGTGGTGGAGGAGAATTTTCTAGGGTTTAGGGAGGGAGAGAGAGCTCTTCTTCTTTTTCTTTTGGAGGAGAGAGAGAGAAAATGATGAAATGAATAGAAAATTTGAGTTTGGGGGGTTGGGCTGCCCCCTAGTAAAATTTGGGCTGCCCCCTAGTAAAATCTCCACCAAATGGGCTGCCCCCTAAGTAAGGGCTGCCCCCTAGTAAATGTGGAGGTGCCCCTAAAAAAAGCCTTTGTTTTTTTAATATCAAACATTATTTTGATAGCTCTGGTACCTTTTTCCACCTAATTGTATATTTTCATACATTATAAAGCCTACGTTCGAGAAAATAAAGTTAGATTTACTTCAAATTTTGATAATTTTAAATTGAATTTGAAATCATGAAACTTTATGGAGAAAATATAGTTTTATTTTAGGTTACGATAATTTTTATACATGATAATTGTGAGCTTACCAAAAATTAGACTGAAAAAACTTTGTTTGGGATAATAAAGATAATGCGAGAGATTCCGAATCATAAATACACGTAAATAAAGATTTTTAGGCAATAAATTTAAGTCTACTTAGTGGCTTGTCCTCCAGTAATCCACACATGCCTACATAGATTATTTTACTTGTTACTAAATTAATGCTCTCTCGTGAGACAGACCCCACGAAGTAAAGAAGCTTATGCATCCCCTTCTTTGCCACTTGAATGAGAAAATAAGTCCATATAATTTATATCCAGGACCGGCTCCAGCATTTTGGAGGCAAAATGAGGCTCTTATTTTTCTATATAATTTTATCGTCTTATTTACAAGTATCAAAGATTTATGATCGCCTCCACTTATGCACTTCTTCCAATCTTTAAACAATTATTATTAAAAGTTTCACAAGACAAAAAAAAAAGAGATTTGAAATTAGAAATTAGAAAGGAGGAGAAAAAAATCCTGCGTTGACACTATTTGTTTAGGGAGGAAGAGACGGTTTGATTTTTTTAGTAGGAGAGATTTTTTTGCAGGAAAACGAGAGAGAAGATGGAGAGGTGACTTAAAAATAGGTGCAGCATTTTCTTTTAATGTTTTATTTGATTTTTCTACCGACATCCATGGTTTTCCAGGAGCATAGTTTTCTTTTTGGTCCGATACAAAATTATTAAAAATTTCAAAATTGGAGGCCCCCTTGGAGGGAGGAGGCCCTAGACGGCTGCCTAACCCGCATCCCCTGGAGGGCCATGCTTATACCACTGGATGTAACTTAAGTTTGAGGGATATGTCTAGATTCGTGGATTAAATATAAATTATTGGGTATAATCTGACGGATAGAAATCATTATAAAATATCCTTAATTTTAAAATGGTTATTCTTTGTATATTGGATTCCCTATCTCGTCGATGCATGTGGCATCTCTGTCATTTTGTCACAACATCTTCTTTCTTCGTGAACTTTGCAACCAAATCAAACTCTCTACATGGTTCTATCTTATGGTACAAATTCTTATATTGCAATTCTCCTATACGAAGAAAGTAGTTGTAAAGTATGGTACTTGCATGTGACTTATGTTGAACGAAGGTCAAACCTATGCACGTTCAACGAGCCCGTACATGTATCACTTGCAATTTTATTTGTTTTCTTGTTGAATTAAAGGATTGCTAACATATTACATCTATGCATCGTGAATTGAATTATAATTTTCATTCTTGTCAAAGAAAGAATAAATATTAATGATGACACTATAATGGCAAGCTAGGGATGCAAATAATTGAGAGAGAGAAAATCAAAATAAGTTGGTGAATGCAATGACCAAATTCTCTAAGAGAATGAATCGTTAAAGAAGATAGACTGAAACAAATATTTCTTGTGGGGTCTATCAAGTTTCCATTTTCACAGAGTTCATAGTTTTCGAATGCAGTGGTTCATAATTAATCCTTTGAATGAATATAGATATTTTCCTTAAACTTAAGTTACACCTAATGATGCATGTAGTTTTTTGTTTATTTGTTCCTTTAGATGGTGTGCTCGTTGGATGTGCTTGGATTCGAACCCAATATTTTCCTAATAACGCTCACCAACCCCACAACTAGACTATCTCAGGAGACAAATACTATTATTGTCGCGTCTCGATCCAGAAAATTGTTCGTCCTCGCATCGACTTCATCTGAATCAATCGTCCTCGCTTGGAACGTGATGTTGTACGAGTCTGGAGTTGTACTCGTGTAAGACAAAATGACAGATTCTCAAAATGGTTGTCTCAATAGATAAGCGGCGTAAAAAGATGGAGACATATCAGAATGTACAAAATAATCACTTTATTGATAATGAATACCTTATCGACTCAGCGTAATATACCGTACGGTACGGAACAATACAATTATAAGATAAAAGATGTCAATTGTCCTAAAATTAGTTAGTTGCAATTAGGGGTGCATTTGGAGGAGGAATATTTGGTTTGGATTTGAATAAAATTAGTGGTGGATACATATCGACTATACAAGGAGTTAGCTTGATCCAAGTTTGAATTTAGTTTTTCCACATACAAATATAAATTATTTTATTTTATTTGAATCTGGATTCGAATATCTGAATACCCTGTTTAAATATATATAATGTAACTTAGATAAAAAAAAAGTAAGAGAAATTTTGACTTACCTCACACTTGATTTACCCTAATTCAAGGTGTATTCCACAATTTTGTAAAAATGTACATTACCCTCCATTTTGGACGGTTTTCGTCAAAAAAAAGGACCAAAATACCCTTGTCTTCTTCCTCTTTCCTCTCACCCCCCCTCCCCGCGGCCACCGCTCCCCCCCCCCTCCCCGCCTCCGTTGCTTCCGCCGCGGTCACTGCTCCCCCCTTGTCGCGCGGCCACCGCCTCTCCCCGCCTCCGCCGCTGCTGCTGCTGCCGCCGGAGGCGGGGAGGGGGGGAGCGGGGGCGTTGGCCGCGGGGGAGAGGGGTGAGAGGAAAGAGGAAGAAGACAAGGGTATTTTAGTAAAAAAAAAATTTTGACGGAAACCGTCCAAAGTGAGAGGTACTGTACATTTTTGCAAAACTGTGGGATGCACCTTGAATTAGGGTAAATCAAGTGGGGATAAGTCAAAATTTTTCAGAAAGTAATTGATTTGAAATCATCATTTTTTTCTTAATAATTCAAATGCTAGTGTCTCCAAAAGCTTACGATATATGTTTCGTATTTATATTCCTTTTGATCGTATTCGTATCAGTTTATAATTGTGTATGATGGAATATATTTTTTATATGTTTTCCTTCCAAACGTGGTCTTTGATTTTTCATATCCATAAATGACGATATCCATACCCGTGGAAGTGTGAGCCAAAACTTGCATGACTGCACTACATATAGGAGGTTGTTTGGATGCATTAAGTGGATGAAAAGTGCAAAATAGTTAAATCTGTCCATTTTGCATACGCATTGCATATATATATATATATATATATATATATATATATATATATATATATATATATATATATATATTTTTTTTTTTTTTTTCTTTGTTTGGATGCTTTGAAGAAGTTTTATTGTTTGGATGTTTGTTAGGCTCAACTTGAAGTGTAACTTTTATACTTCACTTGTTTGGATGTTGTGATGAACGAATGTAGGAAAAGAGATACGGTGACCACATTTAAAATTGGTAAGTTTACACCCCCCCCTCCCAACACGCAAAATTGGAATTTATTTTTCAACCCTAAAATTGAATGATTCACACAAATAACTAGGTAATAAAAGTGGAAGAAAAAAGAAGTACGGGAAAAAAAAAGAAACTATACACGACTTTCTTAATGATCTAATTACTTTCTTAAAAAAATAAAATTTCAATTATTTATTAGTTAAATAATTATTTTCTTAATTATGTAATTCTCTATTAATTATGTAATCATATCTCTCTCTCTCTATCCCCTTAATCTTCCTCAACTATCCCTCTCCTCTCTCCGACGATGGCGATAGTTCCCATAAATAGCAACAACAACCCCAACCATACCACTAGATCCATCACCACCATCAACACCTCCATTATCTCGTCTCTCTCTCCTCTACCGTATCCACCAAGAACTACCCCTGTCTACCACTCTTCTGCCGTCAGCTTCGACCAAGCTACCACCACCTATGCTTCTCTTTCTTTGGGCCCTCGAGCCCCCATCTTTTCCTTATCCGTCTTTGGCTAGCATAATCGTGACCACCGCTCATTTGTTCCATCCTCCTTCTCCAGATCCAAGCAACCGCCACCACCGTCTCCATTTCCTTTCCCCCTACCTCCGATCAACGAGACCGCCATCTCCTCTATGGCCATCCCCTCCCCCCGTATCCTCATCCGAGTGCTTCAAAACCGCCACCCCATTGCCAAGGCT
Source organism: Iris pallida (assembly GCA_029216955.1). Lineage (NCBI taxonomy): Eukaryota > Viridiplantae > Streptophyta > Magnoliopsida > Asparagales > Iridaceae > Iris > Iris pallida. The sequence goes on along the minus strand of JANAVB010029816.1, from coordinate 10,965,891 downwards.
CCATTGCTTACTACCGTCTCAAGCTCTGCCATCTCTTCTTGAGTTTCACCATTGTCAACATCTCTCCTCCAATATCGGAGCAATGGTGATCGTAGAGGAGGACGACTTCGCCGACTTCTACACGGCTCTATATGGAATGCAAGAGCGAGACCACTTATGCTCACTTCTTTCTATCAATTTCCTCTTTCAAAGGAAGTGAGAAAAAAAAACCACACAGTGGGAACCAAATCAGAAAATGAGCATCCATATGCAAAAATCCTCACATTCATAGCCCACTAGAGCGAACCTAACAGCCCATAGCTGAGAGTAGGTCCATGCATGGGGGGACCTTGATGGGAAACCAAAGCCAAATCTGGGCTAGCAATCCGACCGTAGGATCAGGGTGCCATGCGTATGTACGACCAATCGTAGACGTACATCTCTATTCTCCATCGTAAGAGAGAGAGAAGAAAGTCCCCGACGATCAACCCCCTTCCTTTTTCTCTCTCTCTCTCTCTCTCTCCTCCCTTTCTCCGCTTCGTTCCCTCGCTTTTTCCCCCTTTCAAAACCCTAGAAAACACAAAAACCCTAATTTCGACCAAACCCTTCTAGAAATTTCCCTTCTTTAATCCCTCCTCTCTCCCAAATATTTATTCCTCAGCCCCCTTCCTCCTCGAAACCCTAATTTCTGAGCTCTCCGCTAATTTAGATCCCGTGCCCTAGCTTCCCAATTCGTGCCGGAAACCCCCAAATTGGCGCGGGAAACCGCCTCCCTTCTCCTCGCCTGTCGTTCCCTGTGCTGGGTTTGAACCAAAGCAGGCATTTTGAAGAGTAACGGTCCATTTTTCGTTTGTTTCGGAAAACTAGGGCATCGCTGGACAGCCGAGGAACCCCCAAAATTTCCTCATTTCTCCCTTTTCCCGAGCCGGGCGTCCAGTTCCCGACCCGGAGAACCTAGGGTTTCTTTGTTTTCGTTTGAAAGGTCTCTGCTTGCATGCAGAGTGTCCTGGAATCCTGCGCTGTAGTGAATTTTGAGCTCGGCGCCGATTTGGTTGGCATCGTTTAGTGGGTTCTGGAGTGGCGGTGGGGTTCTGGATTGGGGAATGGACTGATGGAATGAGGAATGAACAGATATGAGTAGGCTTTCCTTTAGGCCTCGTCCGGTCGACTTCCACAAGAAGCTCCCGATCATCCGGTCGGTGAAGGAGTTTGAGGACGATGAGGCCACGGCCGCGGGCGCTTCCACCCGCAATTCCCAGCTGCTGCGTATTGCTGCAGAGACCGATAATGAGGTAATACCGAATGAAATGAAATTTGATAAGTTGGTTTGTGCAATGGGATTGGGGTCTGTGCTGTTACTGTTGGTACTTCCTTCTTCAACTATGGATAAGTGTACTGGGAAAATGTATTGGTTTTGTGCATGCACATGTGGACATGGAACCCTTATTATTGTGCTATAATTTCCTAACAAGTGATATAGACATGTAGGGGTGCCCACTTGTTTGGGCTGAACTAATTAGGGTTTTGTAGTTAGTATCTTATTCTGGGGTAGGTTGTTTTGGTATATGATATTATCTACGTTGCACTGACAAGAATACATCACGAGAGGATATGGACACGACATTGCTTTTGGCGTGCCCTAGTGTAATTTGAAGGTGTTCGTGTTGTCGTGTTGTGTCTGATACATGACCAACATTATGGGGCACATGCAGGATTCTGATTTTCGAATTGTCCATGCCTCCTTGGGTACTTTTCTGACATGAAAGCACATAAACTTGCTCACTTAAGGGTATTTGAGGGTTAAGTATGTCAAATATGGGAATTAATTCAATGCATGTCATTATCATGTGCTACCACGGGTAGATGCTTGCAAATGCAAAAGTTTTGTGCATAATCTGTCTTGACACATGACTTTGTTTTTATGTTAGTATAAATCCTGTTGCTGAACTTCTCCTGCTACTTTTGTGAGTATTGATATTGAAAATAAGAGAGAATCATGGTAAAGACTCTTAGTCATCAAATTGATTGGATTCAATGGAGAATAAATTTATGGATTGCTAGAAGCCTAAACATGGAAGTTTCTAACTGCTTGTGCTAGCGTCTGGAAACTAGTTAATTCTTTAGTGAATTCTGTTTGACATCTTTATTTGATGGTGATTTTGTTCTATGGCTTGAGCAAAAGATTAGTAATTAATTACAATTCTGCATTATGCACCCTGTTGTTTATGCTCTTCTTCTGACACGGCAATTATGGTAGTGAGTCATCAACTAAGATAGCTAGAAATTGTTTTTTGAGAAAACTATTGACTAAATGCATTGATTCAAAATGGCTTTCACTGCTTGAAAAAGCATTTTGAGTTTTAGACACATATTTAACGCATCTATTTTCTCTTATTACAAAGTATCTTGTAAAATTATAAGTCATTGATCATACTCTTGGTCTCGAGACTACATTGGGCAGAAAAGTTGTGGCTATTGCTACAACACGAGGCAGATACTTGTGACTGTTGCTACGACGTCGTGCAGGAAAGTTGTCATTGTTGCTATAACATTGAGCTGAAAAGCGTGGCTGTTCTTGTTTTCTTAAGTTCAAATGCCATTCACTCCTTCTTGCAGCCAGGAGCAGCTTATAGTTCTGAGGTTCCTTTTTTTGCTATTGATATAAGGAGTAGAGATGAGTTTTACTTAGAGGAGTATTACTCTCTTCATGGATAGATATGGAGCTTGAAACCTAATCTGATAGTTGAAAGCGAGTCTTGAAATTTGTAAGATGGGCAACAATGAAGGATGGTCTGGAGGCTTGGAATTGGATTAACTGGCCACTGCTGAATTGTTAAAAAATGTTGCTACTGGAAGGTCCAATACTGGAATGGTTAATAATCTTGATAGAAGGCTGGTGTAGCATTAGATATTAATTTGTACTTTAAAAATGTATATGTTCTATCTACTTGTTGTATGTGACGGTTGCTACTTTTTTTATGTCGAAGGTGCAACTGTTGACAAATTGGAAAAAAAGAAAAGAAAAGAAAATGCACTTTTTTAATCATTGTGAATATTTTTATTTTAACTTTTTATTCTCTCTGATTCAGTTATCTGGCTGTAGAATGATCCTCTGTCACCAAGTCATTATACTAAGTTGCATGCTTAAATTTATTAATGAAGTTGACTATAAGATTATAGTCTGTCAACATTGTAAAGTTGGTATCCTAAATTAATTTGCATTGGTAATACTCGTATTTAACTTGAAATTAACGTTCATAGTACCATTTGAAACCGCCACCAAACAACACGAACCTTGCTTACAAAGTTACAATACACCTGTGTGGAAATACATGGATTTTCCCCTAGATGGCTGAGCTACCTTTCGAACTGTACCAGTATTCTTTACAATATTTTCTGAAATTGGAAAACTAATGCATTTAATATGAGATGTTTTGTTGTCTGTGTTTTGGAATATTTGCTTCGTATGTATGGTAGTGTAGAAAAGTATTCGAGCAGATCACCTCAAAATTTTCGGGTGAAGACTTTGTTGTTGTTGTATGTATAGTACTGTAGAACGTCTATTTTAAAGTTGCACACACATGTTATGGGTAATAATGATTTCTGACCATTCTTACGTCTTATAGGTCCATCAAGTTCCTACTAGGAAAATTTCATCTGAAATACCTACGCCTCAGTATAGTGTCGTGGATACATATGAAAGGGATTACACCTGCACCTTTTCACAACCTACCTCATATTTACGTGGCAGAGGAGGTTGGTCGTTAAGATCTTTTTCCTGATGGCTATCTTGCCCTGTTGTGCATAATTATGCTAGTGTTGTTTGATACTTTTTCGTCTGTGCAGCAAGAGGTGAGCTTGGGGAGTTTGTTGAGTATGACCTTGATAGTGATGATGAAGACTGGCTTCAAGAGTTCAACAATGAGAAGAGGATTCTTTCACCTGAAAAGTAACATTAAAACTCTTCATTAACGAACAAAAGCTATTGTTTATGCTTTATGTACACTGCCCTAAGCATGCAATATTTTCTTATTTCATTTCTGTTGTGGGTTCATTTTTCTTGCTTCATTCCTTATCCTGGAGAAAGCATTGGAAAATTCAACTTTACGAATCCTGGTTAGATAAATGTGCACTATTCTTTCATTCTTTTCCCATTCCACCAAGTTTAGGTTTTGATTAAACTTATGACCACATATTTACATGGAGAGGAATGTTTGGTTGGAAACTGAAGTTAGGTGTCGAGTGCAGTTGTCTCCCATTTTTTCTGCAAACAATACACATAAATTATTAAACTGTTAGTCTTTCTCTTGTTTGGAGGTTAAGGATATAGATCAATGAGAGGCTTCTAGAAATATAACTGGAGTTGACATTTTAAGGTGTAACCAAAACATAAACCCCATTCAAAATTTGAGATTAGAAAAGAGAGTCAATTTGGGGTCCATAGCTATATATCTTTTATGGACTTTGACTTTGTAGTTTGTGCCATTGTTGTTTCTTTATTGCCTCATTGAGTCATGGCTCATGAGCTGTTCTCTCTTTTGCAAGTTGCAAGAAGAGACTGAGCTTATGAGGTTTTATGATGCTTCGTTATTTTATGTGAAGATTCCGAGTATTCTTATCATGCTTTTGTTCTTTTGTTATTTTGTGAGAAGATTCTGGTTAGATAAAATCTATGGTCAAGCCATTCTGAGATTTTGAATGCTTGCTTGCACAAAGTAAACATAGTGGTTTTAAGTGCAGTTGAATGAACATGTAGTGTTCATGCAGATTGGACCCATATCAAGCATCTAGTTCATTGTTTTGTAGTTGTGTGATGGGCTCATGATGAGGACCTGGACATCATTTCTGGCTTAATTGAACCTACTGTTCAATGAATACAGCCGGATAGGACCACTGGTAATGCAGTGCAATTGGCCTTATTTAGTCCTTAAAAGTTACTTTCTCGCCGAACTAAACTCAAGCTAACCTCAAAGGACCTGATTTTCACTATGACTCATCTAGTGAATGGCTTGAATATATGTTTTATATCTTTCACCGAGGCAGATCATTTTAGGTGTAGACCAACCTGTCCTACTTAGACCCATAAACGAACACAAAACAGAGGGAAAAGGTCCATGGCAACATGGACATGGGCAAAATGGAATTCTGTGCCAGTATGATTTATTTATTAAACATAATGGTAAACTGAACTAGCTGTGAAGAATTTGGAGATCAGTTGAATGTTTTTGGTAAACGATTAAGCCTGTAAGCACTATATAAATGTGCTAAAATAATTCCTTTCATAATTTCTTGTACATGTCTATTTGGTGAAATCCTAATTTTGGTGCATTCAAATAATAGAATACTTTATCTCACATCTTTGTCGGGTAATGCAATAACAAGAACAATGACAAAAGCCTTTCTATACCAAATCTTTTTGGTCACTAAAGAAGATGACTAGGCCTTTATCTCAAGTCTTTATGGTTGGACACATGAGAATTCTCCATTCAGCTCTACCAGAATCCTATCTGTTAGATTTGCAAGCACTATACCCTTTTCTACTGCACCATCCAGGTTGATTTTGGTTCCTAGCCACTTTAGTCATATCATTCCTAACTTTTATTTATGTCCAGTGATCATCGGTGCATATTTCCAAACCAATTCAGACGATAAGGTCTCATTCTTAATGCAGTTACCTTTTAAGTTTCCACGTTATCTTTTAGCGTCTTGCTGCTGTCTATTTCAACATTCTCATTTTGAATGCTGGACATACTGAAAGGATTTACACTTTGTATATTGTAAATTAAGACGTATTTGCATTGATGTGTTGGTTTTTGATCTATGAGCCAACATACGACTTTCTCAATGATACGGAATTTTATTTTTAGTACTTTTGGAGTGTAGTCTTTTTATATAAAGAACTTGTACATACGGCTGCGTTTGGCATCCGCACCAAAAAGCTGGTAGATACTTTCAGCAGTTCTTAGGTTCTTGCATAGTATTTAACTATTATATTCAGTTCAGGATTCTTAAGATTCTATAACAATCAGTAGTATTCGTCTCCTTTTTACCTACAATGATGATATCTTTACAGGAACGAATTGTAAGTGTAAATAATTTGCCCTTTGGTAGCATCAACATTGTGCATCTGAAGGTGGGCCTTAAGTTATGGAGAGAGTCTTGTTTTACCTTTACAATTTATTTTTGACATTGTATTGTCTACAATTTATTATTTTGAAATGTCAATGCAATCCTCTTCGATCTTAATATGAACAATCTCATAGTTTAAGATACATTCTTTGCGTTTTTTTGTCTCATTTTCCCATTAAGAATTAACAACATAAGTTTTATGTAGACTGTATTGATATTCTCCCCTACCTTCTTCTTCGTGGTATTGGTCATTCTCATATAATAAAAAAAATGCAGATTGGAAGCACTTTTATTTAAGCTGGAGGTTTTGGATCATAAAACTCGGGAAAGGGCGGGGATAATACCTACTTTTGGTGTTCCTATTCCTGTTCATTTACAGCTGGATGCTGCAGCTGAGGTAAGCCATTGATAATCAATAATGTTGTGGGTTGTGTTGCCTCACCTTTAATCACATTCATATCTATACATACTCCGTCTAGTGACTAATACCAAAACAGAGCAAAAGATGTTGATTTACCGATTCAGTTACTTTTGTCAATGTGCAGAGCCATGTTATGTATTGTAGTCATGATTTCTATAGTGTACTTTATATGCTTAATTTTGAAGTGAATCAAAGTTGCTAGATATTAATTTTTAGAGATGTAGGAAAGTCATTTAGAGCTGGGGAATATTTTCCAGCTAAGTAACTAATTCCAAGCAATTTATAGCAAACAAGAAGATATTCCCATTGATGAAAAATAGGTTTCAGGTGCTAAATAACACCAAAAGTTCAGAAAATATGTAGGATTTGAGGTGCATCATTGAATTATAGGGTTTAATTAATGACTAAACTATTCTTAGAATTAGATATAGAAGTATTGTTGCTGGGGGGATAAACTTTTGATTTGAATCACAAGGTACATCATCAAGAGGGATGGAAGGTAAAGATGGATGGAAAGAATTGAAAGAAGAGAACCTGGAGTGAAAATGGAGAAGATGAATCTCTTATCTAAAGAGGCTGCCAGCCTTTTAACACAACTTTGCATATTTTCCTGCTGTGTTCAGCATAACGTACCCTTGTTAACCCTTTTGATTCTTGGGTGGGTCCTGGTTCCAGTTGGAATATCGTCCGAGTCTCCGAGGCAATTTGGCCAAGTGTACTACACTACTACTACTTGCCAAACTTAAAATAGAAAGCTGAACAATCTTATACAGGGTCCCCTGTACACTATGCCAAAACACTAAACCGACTAAACTTCATATGGTCTCGTGGCCAACCAGTAATCAAAATATAAGTGTCCAGGTAAGAAGAATAATGATGGAAACCACTACAATTTGGCTAGAGATATTACCTAAAACCAGTTTAGAACAATGAAAATAAGTAAGAAATGCTAAAAGTAAAATCTAACTATTTTGTGATTACAGGAGACGCATCTATATCATAGTTGTTTTTAGCTTGACATGTGTCTAAGTAATGTCTTATGCTGATTTCTAATGCCCATAAGAAGTATTTGTTCTATTTCTTCTATCACAGACACTCTTATCGAGTAACATATTACCTGTGCCACAGTTTGTGTTTATATTTAGATTTTAGAACCAAGGTTTTGAGTATCAGCCAAAATTGATAGTTAAACGACCAAACTACTGACTTCGACCGATGCGAAAGCTGCACTCCAACTGCCTTACTCAAATACATATAGATGGTTAAAGTGGTAATCAAAAGTGAGTTTTTGAACCTCGTTTAGAACATTATCTGGTCATATGAGCAGTATCAACTAAATTATTCAGCACTTTTTTTATAAGAAAAATTGGATGCACAAACGCAATATGGACATTCATGTTTATAATTATTGAAATATAGTAAATCAAGGATCAAATTAACGATTCTGGGCTATACTTGTTCATTGGACTACAAGAATCTAATGTTAATATCAACCCAAAAGAAAGAACAAAAACATGACGCGATTAAAGAAAGAAAGGTTGAGGAGTAATAGCATTACATTGTTCACACAGTCAGGCTGCTTGCTCACTAGGCTACGTGGAGGACTTGATCAACTATGCTGCATGGACATTGATACGACATTTGTATCCTACTTCATTCCAGAGTGTGGGTTGTGAGGTCCGATACGTGTCCGACGTGACACGAAATTTGCAGTGTACTTGCTTCCTAGATTATCAACAGTGGGGAGCGGGATGCAAGTTTTTTTTATCAATAAAAATCTCTTTTCGCTAGTGGCTATCCCTTTTTGATACCAGGGGATAACTAATGGAGGAGACCAGCAACAAAAGCTGAGAAATTAAGGACAATATTTCCCCTCTTTGCTGTTTGTTGGGATCTCTTGTTAATAGAGTCAGGTCCTTATAGGACTTGTTCTTCATGCAAATGCTAAGAAATGGCGAGCAGCTACGTACAGAACAGCGCCCTTAAGAATGCCCCTCGCCCCCCCCCCCCCCCCCCCCCCCCCCCCCCCCACCCACAAAACCCCAACCCCCACCCCACCCATGTTAACATACATAATTGTAGAAATGATAATAAGTGAATGAAAGTGAAAAGCTCTTGGTTACATATTTTCGTCCTGATTTGTTTAATTCTTGTATTACTTATAGCCTTTTGTGTAATTGAAAATTGGAAACTATTGTACTGAATGGTTTCGTCCAGTCACCTTTGTGATAATCTATCCTCAACTCTTGTTGCAGGCCTTGCAAACCCAATCTGTTAGATTTGCGGTTTTCCACTCTGTATATAATTACTGGAAAGCAAAGGTATGTTATATATTTTTGTTGTACGCCTCTAGATTGTAGTTTTAACGCAAAGTATAAGCTGTCTTTTCTTCCAGAACTCATGGGTGTATTTCTCGATAGAACCTAGATGTGTATTTTGAACTGTATTTGTTTTATATATTATGCATATATCATTCACTGTTGTAGCATAAATTCTTACACGTGCTTTATTATCATTCAGCGAGAGCAGTGGCAAAAACCAATTCTGCGGCGGTTGCAGGTCAGTTTTCTTGTTTGAAATGGAACCTGTAATTTGTTTGACCCAAGGCAACACTTAATATCCACATGTACTTAGGGCAATCTATATGCTTAAGATAACCAAATGTTGTATACTTTTAATAGAAAAATAATGACACCTTGGTCTCTATCTAACATAGGTATGAGTTTGCTTCGTGGAAGTATATCTATAGCATGAGTTGCGAAATGGTTATAAGTTTATGTTATTATTGAGATGTCCACTTCCAGTAGACATTCAAAATTTTCTTCTCTGTTTAAGTTGATGGTCCACGATACCTACAATTCTTTGTCGTTAGTTTGGCCCACCATCATGACTCATGTTAAAGAATGTCATCCAACATTCAATTTTCTTCATGTAGTCCAATAATGAATTTCAGATTCACATATTGCAAGTTAGCATTTGAGCTAGCAAGTTAAGTACTAAAAAAGGTTGAAGATAATTCTCTTAAAGTTAACTGTACTAGTCTACTAGACAAGCACTAGTTGGAGAAAGGAAACATAGAAAACAGCAATTGGAAAGAGTTTTTTTTAACTCTTTTCCGAGTGTTGGTAACTAATTATGTATATTGCTCTGAGGCATTTGTTAAGAAACTTAATTCAAACACTTTGCTTTTTGAAGATTATCTATACGTAGAGAATATTCTGATCCGTAATCTCTGTATTTGTCCCCATTAACAGTCTTCCTTGCACATTGGTGCTTGCCTTCTCACATTTAGTACCTGCTCCATTTTGCGTTGCCAATTAGTTTTTTGAAAAATGTTTCTTCTCTTTTTAATTTTCGTCCGGGTTCAAGCTTCACATCAGCTGAAGGTAGAAAAATATTTCTGACTTGCTTATCAAACAGGGAATAAGGGTTGGAAAGAGGGGCCTGAGTATATTTACATGAAAAATATGGATTTTTATTGGGGAGGGGTCGACTAATAGCAAGTCAAGTTGCCTCAACCTTTATTTGAATAGGGGCTTATTCTATTCTACTTATTCTATTCTACTTATTCATTTGACATTTTCATTGGAAATACTCTGTACATTTAATGTACTTTTGTCCCGAGCTATGGCACACTCTTCCACTGTCTGTTGTGCTGAACTATATGGTTGTGTTGTGTTTTTGGAGTCTGTATGACTTCTCACAAGCTATATATTGGACGCTACTTTTTCTCTGTCGGTTTTAGCTTTGAGTTTTATCTTCTCAAACCACCGCCAGAATTGCAGTTCATGTAAAAACTTGTGACACTGGGCAACACCTAAAGTATCCTATGTGTGTGGACTCAAGTTGTATTCATATGAAATAAGGGTTGCTGAATTTTATTATGAACACATATTATTATAACAAATTACAAATACCAGAACAAGATGCAATATTAGGGTTCCAGAACTGATTTACCAATCAGTTAAAGTCTGTAGATCAAAATATTCTCAATTTCTATTACCCACTAAAATTACATGTTCACAATAATCCTAAAATGATACGGAATACCCAATAGATTACAATCAACTATTCCATCTTTTCTGATAATATTTAAATTCTACTTGGATTTGAGATGGTCCTGCATCATTATTCCCGACTTAAAAAAGGTCACCACCTTGTGAATCATTCACGTTGAAAGCCCGAAAGAAGGCGATCATGCTGGTGTACTCCAAGACCACCATGGTGTTGGTTGCAACAATGATGAAAATGCTGATGCGGGAACTCCTGTAAGATCAATCAATTTCACGACAACACAGGCGGTTGTGCAGGAAGCAACAAATTAAGTTTTGGCACCGTGACAACAGGCCCCTCAACATAGAACAAGGACTGCAATGCCAAAGTCCCCATGCGGTTGGCGAAATGCAAGGGCAACTCCTGGAATGACGTCTTGTTTCGTCATGTGAAGGATCCTGCATTCAATTGTTACGTCTTGCAACCTGTTAGTAGTACTGAAATCATTTTATCCACAACAGGCTGGACATGGGCAACAATTTTAAATTTTTCACTAGGTTCACCAGGCTCAATGGCTCAAGTTCAGTGGATTCATTAGGTGGAAAACCTAGTTGTAACGGTGGTTACAACTTACCCAATGAGTATAACAGAATCAGAAATCTAATGGTTTCTGACTCGTCCTTGGGCGTCTTTTCATTGTTAGCAATAGTCTCTTTCATATCTCTATGGTTGCCGAACCTATTGCTTAATACCCGTATGTCCGCATACGTCTATGTGAGAAAATGAGTCAGCAATAGTCTCTTCCTATCTCTATATTGCCAAACCGATTGCTCAATTCCGTATTTCGACAAACCTATCTGAGAAAACAAGTAAACTGCTAACGAAGTCTAGCGCCTAGCATGTGACTAAACCTATGCATCGAAACTTCGAATTCCATAGTTTCCTAAAGCTTAACAATACGTATCAAAGAAGTGCTTGCCCTCGTGCTCAGATACCAGTTTGACGCATGAAAAAGTTGATACGATTCCTAAGTATATAGGCACACAATATGAATTTAATCTCTCATAATTAATCTCCACTAAAAGTACATGTTGTTCATGCCTTTATAGTATATAGGCTGAGATAATCCTAAAACATTAAAGATTGAATAGCCGAAAAATTACAACCAATAATTTCAATTCTATATGATCTTATCTTTATTTAAATCAAATCCTAATTAACTAGAAATCCATCTTGGACTGAGATGGTCCTGCATCAACTTACGTGTCTTTCGGCTTTATTGCAAGTCAGCTTACCACTTTCTTGGTACGTAAAGTATATTGCCATACTTTCATATGCTCTATTACGCTCACAATGCCATTTTTTGACAATGCTCAGAATAGTTTATATGCCTTGTAATGTTTAATATGCCACTTTTTTCAGAAATACTCCACATAAATTGAATGGTTTGCTGTAGAAGTAATATGGTGATGTCAGCTGATCATATTACTGTTGTCTTTGTGCCCTCTATGTCCCTTGTTATGCAACACAAACCTTTTGCATCCATTTAGATACAATTTTTGTTTGTAAAGATCATATATTCATCCTTTACATTAATTGTGTTTGTGCAGCCTGCTCCACCTGCTAATGATACGAATCCCTACAATACCTTCAGACCAAGGGAGAAAGCTCACCGTCTTCACACAAGAAGGGTAGGTGCAGTAATGAATAATGATACAAGTCCATCTTAGACTTGCTTCATCATATTTGCCTTCTTTTCCATAACACCATTAAGTGGCACAATTTGTAAATACAACTTTTCTCTTACCAATATTGAATATTGAATCTTCTTTTTCAGATGCAAAGGCGGGAGAATAATGTTCAATCCTTTGAAAAACTTCGCCAGGTAGGCACTGATCTCTTTTGGCACTCTTATATTTGGGCTTGAGGATTGTGGTTTCATATACTCATACTAGTCAGATTCTTTGTCTCTAATCAAGTGAAGAGTCTTAGATGGTGGAATTAGAGACTTATCTGTAGACACGGTTGCCTGGCCATTTTATTCAGCCATGCTGCATCAAAACCTTGTTAAAATCTTTAGGTCCTTTATTTTTTCAGTTATGATGGTGGTTGTATGTTCTCTGTTGGAGAAGGAAGAGCTTACATATTTTTCCTCTTTGTTTTTATGCAAACTTTGTGCTGGCTGTTGTAAGTATAGCATGATAAGCTTAATGGTACAAAACTAAGACATTAGAGAAGATGTTCCAAAATCTATATGGAAAATTGTCATTTACAAAGATCTAAAAATTTCATGCTCAAATGACCTGCCTTTTGAAGGTAGTAAGACTCAAGGTTCACTGTATCGGCCAAACAAATACCAGAACCACTGAAACTATCAAACCATCAAAACGACCTATTAAAAACCACCGTATCCCCCGAAACTGCTGAAAACCTTACTCATAGGAATGGTCCAAAATAAAAAAAATGAGAACCTTGCTAAAACTGTGAGGCAGACTAAAATAACATTTGAACCATTGATGATTCTGTAAATTTTGTACCGTCTTGACTTCTTCAAAATTCTTATATTCCCTCGGACTCCGATTATGTCTTAAGATTTGTAATTAAATAAAGAAAATTTGTTAAGTCATTAGCTTGTTAGCTTTTTGGGTTATTGCATACGAACCTGCTTAATAACTACAATCCATCTCTACTCTATTTAAAGAGAGGACTGATATTTATTTAGGATTCTTTACCTCTTAATTAGTTATTTTACATGTTATTAGAGCTAGAGTTTCCCTACCTTGAGAACTTTCTTATTCTCCACCAATATTTTCTTCTTCCTTCTTCTCAACCGCCCTCTCTTAAGTTTTCTTCTACATTTCATTGGACTTTGAATATAAGATAATCTACGAGTCTAGGATATTTCTTGTGTACTTTGTGTCGGCACATAGTCTCCCTATTCTTATTTTTCGTTCTCTTCCCCCAACCCCCCCACACACCCCACACACATGCGCTACGGTCGCTACCAATCTCTCGTAAATTATTTTTCTACAACTACTATGGAACGGTGTCAGATTTTTTGTGTATGTTTGGTTCTTGCACATACAACATCAAAACCTTTATTGCAAAATTTATGTCAGCTTTTGGATCTTTTGCTTCTATTCTATGTTGTTAAGGGCCATACTTTCTCTAACATTAGCAAATGCCACATACTCTCACAACCTCATTCCAAGTTTTGTTAGGCCTCCCCCCCCCCCTCCCCAACCTCCCCACACACCCCCACCACCACACACGCTACACCCGTTCTAGCAACTTATGACACATCACGGAAACGATGCTCGCGGTAGCCAATGGACCAAGATATGAGGACTGAAACTTCAATTCTCAAACACGAGAATGAAAAGAAATAGAACTCCCGTGGAGCAACTCAAATATCAAATTTATTAATGAAAACATAATTTTTTCTCTATACAACTCTCTAAGTATAAGCAATACCTAACTTAAGCCCTAAGAAAGAAATCTAACCGAACTAGAAAAGTATGTAAAGATAATTATAAAAGTAAATATAAAAATCTATCTAGATCAGATTCCTAATCAAACTTAGGAAAGTATCTAAAAGATTGTTATGAAATTAGATATAAAAGATTTGGTCAAATCCTCAAAATATCCCAAAAATGGGCCTAGATGGCATTTGACCGCTCCTCTTGTGGAGAATTCGACCCGAGTTCTTTGTGCCTCCGCCTGGATAAATGCCTCGTCATTAGTGACCGCAAAGCTTGTTGAGGCCTCCTCTCCCGAACTAAATTACCTTTCTTCCACACTCGGAAGTCCCTAACTTTCTTGGTTGAAATTTGTCGTAATGCCTAACCAATATCATCTCCTTTCGAAAGCACATCATGACGTCGTTGTCGACGTTGAAAACATTGCACTTACGGTGTTGGTACGCAAATTTTTGTAGTAATTTGTACCATCTCTCACTAGCCTTTTGCAGGTGCTCCCGAACCTTCTCGTGAACTTCATGGATTTGGTTTGCCAAATTCTTCATGTTGTACTCTTCTCCAACACCTTTGCCAAAGTACACAAATCCAAATCATGATCAATTGGTTTGGAATACATATTAAACGAACATTCCCCTGTAGATGAATGAACCGAGCTATTAAACGTGAATTCTTCTTGCACCAAGGTAAAGTTCTACTGCCTCAGCTTCTCTCCCAAAGATGTATGTGGGAGCAAAGGTGAGCCCCCTTTGTCAAAAATCCGTCGTGGATGTGGAAGTCGTCGACAACTTGTTTTTGACAAAACCGCTCCGCTATTCCACTAAATTCTCATATTTTGTATAGAGCTTCTTAATATACTCCAAACCGATCACCTCCTGACTGAGCGTGGTTAGCAACGAAACTCTCATACTAATTATGTCAGCCATTCCAAATCCAAACAACATTACCAAGCACTCGAACAATCCATCATGTGTCCTAAGCGTTGTCATTCCCTTGCCCTTAGTCAGATGCGTATTTTGTGGTAACATTTCGAAGATATATCTTGGAGAAGACTTTGGCCCTACTTAATTGTACCATCCAGTCGCGAGATTAGAAACTTGTAGCCAACTATGATTTTGTTAATCACCAACCGGCCCATGATTTCCCTAATATTTTCCTTCTCTTGTAGACAAGTCGACCTTGAATTCTTCTGCCTTAAGTTTTCCACCTTCACCCAAAGAACATCTTCCTCTCGTGGACTTATAGGTAATGTGGCAAGTTCGACAAACTCACCCCGGACTCAAGATTGATGTTTGCTAGATGTCGCACATGGGTTCCGGAAAGCCCCTTCGAAAGAATGTCGTGAAACTCTTCGAGTACCAGTCGTACATGGTGTTGCTAGCTGTCAGGTAGTTAAACAAATACTACCGCGCCAATATTGCTCCTTCTACTCTGTTCATCTATTTGTCTCCATTGTACATGTCCATGTCACCACATTATTCTCTTATATCTCCTTCTCTATTTGCAAACCTCCAACCTCCTACTATTATACTCATTTCTTAGCTTTTAATGAACTGCCACTCATGCACCTTAGCATCTCATTTGAGTTAGGCTCATCTTCTGGACACGTTTCTTAACTACCTTACATTCAGATTCATAGAGCATGGCTGGTCTTATTTCAGTCTTATACGAATTTTTTGTTAACTTTGAGGGTATCCTATGCTCATAAGTCATAAAGCATATATAACAAGATTTTGCATGCTATGAAATTGTTAGATTCTTAGACCGTGTTTAGTTGGATGGAAAATGGGAGAAGGGAAAAAATTAAAGAGAGGACATGAAAGGAAAATGAAAGAAAATTTATTATTTGGTTATCCAGAAAGTTCAAAAGAATATCACAGACGAAATGTCGGAAAAGCGAGATTGAGAAGAGACGGCGATGGAGTGATGCCGTTGTCGATCATCGAGGTGGAAGGGAGTGTGGAATGGAGAGGAAGACCTGATAATTTGTCTTTAATTTTCGTTCCATCTTGAAAGTTAATGGGAAATAGTTTTTCCTGGATGAAGGAAGAAAAGGAAAGAAGAAATGGTTAATATATGAGATTCTCTCATTCTCCCCCCTCCTCCCCCACCCCCCCCCCCCCCCCCCCCCCCCCCCCCCCTCTCTCTCTCTCTCTCTCTCTCCCCTCTTCTGTTACCAAACAAGTGAAAACTACCTTCTTTTTCTTTCTTTCTCCCACCTTTATTGCCAACCAAACACAGCCTTACTGGAAAGTTTAAAAGGAACATGTAGGGACTTGTATATTTTGGTGTAGTTCTTAATAAACAAGTGCATCGGTACATGAACAGAGTGCTGGCGGTTTTTTGGATGGGATTGAGTTATCAAAGCAATATAGTAATTTGTTCGCTTCATTATGGGAAGTGATGAATTCTTTCATGAGTTCACTGAGAGCATTTCTAGTGTTATTTATGGATTTACTTGAAAGTATATTTGTTATTCATGCAGCCTGTGTTCCCTATAAGAGAGATTGTATAATTTGTTTTCTCATCAAACATTTGTTAGTATTGCTTGTACTACATAGTTGAAGCTCCTTCTGCACTCTCTTTACCTTTATTCTGGTAGTTTGTAATTTATTCTCTGTCCTTATCTGCACTTTGGATTTTGTATTTTCATAAGTTCATCTTTGACTGGCCATAAACATTCTGTTTTTTCTTTTATTTAGTTAGCTGACCTCAGAAAATTGGATGAAAGTGTTGTGCTATTTTCTTAATATACACAGAGATTCAGAAATATTAGAATTTACGTCCTCATGCACCAGCTTGCTTTGGCCACTTAATCTTCTTTCATTCCGTTCTTAGAAACATTAGTAATACGTCCACACATGGCTACAAACGCCAGGGTCTCTCTTCAGGACAACCAGCCTTGTAAGTCTTTGCCTGGGTATTCTAAAATTCAGCTTCAGCTGTGAAATGGATTTGTCTGAGTTAAAACTATAATTAAGTGTTTCCAAATGACTGAAGCTGAGTACAATCTGCACTGCTGTGGCCTTACATTGATGCTGTAAAGCATACTGGTTAAGGGTCAGTTTTTTCTCCAGATTAAATGATTGAAGCCTATGTTGTGAAGAGAAGTTGAATAATCAAAGTGTTGGTGCCACACTTTTCAGGCGAACAACTGTAATTGTTTATTTTAACATGTTAAATAATTTGCACGCATTAGAATTGTCTTGTTGTGATCCATTCTTCTAATGGAATCATATGTTCAGTAAAATGTGTTTATACAATATTCTGGATGTTGGGTCATGCAAGTCATGTCAATCTTCTAAATGTCTATTTTAAACTATATTAAACGTAATTGTTACAACAAAATAAGATTTTGGTGGCTGACCAGATTTCTGTTAATATGTAATTGTACATTTTTTATCATGCCAAAAAGTCCAATAGACCATTTTATTAAGGAAAGACGCGCTAGCAAAAGTGGGAATGAAATGTGAAGCCTTGTTAGCCTGGATCTGATAGTTTCAGCCTTTCATTCAACTCTATTAGATAGTTCTTTTTGCACCACTTTCACCTCTCATTAATTCTGTAATGTCACCCCTTTCAGGCCCCAAGATTTCTTAGAGATTTAATAGTTTGCTGTTTCAAAGGGACAGTGGGCTAAATAATGTTTTCACAGACTGGATTTAGGAATAATTTGATAATGGAAAACAACTTTCCACTCTTTAAGGGAAATGAATATAATTCGTTGCTTGCTGGCTTTGTGATAGGTGCATGTTCTTTTTCACTTTTCTCCTTGCCTCAAGTTGTCCGTTGCATATGGTGCCCAAGTTTAACACTATGAGATTGGTTAGCCAAGGCGCATTTTTAGCCTTATGTGTACATTAGTTCTCGAAGAAATTTGATGTAACTTATGACATGTCAAATGTCTGATCTTTGCTATTTGATACATCAATATGATGGTGCTTCTGAATTGTAATTTTCTATACAAGAGCTGTTAATGGTACTGATTCTCTCTAAATATTCAAATACATCTTCAGGTTCGGCGTAATTTGGATCAGGCCAAAACAGTGTTGGAGGCATTGATTAAGGTATTGTAATTGTAATGATGAACCTTCTTTTGGATAGTAAATTATGCAAAAATTGTTTATATGATCATTTACTATACAAAAATATGTTTTGCAGAGGGAAGAAAAGAAACGAGAGGTCATGGAGAGTGAGGTCAGCCTTCAACGGATTCAAATCAAGTATAAGGTATATAGCAAAATAAAATAATGTTCTTTTCTTTGCTTCATTTATTACCTCTTTGTCTGGGATTGTATCTTATAATTCTTCGTTCTAGTGTCTCTCATTGCAATTATATATCAGCTGCATTACTGAAGCATTTTGAATTAAGAATTCTATTCTACATTATTGACCCAGATGCTTGGTCAATAATCTGAGGGGACTTGGAACGAGTACTAAACTAAAGAATACAATTTCTTAGTGACGCTCATTAATCCACTTTATTTCTGAGGATGGTTTTTTACTTCGGTTGGTTTTAACACATTGGTTGTATGTGGGATGACATATGACTTTGAGGGGTATGAATAAGAGGGATGGGCACAGATAAACCCTTGTCCTTTTTGACTTTTTATATATGTAACCCCGGAGCGTAGGCAGTAGTGCCATTTGGAAAATACAATGTTCTTACCAGTTTCTGAAGTTGAGACTTCACTTTTAGTTATATTTTCTGTTGCAATGTCTGTTGCTCCATACCATATTGTTAGAAGATACTAATCTGCTGCTTGAATTCAATGATTTACATATCTAATTCCAAGACTTAGAGCTTAAAGCCTATGGGAAGAAAATGAAATTAAACAGTCAACTACTAATATATATATATATGTGTGTGTGTGTGTGTGTGTGCATGCGGCCCAAGTGGTCAGGAGATCGATTCCCGGTGGGAGCGTTCGCCACAACTACCTTCTTTCAAAAAATAAATAAAAAAAAATATATATATATATATATATATATATATATATATATATATATATATATATATAGATGACATGAACTTAATGGTTACTCAGTCACAGACAAGAATATGACACAAGATGATGTGGACATCGATACAGGGTCCAAGTGAGTTAGGACTTTGCTAGTGTATTTTGAAATGTGTGTCGTGTCTTGGACACGAGACCGGCAAGATCTATTTGGAGCCCCCTATTTCCTCTGGGTTAAGGCTCACACTTGATAAATGTTGATAATTATGCTAGTAGTATTATTATGTACGGACATCTAGAAAACCTTTTTGCTAAAACCATCTGAATTAATATACAAGTTACTTCAGTAAATTTGGCATGCTGCCCTATAAATCTGGACATATTTCTTGTGAAATCATAGTTGACGAAAACACATGGCAAAGTTCTCTGCCATTAACGAAGTAGAATACAAGCTAGTATGGTATAAGGCTATTTGGTTCTACTTTAAACTAATAAATGAAGCCTCTGCTATTTTTGAGATGTTTGGTGAGTTACAGAAATACATGGAATTTAGCAGTGTGCTTATTGACTCTAAAATCGGTTTCAGCATGAAGCACAGCTTGTTGAAGAAGACGGGATGGCACTTCCAGGCTTTCCATCAAACTCATGCAAATTTGAATCAAGTGAGGATGATATTATGGACTCCGATGATGCAACATATGGTTACCCACGTATGCAGCCAGCCATGAGGCAGAATCATCGTTCCATGGATACAAAAGTGGTAATTGTTCCTCCTGGACGCATGAAGCGAGAACTGAAACGAAGAACCTCGGAGCATAAATGGCCTCTCAGGAAGGTATGTTTATCTACTGCTCTGGTTATTTACTTCTTTCCGAATCGTTTCAATTTCTAGTTAAAAGTTCTGATGGCAGACCACTAATAACAGCTTGCTTGGATTATCAAATGGGCAAGTCTTAGTTAAAATAAACAGGATGTTTTATTATGGGTTTTTGCTAATGAGTGCCCTTAGAGGACATATTTAGCTTATCAAAAATGACTACTTTCTTAACCACTTTCTTCAATAAGTTGTAGCTATAGTTAATTGTTTCCATGTTTCCTGAAAGTACTGTTGCCAAAAACGTCCTTACTGAAAAATTGGTACTAGTTTCCGTGTATCTTATCCAAATTCAAACAAAAAAGATCAGCAAAAATGTGAACTCTAGAGAATTAGAAGTTCTATCAAATCTAATATATCTGAGTTTGAGAAACTTCAAAGCTTATAGTAAACAAACAAACAATTATTGTAATCTTACTTTCTAAATGATATCTACAAATGGAAAGAAAAGAGAGCTAAAGCCGAAAACTTTTTGCATGAAATCCCAATTATTATTGCACTCCCTAGTGAGATTAGGTGTGCCATTTTTTCGCCATATTTGAGATAACTTGTGACTTTCTTAAATCTGAAAATGATGCTAATCAAATCAAGCAAACCCTACAGGGTCGTTCTAATGAAAATGTTTTGTTGTGCAGAAGCAATGGGGCTTATTAGAAGAAAAACAAGTTCTTGCCTATATAGGTGCCTATATTATCATTGATTCACGCCACATATGTTAGCAAGTCACCTTAAAACACTGGACCAAATCAAGTGGACAGGAAATTTCTTCCATATGCATCAAACCGTCACATAATGCCCAATTTGCCATGTTAATCACAACTGAACCATATCCATGCCAGTTCCGACAGGAAATTGCTTAAACATTTGAATGCTCTTTATATGTTTGAGATAGGCAGATTACAGTCAGAATCAAGCATAGAATTGTAAATAAAAGAAATGGAAAGAAATGAGAGCTAAAGCCAAAAGCCTTTCTCATAAAATCCCAAGTATTATTGCACTTAATGGGACTAGACGTGGTATTTTTTGAGATAACTAGTGACTTTCCTAAATTAAATAATGATGCTAATGCAATCAAACAACACAATTTTGTTGTTGTGTAGAAGCAGTGGCAATATTAGAAGAAAAGCAAGTTCTTGTCTAGATGTCAGCCACCTGATCACTCTGTTTTTATACTATGATATGTAGATTGACACAATATCTTTGATGCAGGACCCAGATGAACCTGTCCTTCTGTTCACAAGACCTTTGGATCCAGATAAATTGGCTGCTGCAGGTATTCTGCCGCCACCGGCTCCACCTATTGAAAATGGTTCAATTGCACCACCATATCGCTTCAACGGAAGGATCGGTCGAGGAGGGAGGATAATCTTCGATCGCTGGCGGCCGGAAAGTTCCCCATATCCACCACCAATTCACCAGCCTCCCCAACCAAATGGCTGAGCCAGTGGTCTGCCTCTTTTTGTTCCTTTCTTGCTTCAGCCCGAGATGTTTCTTTGGAGGAAGATCCGGCAGAAGAGAGGCCCATTTTGCTCGGTGGTGCAGAGAACTCGGGGGGTACTAGACTGTCTTGAAGATCTCTGGCAATTGATGCTAAGGCGTGAAGCCGAATTCTTGACCACCGAGCAGGTGAATTGGGTTTTAGCTTAGGCACACGGACATAGTCCGTTAAATTCACTTATTCTTTCGGTTCCTACTAATGCCTACCCCTGCAGCCCTCCCCATCATGTATTACTGTTCCTTTAGCAGGTGAAGATCTGCGGCATTGTTTCTTCAACAGTTGTCCTATATTATTGGCTTCATTTTCTTAGAAATGCGGTAGTATGTTCTTGCCCACCGGTTCTGATTGAAATGTGTTCATTCTCTCCAGAATACAAGTTTTGCTAATTTTATGTGCTTAAATTTCTGGTGGTCATGCCAGTGTAACATAACTAGCGACACAGTTCCTGACCTGGGAAGAAAAAAATAGAGAAAAAGGGCGAGAAGCTCGTATATGGTAGCCAAAGGGAAATTTTCTTATAGCCTTGTGTAATTGTAGCTAAAATAATTCCAACATCAAACTTTAGCTCAAGTATACTGTGTACAGTGATAATTAGGTTTTTGCTGCCAAAATCAAGAGCTTTATCATCTTGTGCTGATCACCTTTGAATTATGGGGCTATTTTACTAACCTTGTAATCCCCAGAAAGTCCAAAAAGCAATATTCTCTTTTTGTTGTTTTGTTTACTTTCTGGAGGAATGCCTGAACTGATGATAGTTGCTTCCACAAGTAGGTGGGGAGCTTAATTGCTTTCAGCTGGAACAAAATATTTCCCGTTCTGGGAGAAATGAAGAACTTTTAGGTCCAACTTGAAAACATTGTGGAAAGCTATGAAAATTGTATTTTGCCATTTTGTGTTTTTTTTATATTAAATTTTTGTGCTAGAACTGTCTTATGATTTACACTTGTGTGAAGAATAATGGGTTAAGAATTTAGCTGCTAAGCAACATATTTCTGCCCCTTTCTTTTTTTTTTCTTTTTTTTTTCTTGAGTAATACCAGAGAGATTGAAGCAAGCCTTTCTTTAGGGAAATTATAAAGGTACTTCAATCCTTACTCATGGTTACACCAAATTTTTTTTTTTGTGTATTTACAAGTTTGCCACTTGAAAAAATAACTTAGAGGTACCCCAAATGTTGGTATATGTCACTTTTTTTTTCCTCTTCTTCCATTCTTCCTTCCAAAATCCTAAATCTTCTCTCTTCCAAATCTTTCTTAATCCATGTTTATGTCTTCTAGTAACTAAAATTTGATTTAGTATTCATTCTAGATGGATTTTCGAAGTTTTGAACCCATTTTAGGATTACGAACTTCAAAAATTCGTCTACAATCACAAAGGAGACGATGATGGACTGTCGAAAAATTTGACAGTCCTACCAATTGGAAGGACTGTCAAAAAGTCGACAGTCATACATAAACCATTGAACATGTAGCATGTACAGCAGGTCCATTTTAGGACTGTCAAATTTTTTGGCAGTACTATATGCTGTGTCTTTATCTACACCCGTGGATAACAAGTTTGTTGGATCATGACGAGCATGCGTCCTGGCGGTGGGAGAAAAAAACATAGGTAGAGTTGGAACAACTGCGGCAATTGAGCTTGGACATCGACTCGACATCCTCAAGTCCTAGAAAAATTTGGCATTGAAAGGCCTCGTTTGGTTCGCAGAATTTCTGGGTTGGAAAAAGAAAGTGATTACTTTTCTATGTTTGGATACCAAGAAAATTGAGGAGGAAAGAAAAGTGATTTTCAATAGAAAAAAATTAGAGAGGAAAGTGGTTCCATCCATCCAAACAAGAAATCATTTTTCCACATTGAAGTAATCACTTTCCTTTTCCATTTTTTTTTGATATTTTCAAACATCGGAAAGAAAAATCAATAGAAAATAAAATTTTTTAAAGGAAAGAAAATAACAAAGAATTGATTTCCTTTTCCTTTTATTTCGCAAACCAAACGAGGCCAAAAGGAACAATGTACTTAGATTTATCAAGTTTTGAAATAGCACACAGCTAAGATTCAATGTTAGTTGTATTACTGGAGTTTCAATTCCTTGATGTAATATTTCTGGTGCATGGTATATATACAATATTTTAGTCTTTGTTTGTATTTCACTACAAACTTTGTCAGGATACTTGGCGCTAATGTTCTCTGTCATATTGTATGGAGGATTGTCAAAAAATTTGGCAGTTTTAAACTGCAGCAAGTCCAGTTTAGAACTGTTAATTTTTTTGGCAATACAAAAATAGACTAGCAAGTTCATTTTAGGACTGTCAAAAGTTTTGACAGTTCTACATGTTGCTAAGACTGCAAAAAAATTGACAGTCCTAGGTAATTTTCATGCCACGGACTACGTTAGGAATAATTTCTTCCAAATTAGATAAATTTTTGTTCTGTATACAATAATTTTGACAGTCCTAAACTCCATCTTCTCCATACAATAATTTTTTTCCAAAATATTTGAACAGTCCTATAATTAGGAATAATTTCTTCCAATTTTTTTTTCTTCCAAAAATAACAATATCAACCGAATACAATAAGCATTAGGATTTGTAACTTGTTTGTGAGAAGCCTTTGGCTGCCATCTCTGAATTTGAGAACAAGATTGGGAAGAAATCTAGGGTTTGGGTGAAGTTGGAAAAGATGGAGGTGGTGGGTAAGAAGAAGTGAGGGTTTGAGAGAGAGAGAGAGAGAGAGTGAAAACTTCAAATGAATGTAAAAAAAATCGATTTTGGGGGAGAATTGGGGGGGGGGGGGGGGGGGGGGGGGGGGGGGGGGGGGGGAGGGATGGAGAAGGCAGTCCTATTATAAAAAATTGATTGTCCTAAGTAATTTTTTCTCTAAGCTGGACTAGTCACAATTCTGTACTAGTCCTGAGTAAGAAGTGAAGTGTCCTTATAATTAGTCTTTCTTTAGTATGTGCTCATAACTCAATATTCGACTGATTTAATAAAACGCAAAAGGATTGCTGGTTTAGAAAAACAGTGCAGATATTATAGGAAAAAATAAAAGTATAATGCTGTATTATTATTGATATATATTTATTTTATTGTTATTTTTACTTTGTGCCAAAAAGTGATTAGAAATTAGGAATGATTAAAACAAATGTTTGGCCATTCTTTCTTACCAAATATTTGTTCAAACCAAGATCCACCGCACTAGCTTTCTTTGTTGCATCCCTTTCTTCTTAGAGTTGCTTAAACAAAGTTGTGGCACGCTATTATTATCGTTTATTATATGTCAAGAGAATGCTTGTACAATTCTAGTGTCATGTGGCGCTCTCTCTCATTTTTCTTTCTAATTTTAAATTTAATGAATAATTTTAATTAGTAAATAAAATATTTTTGTAAGAAAAAAATTATTAACTTTTTCTATTATATAATGGTATAGATATAGATAAATAAATGGACCCTTTTTATTCTTTAGAAAAATCATAATTAAATTCAGGAATATTTCGGGTTTCATATTCTGTACTTAAAGGGCTATCGGATCTCTATATCAAGCATCCAAATCAACAAAAATAAAAAAAAAAGAGAGGGTTCTTTCTTCTTTTTCTTCTTGGTTGCCGATCGAAATCGAGAGCGATTAGAAAGAGGAGCAATGGCGCTGAAGTTCTTGAACAAGAAGGGATGGCATACCGGAAGCCTCCGCAACATCGAGAACGTGTGGAAAGCCGAGCAGAAGCACGACGCCGAGCAGAAGAAGCTCGAGGAGCTCAAGAAGCAGATCCAGGAGGAGCGCGAGCGCGCCGAGTTCCGCCACCTCCAGGAACAAGCCGGCCTCGTCCCGTACGTACTTCACTTTTTTCTTTGGTTAGGGTTAGGGTTTCTTCTTCTTTTTTTCCTGATTGTTGATTTTTTTTCTGTTGTGGTTTTGTGGGAACAGGAGGCAGGAGCGACTGGATTTCCTGTATGAATCCGGATTGGGTGTCGGAAAGGGGAGCTCGGATGGCTTCAAGGCGCTGGAGGCCCCGTCGGCGGCTCCGCCGACCGCCAGTTCCGCGACGAACGCTGTGGCAGCGGCGGCCGATGGAAGTTCGGAGAAGGTAATTTCGGTTGCGACACATAAATATTTACACAGACCATGGCAGAAGTTTAAAATTTTCGGCTTATTTTAGCCAAAAGGTGTAAGTTTGCACTCTTTTTTGAAGTAATTTAGACGGCTCCGGTGGTAATTGTGCATATGTTATCATTTATCAATTTGGTACTTTCAGAACGGAGCCTCGAAACTTGACTTTCTTTACCAAATCATCAACAATGGATATAATTTCACTTCCACTGGTAAATTAGGGGCGTCTTTAAATTGTCTGGGTTGGAGAATAGATTTCAAACTATTTTATACACAAGGTTTACAAGGAAAGGCAATGGTAAGCAAACTATTTTTTTCTTTTTGAAAAAGGGTGCCTGAAGTAGCCTAGTTTTATTAATGAGAATGTAATAGAAAAAAAAATCATCTTTAGTTCATGAACCTCCCTAAAGATACCAAATGCGTCCTTCTTGCTGTAGAAATACTCCAGAGCTTCAACTTTCATGTTCAAGTAATTCAAAAATGCAATTGGAGTAGGATTTCGAAATCTGGACATGCTCGACAATTTGGGGGAAGGGGTTTATTTTTGGTTGTTTTAATGTATCTTTTCAAGAATCTTTTTTGTTTTGTCAATCTTTGAAGCAATCTTGTGATATATTTCCTTTTTATATCTAGGTTTAATTTACACTTTCCAATTTAGGGTTTTTGTAATTCCCCCCCTAATTTTGGTTGATTGTAAAGCCTATAGACCTTTCTTCCTCTTATTTTCCTTTTTTCTTGAGATAAGGCCAGTCATTAGTGACTGTCCCTGACCCCCATGTAATTAATTTTTCTTTTCTCGGACTAGGATTCGAACCCAAACCCACTCCTCCCTTCCCTTGCCATTGCTACCACTGGATCACCCCTGGTGGTTACATAACTCAATTTTATTGTACAATTCTTTGACAATTCTTTCTTCTTCATTGGTAAACTCCAATTGCTAGTGGAATCAAGCAACCCTAGTGGATTTAATGCCCTGTGACTCGGGAAAACTCCAATTTGCTCACGGACTCGAGCAACTCTGAGCAAAGTTGTGAAAAGCGCTAGATGGACGGGCACCCGCCACCTAGCGTCTAGCCCGCCGCCTGGATCTAGGCGGTTCAAAAAAAAAAAAAAACTACTGAAATTTGCAGGGAAAAAATCCATAAAACCCCAAAACGTGTATAGTCGGGCGTCAGGGGGTCTAGGCGGGCATCGGGCGGACACGAGGCGCCGCCTAGACCGCCTTTTAGAACAGTGACTCTGAGGTGATCATTTTGGCAGTGAAGCTCTTGAAGTTAGCTCTTCGAACTAGGATCTTGGATCCAAAACAGAGCTCTGAGTTGATCGATACGGCTGTTCGTTAACAGCTGGGCATTCTACAACAACTGCGCAATGTCAATCGGTAGGACTATTCTACTAAAGTTGTGCAGTCATGTACGAATATACGTTATAAGATGGATTATATTTAGAAGTACTCGCAAAATTTGTCCTTGTGCACGGAACAAAAGATAGTCAATTGTCATGATGATCTTCCTCAAATCATATTTGGTTCCCACAAAATTTACTGAAATGAAACCTTTGTTCTAAAAATCGGTCTAGGCGGCGCCTGGTGCCTGCCTTGGCACCCGCCTAGCCCCCATATGCCCGACTATGCATGTATTTGGACTTTTATGGACAATTGATGCAATTTTCAGCAGGATTTAGGCGGGCTAGGTGCTAGGCGTCTCGTGCCTGCCCGACTAGTGCCTTTTACAACCTTGAATGAAACATAAGAACAACTGTGCTCCCTGGTACAACAAGAGAGACGATCCAACGGAACTCTGCATCAGTCATGGAACGCCGAGCTCTCGCCGGCGGTCGGGTCCAATGATAAGGTCAGACCGAGTCTCCAAGGTTAGAAAGAGAACTAGTGCAAGCATGGGAGATACTAGGGGTAGTCACCAAACTCATAACATACTCCGTATTGATAATGATCCATAAAATTGCTTAGATAGGATACCTACTTACTCGCCATTGAAGACATGAAGAATCTATGATTAGATAATGACTTGTCGATGGCAAATGTTCAATAGTCCAGGTAAATATGAACTTCCTGACAGTCTGATTGATAAGGTGTCCGACCTGAACGCAAACTGGTATTTCGTAATATCGACAGGCTTCTTGGAGTCTGACTCAAGCTTGGAATCCCCATATCATTTGTACCCCGTAAATGGGAACTGATGTAAGAGTTACAAAAAAACAAAGAGCTGATCTCCTGAATCCACCTAACATGCAACCATATCTGACAGATGGGTATGCATGCTACCTCTTTGGCATTCACCAAAAAATTTTCCACTTTAGTTTCTTCCCGCGCATCATGGAAGTCAATAGCACCCACGACCAAAATAAATGTCACCTCCACTTTAGATCGAAGTTACTTAGGAGATTCCAATAGGTAAGGTGCTGAACAAGAGAGTTCCCCTAACTTGCAACTTGCAAGAATGGCCGACTGATGAATTGGAGCTTTGACGTTGTTGTCTCCCCCCTAGTTGCCTCCCTCAAAAACCTTACGTTAGATAGGTCCCTGGTCTCTTATATTTCCAACTCGGGTGAGCTATGAATGATTCTATCTTCGTTCTTCCTTTCTTCTATATCTCCTTATACGCACACATGCGCACAAGAGCTTAAGTGCTGCCTTCCTGGTCTGTGTTTGGTCATGTCATGATATATCTTCTCTTATTATTTTTCATTTGTTAATCGTCATTTTTATTCCTTTTTTTTGTATTGATATAATTATATTTGCCTTTCCTCCATATTGTTTACAACAAATAACTGAGTTGTTTATTTCCCTTTGTTCTTTCCCTTCCCCTATCAAAATGCAGAGTCACCTGTGTGTGTACTTAATCAACTTGTTTGCCCTTCTCATAGGTATATTTTTCCTAGCTTAGTAGCACATTACTTGCACAAAGGTGTGGTATGTGACACATACATAGGATGCTTTTGATCACCTCTGTATGTGAAGTGTTTTGCTTGTTCTTTTATTTAAGATCTTTTTAGGGTAATCTCTTCTTTGCCTAGAAAACTCAATGTCTCATCTGACAGCTTATTTTGTACCTTACATCTTATGTGTTTCTTAATCTGGTGAAATATTCTAATTCGATGGACTTTGGATTTTAACAGGCTGCTGTCCCTGGAGCTTTATTTGAGGATAAGCCTCAATCGGCAAATGATGCATGGAGGAAACTCAACTCTGACCCCTTACTCCTTATTCGACAACGAGAGCAGGAAGCACTTTCCCGTATTAAAAATAATCCCATCCGGATGGCCATGATTCGGAAGTCTGTAAGTTTTCTGGCCTCTAATGCTTGTGTACTACAATCAAGTACATCCATACATCTGTTTACATTCTTTTCTGGTGCTATTAATAATCCATACAGCTTATATCAGTGATGCGATATAGATAATGGTTTAAATTACATTTTCTAATGGTATTTAGATTATTGTATGAAATAAATTATTTACTAGAATGAATCATCCTTGCTACACAATGTTTCTTTATTTGATTAGTGGTCCTTATCTTCCTTGGAAATCCATTTATGTATGTTCCTCGAAAGCTTCTTTGCTCCTTCTCACCTCATAATCAATCCTCCCATATTTTCCTCGAATGCATGGCCCATTCACAGACCCAGTTGAAGAGGTCCTGAAGTCGAGTTCAGCAACATCCTCAATGACAAACCCGGGCATTTCATTTTGCATTGAGCAATATCAAATTTGGCTTCGGTCCTCGAATTACTCACACTTGCTAGAGCTGGATCAGTATGAACATTTTTAAGCTAGAGCTGGATTCAGTCAATAATTGTAAACTTTGACCTGATCTAACCTAACCGGCTAACCAAACCTCACCTCATTTGCAAACCAACAAAAAAAAAATTGATTCTGCAGTTCACCAGGGACCCATCCTAAAAAACATGGTTTAAGGTCCGCTGCAGATTGATTGCGGAGAGTCCCGTTGCGGAACCTACCAAATTGGTTTTGCTTGGTTTCTGCCAAGTTTTGTTAATTTCGGACTGAAATGATCGAAACTGTATAACCCTTTATTTATTTATATTATTGTACATATCAAGAAAAAGATATGTATACATGATTGTGTGTGTGTGTGTGTGGGCACACACCCACACACACACAGACAGACAAAGAGACTAGTTGCGGAAAGAAACCAAGACTGAAGCTGAGTTCTAAAACCTTGCACAAAACACTTGGTTGGAAACTTCAGTTGCACTAAACTTAAGGATCCTTTATCTATATAAGTATCACTTTCGAATAATATTTGGACAGATTGGCAATTATCAGCTTCAATATTTTGTTAGTCAAGACTTGATGCCAGTTTGGATGGCAGTTATGTTTCATCCACAACTCCATTTGGTGCCAAACGCTAGAGGTGAGCCGAATAGTTCCCATTCAAGATAGGCATTTTCTCAAACGTGCTTCATTTCAGGGATCAAATAGGTGTTTCCGAAACTCTAGCCCAAAGAGTGTTCCGAAAATGGGCACTTGAGCAAATGTGACTAACGTAATTGCAATCAAAATTAGCCCTTAGCCTTTAGTGTGAAATTAAAATGTTAACAATGAGCCATCGTTCTTTAATTTTGATATGTAAATACTTCATTGGAACTTTTGATATCGAGTTAGATACACCGAGCATGACATTGTTCCTTGGCATGTTGTATTCTGTTAGCACATATACAGAATACAAGCATAACCAGCCTTTTCTATATTGAATTTCAGCCCAAATAATATACTCATACTCAGCAATTTTCTTCAAATGCAGGTAGAAGCTGAGAAGAAACATAGGGAAGAAAAAAAGGGGAAAAAGGAGAAGAAACACAAGAGGAAGCATAAACACAGTAAGACGAGGAATGAAAAGGATTCTGATTCAAAGACCTCCAGCGAAAGTGAGGATGATAGACGAAAGCGACGCCGTACAACATCAGAGCGAGAACATGGTAAAGGGCAAGGGCATTCATCTGACATTGGTGAAGAGGAGGAAGAAAGAAGAAAGGATGATCGTCTAACATCTGACCGCAACCGTGATTTGAAGACCTCCAGCGAAAGCGAGGATGATAGACGAAAGAGACACCGTACAACATCAAAGCGAGAACAAGGTAGAGAGAAACGGGATTCATCTAACATTGGTGAAGAGGAGGAAGAGAGAAGAAAGGATGATCATTTAACATCTGACAGCAACCGCACTTACTCAAACCACGAAAAGCATTCATCGAGAACTCGTTCTGATTCAAGATACCCAAAAGAATACGAGGAAGATAGGAGTGGGCGATCAAGAGAATATGACGGACACCATCGGTATAGTGGAACAAATTCATCTAAGCTTCATGAGGAGGAGGAAGAAAACAGGAAACATCTCCCTCCAACATCAAATCGGCATCATCACAGCTCTGAGCCAGGATCTGAGAACAAGGAGAGGGAAACTTGCTCGCAGAAAGCACCATGGCCAGGATACAACAGATCACGAGGCGTTCCAAAGATGACGGAGGAAGAGAGGGAGGCTCGTCTGAGAGAGATGCAACTCGATGCGGAGCTGCACGAGGAGCAGAGGTGGAAGAGGGTGAAGAAGGCCGCGGAGGCTGATGCCCAGGAGGTTGCAAGGGCAAGCTCCTCTGGTGGCAAGAATTTCTTAGACTCTGCTCAGAAGAGCATCTACGGGACAGAGAAGGGAGGAAGCTCCACGATTGAAGAGAGCGTTCGTCGTCGCGCGTTCTATTCGCAAGGGGGAACAGGAGCTCATGAAACCAATGCTTTTAGGCGATAAGTGTTGGAATTGTTCTGTATAGAATGTTTGTTGTTGTTACCTTTCAGAAGTAAAATTTCCAACACAGGTTGGTACCAGACTTCCGAGTACTTCTGAGCAAGGTTTTTCTCTTCTTGATTATTTTTTGGGCTGCTTGTTGTACAGATTCATTCAGAGCTCTAGAGAACCTCTAATGCCTCGTTTAGTTTGCTGAAAAGAAAGGACAGGAAATCAACTCTTTGCTCTTTTCACGAGCATGAAAATGTACAATTTCTATTCATTTTTATTTTTGGTGTTTGGAAAGATCAAAATTATAGTCAGAATATATGTAAAAGTTGGGGTAGATGGGAGGAACTATTTTTTTCATATTTATTTTTCTCCTTCGGAAACTAATTTGCACCTTTCATTAGGCATCCAAACATGGGTTTTTTTTTTTTTTTTTTCCTTTCCTTTTCTTCTTCTTATTCTTTTCTTTTGGCATTCAAACTCAAGAAATGAGTAAATTTCTTTTTCTTCCAAAATTCTGATTCTGCGAACCAAACTTGACCTAAAGGTGGTTTGTTGCGGTTGTGGAGAACTACAATAGTCAACCATGTTAACAAAGCATGAAAAAACTTTCATTTTTTGGTAGTATACTAGTACTGGAGTATAATGAATATTAGCTTGTCATGTAGAAGGTGCCACAAGCAAACCTTAGACCTCGTTTGGTTACCGGAATTTGAGCTTGGGAAAGGAAAGTGATTCCTTTCCTATGTTTGGGAGCCAAAGGAAAGTTGTTGGAAAGGAAAAATGATTCCCAAGAGGTAGGAAAATAGGAGGAAAAGTGGTTCCTCCCATTTATCTAAGGAATCACTTTCCTTCCAACTTTTCCGCATTTATTACAAAAAAATTTTGACCAAAATATCCATGTTCATAATATTATTTACTATTTTTATCCATAATATCTTTTAGATAAAAATATTTCTAAGTAATAATTATTTTTATTAGCACGAGGGTATTTTTGGAAAATTGACTTGATTTTGTTTCTTTTCTTTACAAACACCAAACACTATAATGAAAATTAAAGATATATTCCGGCTATAATTTCGATCTTTCCAAACACCGGAAAGAAAAGTTTATAGGAATTATAATTTCCTAAAGGAAAGGAAATACCAAGGAACCAGTTTCCTTTCCTTTCCATTCCGCGAACCAAACAAGGCCTTAGAGCGAAGCACCAATGTGGGTAGAGCATGTGGTTAGAAGCCTGAAACTCAACTGCTTATTTTGCATGATTCAAGTTTTAACTTGGAAGAAATGTCAGTCTGCTTGGGAACTATGAACCATTCTGTAAAATTGATGAGCTCACCATAAAGCACTATTCTCAACACATGCCCTTCATGAGGAGGGTATGTCTCAGCGCCGAGTTTGTTTCGACAAACTACTAGCAACAGGTTTTTCGGGGCTAGATTTTGTGGGACTAGGCTTCGCGACGTTGGTCCGTTCGACGGAACTAATTATTTAGCCAAATTTGGTTATCGCTTCAGCCGATATGGCAAAGGATGAGCCTTTGGTTGATTGATAGCGTTGTAGACGCTGATTTTGAGAGTCATTACTGGCTAATGATCCACGAGAATCTAAATGATTTGAAAATTAACTCCGGTTGATAGATCAGAAGATCTTAAATGAAAACTATTTCTAGTTGATAAATCAAATAATCTTAAATGAAAGTCATTTATTGGTGATAGAATCATAGATCAAAGAATATTTTCATGAGAGAAAAAAAAAACCTCTTTAAGAAGAAATCAAAAAGTATATTATATTATTAACAAATTTAGATCATGCTTACTTCTATTTTTCAAGAATGAATGCACGGTCATGAGCTTTTTTTTGCATGGTAGAGCTACGTGCTGATAAAAAATAATGATATCTCAATATGTAATTATACACAGCCTAAAAAAATAAAGGATCTCTATCTATTGGTTGAGCACAATCAACCACCTAGTTACACCTAATTGCAACATGATTTTTTTTTTTTAACAACTTTTGAAAATAGGACTTAATTTTTTTAAAGTTCTTTATACTTTGGAAATAGTAACAATTAGATTAGGTTTGGAATTATTTATTATGCCTTTTTTTTTCCTTTTTTTTCTTCTTGAAAAACAGTGTCTAAAGATTGGATTACAACAATAACTTGTAGAAAAAAAACTTTTGAAAATAAGTTTAATTTTAGAGAAAGCTAATGACAAGTTATTGTGAAATTTCATTATCGTTTTATTAAAAAACAATACGTCATAATAAAACACCAACTCCTGCTTACTTTTTTTTTTTTTTTTTAACGATGATTCAATTTTTGGATTTTTATAAAGTGCGGGACTTTGCTTCCTCCAAAAAAAGTAATTTGTAAGTGCTCTGCAAAAATTATTCGAAACTGTCCAAATATTTACATGTTTGCCACTAACTTTTTTTTTACTAAGGAACTGTCTACTACGAATACAATACTATCAAAAAATTTAGGCTAAATTATAACTTGATATCCTTAACTATTCCTCATTTTCAACTTAATATCCTCAACTTTGATAGGTACTAACTTAATACCCTCTCTCAACTAATATTTTTAACTTGATATCCTCCATTACCCTAACCGTTAGTTTTA
Organism: Iris pallida; assembly: GCA_029216955.1. Taxonomy (NCBI): domain Eukaryota; kingdom Viridiplantae; phylum Streptophyta; class Magnoliopsida; order Asparagales; family Iridaceae; genus Iris; species Iris pallida. The sequence goes on along the minus strand of JANAVB010029816.1, from coordinate 10,932,061 downwards.
ACGTTAAAAATAAAAATAATAAATAATAACAATCCTAAACTACCCCTCCCCCCCCCTCCTACCGATGCCCCCCCCTCCCCACCCCGGCCACCACCCCACCCTCCTCTACCGCACGCCAACATCCCGCCGGCTACCGTAGCCGCCACCCAACATGCGCGTGCCCCTCCGCCGCCGCCGCGCGCGTCCTGCTAGTGCTGTTGCGCCCTTGCCCCCAGCGCTCGCGCCTCCGTCGCATGACGCTCGCACGCACCTTGCCGGCGGCTGCTGCTCCTTCTCGCCGGCCGCTGCTGCTGCGACTGTGCAGTCCCCCCTCCGGCTGCCGGAGATAGAGGAGGGCGCTGTCGGAGAGAGAGGGATTTGGGAAGGATATTTTTGTCATTTTTTAACTTGATTAACATCGTTTGGGAAGAGGGTATCAAGTTAGTACTTATCAAAGTTAATTGTATTAAGTTGAAAAAGTGGAATAGTTGAGGATATCAAGTTATAATTTAGCCAATTTTTTAAAATAGACAATCCTACCAATATAGTAGACTTTCAGAATTTTCGACAGATCCCACTACATAATGGGTACATGACTATAAAGAAATTATACAGTCAAGACAGCATACATGACTGTAGAAAATTTCTACGATCCTTGACTGGATCCACGATTTATGTTTGTTGTCAAAAATTATATTGGTAAGACTGTCAAAATTTATGGCAGTGTTGTATCCATAATGGACAGCCGTTTAGAATTTTTTTTGAGTGATTCAACTCTCTCAAGGAATTAATAAACCATTTTGTTTTCTTTTACCAAAATTTATATTGGTATCCTTTTATATTGATTCAACTCTAAATTATATCGTTAAGACTGTCAAAATTTATGGCAGTGCTGTATCCGATTACGTGGCATTCTTGATTCAACTCTCTCAAGGAATTAATAAACCCTTTTATTTTCTTTTACCTAAAGAAACCAATATCAAACCTCCTCTCTTCTCCTCTTCTCTTCTCCCATGGCTTCCTCATCGAGCAGTGGCCTGACCTTCAAGCTCCACCCGCTGGTGATCGTCAATATCTCCGACCACCACACCCGCGTCAAGGCCCAGGCTCACCACTCCTCGACCTCATCCTGCTCCGCCGCCGCCGCCGAGGCGAACGGCGCCGTCGCTCCTCCGGCGAGGGTCTTCGGCTGCGTGATCGGCGTTCAGAGCGGGAGGACGGTGGAGATCTTCAACAGCTTCGAGCTCATCCTCGATCCCGTGACCGGAGCCCTCGATCGGGAGTTCCTCCTGAAGAAGCAGGAGCTGTGTAAGTCTCCCTTTTTGCACACAGGCACCCAGGGTTTCTACTTCTGGCATCGTAAACCCTAGATTTAGGGTTTTTTTTTCTTCTACTTGGATAAATTGTTAGGGCTCATTTGTTTATGCATATTTGCCCTCCAAAATAGGCTATTTTGCAACTAAATACCCTGAACTTTCCTGGTTTTGCATGTTGCTACCTGAAACTATTAAAATTAGCAGCTGTATACTTTGAACTTTCATCTAAATGCAACTTGGTACCCTATGCCAGTAAGGTAGGGTACCACTAAGAAATATGAAGGGCACCATCGTTAATGGCACAAGGGGGGTAGTGAACTGCAAAATTGGATAACTTCAAGTTTTTTTTTGGCTAATTTTAATAGTTTAGGGTAACAACTTGCAAATCCGGAAAAGTTCAGGGTATTTGGTTGCAAATTAGCCCACAAATTAGGTAATAAAATGTATAATTATGGTTACTTCATCTTCTAATTAGAGTTTTGTATTACAATCTTTTGTAACAAAAAAGGTAAGTTGATTAGGAATTGGAGTTTAATCATTCCTGTCCTGTGTCATCTAGGAAGCAAAGACATTTCAAAATTCGATTCTATGTCCCGTTAGAAACATATCGGCTATGCTGCATGGACACAGATACGGCACGATACTGTAAGGACACAGGACACCACCTATTTTGGTGCGTCCTAGTTTATTTTAGGGTGTCCAAGATGTGTACAATACGTGTCAAACACAACACGGCTCTAGTTTTTGGAGTGTCCATGCTTCCTAGCATATTGAATATAACAAATACACTAGGACATGTCCAAAATTTGTGAAGTGTCTTCATGTTCCGAATCATGTCAGGTCATATTCATGCCGGTGCCCGTAGTGCATCATATTATTGGTTCTTTTTAGTATTATATGCTGAAAATTGGATGTATAACTTCGAAAGCATCTGGACGTGCTCTATAGTGTTTCATTCATTATAGGAGAAAGAAAAGACAAGTATAATCCTTTCGACCACTTCTGTTTTAAAAAAAAGGAATTACTTGGAACATTAAATCCAAATCCATAGCCTCAACTATTCATGTCGAGTTTAACTTAAGAAATTAGTAAAATGCAAAAAATAATGGTAGGAATTGAAATTATAACACACTTCACTATTCTCTGAAATTTCCATTTTTTTTCTTTATGGGCATGATATAATGATCTTGAGTAGAAAGGATTGGAAATATCGTAATAGGTTTCTCTACCAAGACATGTCACTGAACCCTGCTCATAAAATTTGTTTACTACCTTCGAATAGCCAGTTAGTAAAAATCCTTATTGTTGCATGACCCTGCTTATGTATAAAGGAAATTTATAGGAAATGATCGGTGTACGTCGAATAACACTTCGTCCAACATGTACATTTATCATTTCCCATGAGTTTTCGTTAATGGGAGAAGCATTTGTGGCAGGCTTCTCATGGTTGATATTTAATAATTTATATGTTCATTATTTGGATTTGGTTAACTCAACCTAAATTCAAGGGAAATTATGTAGGCTGCACACTCACATCCCCCTTTCCCCTTCTCTTAATTGATCTAATTATGAAATCTGAATATGTGATGCAGATAAGAAGGTTTTCCCAAACTTTTACATCTTAGGATGGTATTCAACAGGGAGTGATGCTCAAGAGTCCGATATGCAGATCCACAGAGCGGTAAATTTGACATTATTTACGATTAGCGTCATAGTTCATTTTTTTCCTTGTTGAGCAAATTTTGGATTAACTAATTTCGGGAATTTATGGGTTTACCTTAGTAATTTAAATAACTAACATATATTGGAGTTTAGATCAATAGTCGGACCCAAACCAAATGTATTCTTTGGCTTCCTGTATCACCTTACTATGATTTAAGTTTTCGTTTTGGAAACGAGTTACCCTATATACTTAAAAGCAGTTGCAAGTGAACTAATTAGCTGCTGATTGGAATTTTGTGTGGTCTTCAATTGGTTTAATTTTAGTGTATCATTCACACACAAGTTTTCTCATGTAGCTTATATTGCAAATATTCTTGTATCAATGATACATTTCTTAGTTTAATAAACATCATTTTATGGATTGCCAAGGCGGACTCGGAATTTCCACCTCTTCTGCCACTATCCCATTCAAACTTCCTCTAGTTTAGCTTTAAGAGGATGGGACTTGATTGCCAATGTTTCTATAAAATATCAGGATACATACAATGAAAATGACTTGGCAAGATTAGTAGGAAGATTTTAAAATGTGAAGATTTGCTGGAAGATCGTAAAATGTGAAGAACTTTATCAAGAATTTAATAATCAGATGGTGGCTGAATGAAACCATGCCTTTGGGGGAGAGTTAATTGTTGGTGGGAACGAAGGAGCTTTCATTTAGGGAATGCCATTCCTTTTCATTCTTTGCGTTATATCTGATAGAGATGAATGCAATTTTCCATAACAAATTGTATTATTCTTCCCTCTTCTTCTAGACCTTTTATAGTATAGGGGAACATGGTGGGTGCTCCTTGGTTGCATGAGCTTAAACTGCATAATAAAGGTAGATCTACCTACCTACCAACCGTCCACAGATTTTATAGTATCATCTTCTACTGCTCATAGCTACCTCGGCTACAAATCAGACATCGACGTAAAGAGTTGATGTCATGTCAACAACCTCTCATAATAGCTTTGTCAAGTATTTTTTGGAGCTTTCTTATGCTCTATAGCTGACTGCATTATGGTGTGCTTTGATGATGATGAATGAAGGTGGTTCGATTCCTTCAAAAATGATGGGGCATAGAGATGTACAGGTAGCTTCAGTAACAGCCAAGAGAAGAATCCAACATAGGAATGGAACCGAGAGGTTTGGCTATACTATGGTAGAAACACAACAGTTCGCTGTCATGGGAACTTATCACTTCGAGGTTATCAAACATGTAGCATATTGTATTTAATTAGGTAGTGAACCTTTTTTTTTCCTTTCCTAATTTTAGTTGTATATTTTATAGATAAGTGATGTCAGAGGTTAAATCTAATAGGTTTGATATGAGAATTATTTGTGGGAAATGATATACTAAGGGTGGAAATCGGGTTGAGTCAGGTTCTTTTCGGGTTGACCCGTTTATGCTAGACCCAAATCGACCCGTAGAATAACGAGTCAACCCGACCGAGCAATTTAACCCACATTTTTTTTCTCTAGGCGACGAGTGTGGTTCCATAGGTTGTACGAAGAGTACTGTTGAGCGGCCAAAAGAGGCAGTGAACTAGTGGGAAAGAATGAGAAGGAAGCCCAATATCGGTGTAATGGTGAAAAAAAAGACACATGAAGCATTTGAGAAGGCCGTTCAAGTTTTAGAAAGGGATCTGATTGTCCATGACAGTAGCTTTTCTCGACAAGTATGAGCAAGATGGCTAAGTTCTTCTTCTTGATGTCCTCTTCATTCTTTTTCTTTCTTTTTTTGGGGTCTCTGTGACTATGGAGCTGTGGTGGTTTATAGATGGGGGCGAAGACAAGAGAGGAAAGAGGAAGTTACCTGTGTTAAAGGAATTCAAAGAGACAATTCTTTGATATTTCTAAGAAACGGGAGTCCTTTCTTACTGTCATCTTGGTACTATGTAGATATAATGGCTAGATAACTTAACAATTAGTATGAGTAAGTACATATGTAAACTTTATATTCATTACATTGGTATGTGGTTTTGTTGGACATTACTTTATTTCAAATATAGTAACATATGTGATCTCTTGGGTGGGTAATAGCGTGGTCAGAAGTTGGGGGATTTGAGTGGAGTTTGTAAAACTATGGTACGTTGTTTAACTTAAACGGGTTACGCAGGTTGCTGCCTAAACCCGAACCTGACCCGTTTATTAACTGGAAAACCAGTTTAGACCTCATCTGAACCCGTTTAAGATAGTGGGTAAATGGGTCATGTTTGGCGGGTCAGACCCAAATTGCCACCTTTATGATGTAAGTTGGACTTTGTATTATTTTCAGTATAAAGGATGCTCAAGTGGGCATTTGTGCTATGTTCTCTTACATGAACCTTAAAGGGAAGATGCAGTAGTTACTGGGAATGACATAAGCTATAATACCTATTCAATTAAGAGGGGCCCAAAATGTTCTTATTTTTTATGTACCGACATTCAGAAAATAAAATGAAATTGAATGGCAGCTAGACGTTTGTTTGACGGATTATTATACTTGAATAACCTTTGTTGTAACCGAGGCTAATATAACAACGTGATATATCATAAGCTAAAGGGACTTGGTATAGTATATTCATGTTCTAGGTGTCTATTTTAAGTGAGGCATTTTTACCTTCTCCAATGTGACCAACACAATCCATAGTGAGCACTATTTTACAAGGCGTCCGCCTCACCGCATTAGGCCCCTATCTAGGCATTTCGGATGCCCTGACGCCTAGGCAACTAGTATAGGTTGTGAGATTTTGAGGCGTCCGCCTTGCAATGGGAGGCACCTGCCTTGAACCGCCTCAACTCATCTTAGGCCGTCTCAACCATCTTGACATGCATTGACTTTAATATAACAAGTTCTAAGCCATTGAATTTGGAATCACATCCGAACCAAATAAGATTCATAGATATTATTAATAATTAAACGTATATATTAGAGATTTAAGAGGAACAATTCTTTCCTCTTCCGATTTTTTCCCTTATGTGTTGGGAACGAAGCGCGGAAACCGTTCCCCCAAACCCGAAAGTCCTGCGAGAGAACAGAGCAAAAACACACAAACCAAAAATACCAAACACAATCGCAGACACAAAGATTTTTGACGTGGAAAATCCTTGCGGGAAAAACCACGGGACGATCGGAATCCAACCCTGAAGAACCTCCACTAATGGAATAAAGAGAATAACCCTCTACAAGCTCCTCCCGATCCAACAAGGATCACCACAAGTCACTTGAAAGAAGAAATTTTTTGATTGCGGACTCCGAAGAACAAGAGATGCCGAAAAATTATTCGAAGTAATCTCTCCTTCACAATAGTCCTTAATCCTCTCTCTCTCTCAAAGATTGTAAAGCACTTTTGTTTTTGAGATGATTTTACAACTAGCATGCATCACCCTTTTATCAGCCCTTGGTAATCCATACGTGGAAGGCCAATATATATGGAAACTTCCAATATGCATCAATCATATATTTAATGGAAATCCAATCATAATTGGCTTGCCATAATTGGAAACCCAATTATATGGAAAGCTACTATATGAAGGATCCAATCATAAATATATGATCATGTAAATATGGAAATCCAATCATATATTTTCTTACCATATATGTTCTAAAATAGGATCCATGCACTCCCCGAGCTTTTCCGACACACGGATGGCGCTCGTCGCTCTCCGGGGTATTCTCCACATAGGTTGGGAACCCCACCCACTCCAACAAATCTCTTCCTTCACAACTAAGTGGAGGAACTCGTCATCCCGACGATCCTCCTGCAGTACTCAAACTTCCCCCTTGGTAGAACCTTCGTGAGCATGTCCGCTCCATTGTCATCAGTATGGACCTTCTCAAGCATCGCGTCCTTCTTCTCAACCACATCCCGTATCCAATGATACCGAGTCTCGATGTGCTTGGACCGGCTATGAAAGGTCTGGTTCTTCACAAGGTGAATAGCACTCTGACTGTCGCAAAGCAAAGTATACTGCTCTTGCTTCAGCCCCATTTCCTGCAACAGCTTTTTCATCCACAACAACTCCTTGCAAGCCTCCGTCGTCGCAATGTACTCTGCCTCTGTCGTCGACAAGGCAACACACTTCTGCAACCGCGACTGCCACGATACCGCTCCTCCAGCAAACATCATCACATAGCCCGAAGTTGATCGCCTCGTGTCTACATCTCCAGCCATATCAGCGTCGGTATACCCAACCAGCTTCGGCTCGTCACCACCAAAAGAAAGTCTCCAATCAGTAGTGCTTGAAGGTATCGTAGAATCCACTTGACCGCACTCAAATGTACCCTTCCAGGGTTTGAAAGATACCTGCTAACTGTGCCAACTGCATGAGCGATGTCTGGCCTCGTACACACCATAGCATACATAAGGCTCCCCACAGCTGAGGCATATGGAACCCGTTCTATATCTTCTTTTTCGTCCTCGGTAGATGGACACTGCTCCTCAGTGAACTTAAAGTGGGCCGCAAGGGGGCAACTCACTTTCTTCGACCCATCCATACCGAAACGCTAAAGTTTTCGGTGAATGTACTTCTTTTGGGACAAGTGTAGCAACTTGGACTCTCTCTCTCGGCTGATTTCCATCCCAAGAATAGTCTTTGCTGCACCCAAATCCTTCATAGAGAAGGCCGCGCCCAGTTGGCGCTTCAACTCCGCTATCCTAGTGGCATTCCGACCCACTAATAGCATGTCATCTACATAGAGCAATAAAACAATGAAATCATCATCGGCAAAATACCTCACAAATACGCAATGGTCCGACGTCGTCCGTGCATAACCATGCTCTCCCATAAACGACTTGAACTTCTTGTACCACTGCCTCGGAGCCTGCTTCAGACTATACAAGCTCTTTCTCAACCGGCAGACCAAATGTGACTTGTCCTTCTCACAGAATCCCTCTGGCTGCTCCATGTATAACTCCTCCTCAAGGTCACCGTGGAGGAATGCCGTCTTCACGTCCATCTGCTCGACCTCCAAGTCGAGACTGGCTGTCAATGCTAGCACCACCCAAATAGACAAATGCTTGACGACAGGCGAAAAGATCTCATCATAATCTACGCCTTTTCGCTGACCGTAGCCTTTAACTACCAGCCTCGCTTTGTATCGAGGGCGAGTAGCATCATTCGTCTGCTTCACTCTAAACACCCATCGATTCTTCAAAGCCTTCTTGTCCTTTGGCAACCGCACCAGCAAATAAGTGGAATTGGCGTATAAGGAACTCATCTCCTCCTGCATAGCCTCCATCCACTCCTGCCTGTGTTCGTCTTCCATAGCCTCTGCAAAACTTTCGGGCTCTCCCCCGTCAGTCAATAGCACATACTCATCCGGTGAGTATCTCGTAGATGGTCGACGCTCTCTGTCGCTCCTTCTCAGTGGAGCCACTGGTGCTGGCCGTATACCAACAGCCTCCTCCTCTTCAGGAACCGCCTCCCCGGCATGCTCATCCTCCTGAGGGGCACCCTGACCACCATCAGCAGGCTGATGATTAAGGTTGGGAGCGACTCCATGTACTGGCTCCTCCATAATTGGATCCTCTGCGATGTCCTCTGGAAACTGCTCGAAGCGAAATGACTCTTAACTCAGACAATTCCTCAGCCTCAGAAGGCGTCTCGGAATCCTGAGTGTTGGTCATGGTCTGATCCTCGACGAATACCACGTCCCTGCTTCTGTAGAGCTTTTTTTCCACCGGGTCGTAGAGTCTATAGCCAAACTCATCCCGACCGTAGCCGATAAAGACGCATCGCCTCGTCTTCGGCTCAAGTTTGGACCTCTCGTCCTTCGGTACATGCACGAAGGCCTTACAGCCAAACACTCGCAGGTGATTGTATGACGGCTCTTTGCCGTACCATACTTTGTCAGGCACATCACCCTGCAAAGGAGCACTAGGAGATAAATTAATAACATAAGCAGCTGTGAGAAGAGCCTCACCCCAATAACTGCCCGACAAGTTTGCTTCTGACATCAAACACCGCACCCTCTCCATCAGCGTCCTGTTCATGCGCTCCGCTACACCATTGAGCTGAGGTGTCTTGGGCGGAGTCTTCTGGTGTCGTATCCCTTGCTCTCTGCAATAAGCATCAAAGGGATCGATGTATTCGTCGCCGTTGTCGGACCGAACACACAATAACTTTTTGCCCGTCTCTCTTTAAACAGAGGTCTGAAACTCTTTGAAAGTAGGCAGCACCTGATCCTTGGTCTTTAAGGCATAGACTCAAACCTTCCTGGAACAGTCATCAATAAAAGTTACAAAGTAAGAAGTACCACCAATAGATTTTACCTTCATAGGACCGCAGACATCCGAGTGAATCAACTCGAGCAACGCTGGCTTTCTTGAACTTGGATGACTTTGGAAAGACACCCTATTTTGCTTCCCAGCTAAGCAGTGCGTGCACTTCTCCAACTTTGTAGACTTGAGCCCTGGAATCACCTTCCTGTTCACCAAGTAGCTCATCCCATTCTCGCTGATATGGTTGAGCCGCCTGTGCCACAACTCGGTAGACGCATCACTGATTGCGTTCACCTCCTGTGCCCCCTGTGCGCTCCCCTCCATATAGTAGAGACCGGACTTCTTGCTTCCTCTGACGATCACCATCGAACCTCTGGAAAGCTTTCACTGACTATTCCCGAAGAGACTGAAGAATCCCTCGTCATCCAACCTTCCAACCGACACCAGGTTGAAACGGATATCAGGGACATGACGAACATCTTTGAGAACAAGAACTGCACTCATCTTCGTCCTCAAATGCACATCTCCAACGGCAACCGCCTTTGACATATCTCCATTTCCCATCTTCAACACTCACGGTCGCCTGTCGTGTAAGTGGCAAATAGTGTCCTGTTGTGAGATACATGCGCTGAAGCCCCTGAGTCCACCAGCCAAGAATTGTCATCGTAGGCGAGGTTTGTGACAACCTCATCACCTACGACGATCACATCGCCTCCATGTATTGAAGCCGCCGCTGTAGTGTTCTCATCTTGCTTCCCCTTGTCGCCCTTCTTCTCTCTCTTCCAAGCGAAACAGTTCCGCTTGATGTGGCCCTTCTTGCCACAGTGGTAACACTCTGAGTCCTCGTACCGACCCTTGGACTTCCCCCTGCTCTTGTCTCTGCCACCACCTGGACCCCTACTTTTGTTCCTTCCGTGGCTCTCTGAAACCAATGCCTCTGAGTGGTGGGATGTGGATGAAGTGCCCTGAGAACGTCTCCGCATCTCTTCATTCAGCACCCCGCTCTTGACAAACTCCAGACTGACCACGCCTTCTGGAGCAGAAGTGATCATAGATACTCGTACGATCTCCCACGAGTCTGGCAATGTGCATAGCAACCAAAGTCCTTGAACCTCGTCGTCGAACTTGACTTCCATCGAGGATAGCTGGTCCACCACGCCCTGGAACTCACTCAAGTGATCCGTAATGGATGCACCATCTTTGTACCGCAGACCCATCATCATCCGGATCAGGAACAGTTTGTTTACCCCGGTCTTTTTCACGTACAAAGATTCCAGCTTCTCCCACAACGTCTTCGCATGCTCAATATTGGCAACGTGGTTGTACACGTTCTCGTCAACGAACTGTCGCATGTACCCACACACCTGTATATGCTCGAAGTTTCAGTCCTCATCGGATTTGTCATTGGGCTTCTCGGATGCAAATACTGGAAGATGCAGCTTCTTGATGAACAACAAATCCTTCATCTTGCTCCGCCAATAATGGTAGTTGGTACCATTCAGGTTCACCATGCGCACCGGCTTTGCGTCCATCTCTGCTTCATGGTTTGACTGTCAACTCCTGACACTTCTTTGAACCCAAAGCTCTGATACCACTCTGTTGGGAACGAAGCGCAGAAACCGTTCCCCCAAACCAGAAAGTCTTGCGAGAGAACCGAGCAAAAGCACACAAACCAAAAATGCCAAACACAATCGCAGACACAAATATTTTTGACGTGGAAAACCCTTGCAGAAAAAACCACGAGACGATCGGAGTCCAACCCTGAAGAACCTCCACTAATGGAATAAAGAGAATACACCCTCTACAAGCTCCTCCCGATCCAACACGGATCACCACAACTCACTTGAAAGAAGAATTTTTTTGATTGCGGACTCCGAAGAACAAGAGATGCCGAAAAATTATTCGAAGTAATCTCTCCTTCACAATAGTCCTTAATCCTCTCTCTCTCAAAGATTGTAAAGCACTTTTGTTTTTGAGATGATTTTACAACTAGCATGCATCACCCTTTTATAAGCCCTTGGTAATCCATACATGGAAGGCCAATATATATGGAAACTTCCAAATTCCAATATGCATCAATCATATATTTAATGGAAATCCAAACATATTGGCTTGCCATAATTGGAAACCCAATTATATGGAAAGCTACTATATGAAGGATCCAATCATAAATATATGATCATGTAAATATGAAAATTCAATCATATATTTTCTTACCATATATGTTCCAAAATAGGATCCATGCACTCCCCGAGCTTCTCCGACACACGGATGACGCTCGTCGCACAGCTCTCCGGGGTATTCTCCACATAGGTTGGGAACCTCACCCACTCCAACAATGTGTTTGTCCGAACCCACAGTAATCATCTCTATTTTTGTCTCCAACGAGTACTGCCACCAACCAATATGCAAATGATTAAATCTCTCTCTCTCTCTCTCTCACCCCTTTCCTCACTGACTCTCTTTTTGTTTTTCTCCTATGCAATGTCTAAGAATATTGATCTCTCCAATAGTGTGTCTTGTTCTATTCTCTTTTTTGTTTTGATGAATTTTTGTTCCCTCTCCAATAGGGTATTTTTTTCCTCGTCTCCTCACATGCAGTTTAGGAAACAAAAACACTCAATTTGTATGGTTCTTGTCGTACTCGACACGTATTGGACACGCGACAAACACTCTAAAATACACTAGGACGCTATATTAGGTATTGAATATGTGTCTTGTCCGAAATTTGGCATGTCATATTCGCTACCTATATGGTGTATTTAGGTAGCTATGGTTCTTTCCTAATTAAAGACTAGTTTTTTCTTACTTGGAGAGAGAGAGAGAGAGAGAGAGAGAGAGAGAGAGAGCTAGTATGACTTCGGATAACATAAATTTTAGCAACTACATGTTTGTCTTAACCTACCTACTGCACACCCCAAAATTTTAGCCTTGAGGTCTTTCAGGGCTTTGCCGCCTCATGTCGCCTTAAAAAGCTTGATTGAGAGAGATTATAAGTGATAGAGAGAATATGTGCCTTGCCGTCTCGTGTCCCTTAAAAAGCTTGATAGTGAGAGAGATTATAAGTGATAGAGAGAATAGGTAAGGGAGAGACCATGGTCATAGCTGGCTGTTGTGTCGGATATCATTAATGTACCTGGCCTTGTGAAATATATTCCTAGGAACTTTCTTTCTAGATTTCCAATTCCATTGTATAGAAGCAGTTCACTTTGGTTGATTATCTTAACTCAACACATTTTCACTGCATTTACCTTTTTGATCAAATTAATTGAACAATATCAACTTCAAACAAAAAGTTAATGGAGGTTTCTCATGATCACCAGACTATTTCATTCTAAAGGGAGAAATTTTGGATGATAAGGATGAGTTAAAATATTGTAGTAGAAGTAGTTGTTACAGTTTAATTGGCTTTTTATTTATGCAATTAACATTTTTGAAACAGTTGATGGATATTAATGAAAGTCCTGTTTATCTGCTTTTGAACCCGTCAATCAACCATGCTCAGAAGGATCTGCCAGTAACCATTTATGAAAGTGGTATGTAAACTCAACCAAATGCCCATAGTAGATGTTTATCATGTTTAATATTTCTGCAGTTCACATGAATGTTTAGATCAAATAATATGTTCCTTGTACCCTCATCCATGTGGAGTTTTTTACTTCCAAAATTACTATATAACTGCCACTATAAAGGAAAAGAAATCGGTATTTGCAATATCTACGGATAGTGAGAGGTAATAGAGGTAGTAGAGCTTTTGCTGAATGCAACTAGTATACTTACATACAAAAAGCTATTGTTCTTACATACAAAAAGCTATTGTTCTCGTAGCATTCTTCAATGTTGCACATGCCATACTTTTAAGCTATGGAGGAGACTTCTTACTATCCACAAGAGTCTGTTCCCTTCGTGTAATTTTTCTTTTACTTTGTAATGTCGATATTCATGAGTTAATAGAAATATTATAATTAAAGATTTTCAATAATTTGTTAAACTAGAAAGTAGCTTATTACATGTTTATGCATATCATGACTCCAACGTTAAATGACTTGTTTCCTATACCCTCTCCTTTCTTTTTATCCACATTTGAAATGACTAGAAAACAGCATGATGACAAGTGTACAAAACTGATATATTGTACAACATACGACCATTGTTAATGGGTTTGCACTACCCCTTGGAAACGTATCCGGTCCTACTACCCCTTCGAAAAGTATCCATACTCCCACTACCCCCGGGAAAGTATACAGGATCGGTGACCAATATGATGGTCACCAAAAGTGGCTATCCTAATTTACAGTTCAAAAGTTTTCAAAGATATCGATGAAAGAGAAATAGAAGACAAAAGAAGTTGCTTTGTCAAATTCAAACTTTTCGATAAGCAACACAGGAGGCAAAACAAAGAGGGTGGCTAATTTTTTTGGAAAAATTTGAGTGGCACCCCACTTTTTTTACGCTTATTTAAGGTGCACCCCACAACATTACAATATTGTATAACACCCCCCACCTTTAACGAATTCTGTCTAAAACGAACGGTCAAATTTTTTTTTGACGAAAATACCCTTGTCTACTTTTGTGTGTCCTCCCTTTCCGTCACACGTGGCTGCCCGTCCCCCGCCCCCCGCCGCCGTCCCCCGCCCCCCGCCGTGCTCGGCCTCCCTCCACGGCGTCGTCGCACTCCCCCCCTCCCCGACCTCGCCGGACCCCTCCGGCCATCACCACCACCACCATCACCAACATCATCACCATCATCATCATCACCACCACCATCAACCATCATCACCCCCCCCCTCCCGCTCCGCCCCCCCCTCCCCCCCCCTCCCGCTCCCCCTCCCCCCCCCCTCCCCCCCCTCCCGCTCCGTCCCCTAGCAGTAGCGCGCGGCGGCGGCGGCGGCAGCATCGCGCGGCAGCGACGGCAGCAGCAGCAGCGCGCAGCAGTGGGGGCTAGGGGGCGGAGCGGGAGGGGGGGGGGGCGGAGCGGGATGGGGGGGGGAGGGGGTGGAGGCTGGCTGCCGGCGGGGAGGAGGGCTGCCGACGGTAGCAATGGGAGAGGGGGGGTCGCAAGGGTTGGGTAGGGACATAACGAGAGGGTATTTTCGTCCAAAATAAAGGGTCAAAGGAGTTGACCGTTAGTAATAGACGTTTTTCGTTAAAAGTGGGGGGTGTTATACAATATTGTAATGTTGTGGGGTGCACCTTAAATAAGCGTAAAAAAAGTGGGGTGCCACTCAAATTTTTCCAATTTTTTTTAGTTAGTTCTTAGAGTCCATAGCAGTTGTTCATGAATAGAAGTTTATGAATTCCACTTTTCGATAAGCAACACAGGAGGCAAAACAAAGAGGGTGGCTAATTATTTATTAGTTAGTTCTTAGAGTCCATAGCAGTTGTTCATGAATAGAAGTTTGTGATTTTCTTGTGTCCCTTTGGGGCTACTTACTTAATATCGCAATAATTTGAGTTTTGAAGTTTGCATTCTTCGTTTTACATTGTATTATGAGTTCCTCTAATCAATAGTAATTTTGGATTGAATGTTACAGAGGACATGGTAAGTTTGACTTGAATGGTACAGAGGACCATGTCCTTACCAGAGCTGAATGAAAGTAAAGGACAAATAACCGACCCCAAAAATTTAGGATAAAGGCTCTGTTTTGTTACACAAACACACAAACCAGCCGCTCTTAAGTGAACCACAATCCTTAATAGCGTATGGTTAAGTCGTAACCCCGGGTACTGGGAAAAGTAGCATACTGGTTGATTGAGTTGCGAACTAATGTAAAATTACATGTAACAACAACGAGAAGAAATCCTTTATACCGAAATTGTAGTGTTGGCTATCTGAATATCTGATATGGAACAAATAAATAAGTTAGAAGAAGCTGCATTGATTTTCAACTTATTTCAATTTTCCTTCTGGATTGTTGTATGTTTGCATATGTATATCTATCTCCAGTATTACAAGTTTATTAAAATATCCCTTACATGGAATTGTATGTTTGCATATGTATATCTATCTCCAGTAATATAAGCTTATTAAAATATCCCTTACGAACCGTTATAACAATAGCACGGTCTTTGTCCTAAATTTTGGGTCAACTATTCGAATCCTTTTTTTTCCATTCAGCTTAGTTACGGGCTATGTCCGCTAACATAAATAGAAAATATATCCTTTGTTAACAATTCAATCCAAGTTCGTTTAGGCCTACCCCTACTTCTAGCAGCTTCTTTGACTAACTTCTTATCGTTCTTTCTAACGGGTGCATCTATTAGTCTACATTACACATGAGGATGTTTTTCTCGTCATATCTTCAAGTGGTGCCACCTCTAGCTTTCCACGAGTACGCTCATTTGTTATCTTGTCTTTCAATATATTGCCACCAATCTGTCTTAGCATTCTCATTTCAACTATGTTCATTTTGTAGACGTTTTTTTAATTGCCCAATCCATAAAGCATTGATGGTCTTATAGTGTCCTATATATAACTTTCTTTCAAATTTAATGGTAACTTGCGATCCTAATGTACTCCGGAAGCACCCTTCCATATCAACGTTTTGCTTAATTATATGAAGAACGTCATTCTCAATCTCTTCATCGTGATGAATCCTATATACCAAAAACTGTCACTCGTAGGTATCTCTTGTCCATCAAGATGTACTCCCTCATTTCTTTGACCTCTAGTTGATGTTACATTCATATTCTTTGTTTCGTCTACTAATTTAAAATCCTTAGATTCCAAAGTCTCTCCACAATTTTATTTTAGAGTCTAACCATTCTACAATCTCACCAACTAATACAATATCATCAACAAACAATATACACCATGCAACTTCATCTTGAATATTTCTAGTAATTTTATCCATAACCAGCACAAACATATAAAGACTTAAAGACTTGATGCAAACCAGTTTTACCAAAGCATAAGTTTTAGATGTGTTAAAAACATGTTTAAAGCTTTCTGGTACCTGTAACATTTTCTCGCCTTTGCTTCAAACAATGTTGCGTATGTCCCCAAAATAGTGCCTTACATGCTCTAGAGTGCGAGATTCTGTGTCCAACATTTTCTAGTAGCCACTCCCCAAAACCTTATTTTGGATAGTTGCGGTACACATTGGCCGTACGACTTCCATAGCCTGGCATATATGTATGTAACTTGGGCTGAACAACATGTAAGACACATAAATGATTTTTTCTTTTGTAGTCAGGGTTCATCCTGAGCAGGACTCATAACTTGTATTATATCTAGAACCCATGTGTAACTGTTTCCGTACACATGTACCAGACATTTGAGGAGTAGCTAAGTCTACATATCTATGCTTGTCATGCTGCATTTCTGTACTGTATTCATCATTGTGCTTCACAATCTTCCATTATATCTAGAAATGGTCATTCATGAAGGAATCATTACCTTCCAGTGGCCTTGTGGTGGTCAAATTAAGTGAAGTTTTTGAATAACATGCTAGAAATGTGATGCATGCTATGGCTGCTCAAAAAGATACCAATCAGTTGATGCCCCAGTAAAAGGCCAACTTGTAGGCTGCAGGAACAGAAATTTACGCGATACTAGGCTTCATCATTCTGAATCGGCTCCATATCTTGTCTTCTATTAAAACACATTTATATTAACGTGTCTACACCTGATACATATCCTCAACTTTTGAGGATTGTCCATGCGTACTAATCAATGAAATGTAATGTTTTAGATGTCCTATCATCCTATGTATCAATGTTGGTGCTTGATAACTTGCAAGTTGCAACTAATCCTAGAAATAATCTACATTGAAGGAATCATCACCTCACAGTGCAAGTAGGCACTCTTCTTTGCGGAGTCAAATTATGTGTGAAATCTGTGCAATAACTTGCTAACTTGGTAGAATTGCAAAACACAGTGCAATCTATGGAGAACCTGATCAAATGGATACGAGGGAAGCTGATGCTCCATAAGGGCCAATCCATATGCCAGGGGATGGTCCAGAACTTTACGCTATTTAGTATCTTACAACCCTGAAAACCATCTTGACCAATAGGTTGTATTTCCTGTATGTGTGACAATTTGCCCTGGCCTATTAGTTTTCTGGCGACAAAGGCTCGACTATTTGGGATGATTTGATTGAGGTACACACACATTATTAGATGTGGGACTAAAAGAGACTAAAAGAAGAGATTACGTAGAAGATCCTTTTACAAGTTTAACCCGGTGGGAGCTCTACAGTAGTTGAGAAGTATTCACTTTCAATTCCAACAGTTCGGCTTTTATTCCTAAGAGTTTTGAGGATTAGTCATGTCCTTGTATCCATACCATGTTAAGCACTGTCCACGTAGGTGCTTCTTAGCCTGCAAGTAATCTTGAAATGATCGATACTGGAGGAATAATCACCTTATATTATTTGACCATAACGATGAAATTTTCTCGCTATTATTATTATTATTATTATTATTATTATTATTTTCATAATTCACTTTCAAGTATCAAAGCCTCATGCATTTGTGAACCTAAAAACAATTTCAGAACTAGTCTAAATTTTTAGCTTAATATTATATTTTAAATTCTTAACTTTATATATGGATCCATACAAGGAATTTTCATATTCTAGTCCTAATTCAGCAGAAATCTGAATGAAATATTTACTTGCATTAAGACTGACAGATGATATATGACTAGTTAATCACGGCATGTAAGCTTAATAGTACAACTTAATAAACTTTTCAATGAAAACTAAATACAAAGGTTACAGATGCTTATAAATCATCGAGTTATTACAGAAACTTACAATGAGCTATATAATCATATTTTTCCTAACCAGATTATTGTTGACTAATCTTGCACAACTTTGTACTCCAAGATCCTAGATTATAGTTGACTTTTTGATTGCAACATCTAATTATTGAATGAAGTAGCTGAGATGGCCCTTATTACTCTCAATGCATTAGATTTCATTATTTCTTAGCTTGCACTGGAGTGTTGTCTGGTATTACAGTATCATGACTAACAAGTGGGCTTTTAAATGTGTGTGAACTGGAAATACTTGGATGCTACTCCAGAACTACATGTCATTGATGGAATTCCCCAGCTTATATTTGTAACATCCAGTTACACAATTGAGGTTGGTCTTCCCAGAGATTCCGTGTATCATATTTTTGGCTATATGCTTTTGCTAATTATATTATTTATTTTTTTGTTATTTAAGACTGTAGAAGCCGAGCGGATTTCAGTGGATCATGTAGCACATCTTAAACCATCTGATGGTGGATCTGCTGCAACACAATGTAATTCCTTTTCTGATTTAGCCAATATAATGATGACACGTGTTTTCTATTTCGGCACACTTGAATTTTCATTCTATCTGGCTGTATAAATTTCATGAGAAACTTGGAGAACACTTACAAACATGGGTTTCTTGAGCAGTGGCTGCACATCTTACTGGTATACATAGTGCCATCAAAATGCTAAATAGCAGAATCAGAGTTCTCCATCAGTATCTTCTTGCTATGGAAAAAGGTAGAAAACTGCAACCTTATACCTCATGTATATATCTGATATATGATATATATTGACTTTATAGCTTCACCTGCACTTATGCTTCTTCATGTCATCTCCTCACCCCCCCCCCCCCCCCCCCCCCCCCCCCCCCCCCCCCCCCCCCCCCCCCGCCCCCCGCCCCCCGCGTAAATTATAGTTACTTTGCATGTTCTTCTGCAGTCCTTTTACTTCATCCCATATTGGCACATCACTTTAACCTCTGTTCCTATTCTTTCTTCCAATTTGGTTTATTGCTTCTTTTTTGTCACTTCATACTTCATTTGATCCATTGCTTTTCTTTTATCTATCAAGTCGCATGTCCCTTAAATGTTTGTTACTGTCTAATATCCATATTTTTTATTTAGTCATGTTTAATACGTGGATTTGTTTCATTTACCACCTATGATGACTTCAAAACTTGTAAGGTGAATAGGGTTTTGCATCCTTAACATTTGTTAAAACAAGTGAATGGCCTGATTTAGTTATTATGCAGATATATTGTATGATTGTAATCAGGGAAGTGCTTGTCAATTCTGTTGTGGAGCTTTCTCATGCTCAATACCTGATTCCGTTCTGATGGAAGAAGCCCTGGACGACTGTGATGATAATTGTGACTTAACATTCTATTAGTTGAGTATTTGAAACAAGGATCCTTTTATGTTTAACATGCAGGTGACATTCCTCTCGAGAATTCATTACTCAGGCAAGTGTCAAGTCTTTTGAGAAGATTGCCAGCCATGGAATCTGAGAAGTTCCAGGATGACTTTTTGATGGTATGTCTCAAAGAAATAGTTACATTAGTAGAAATAGCTTTGGTAACATACATGCCATGTGTAACTTCAGTGAAAAGACAATCTAACAATGAAAATTTCCTGCCTTGTCAGGAGATTTGGCATTGTTGCTACATAATTATGAAGAATAAGTTGCTTAGTCCCGATTTAAGCAAATATTGTAGTCTGATCTTATGATGTTAAAATCTACCAGTTGTATTTGCATTCAGAAGTCGCCTTTGATGACACGCATGCTTGTGTATCTTGAAAAGACATTTTTAATTCAATCTCAATTGTTAAACCATGAAACTTTACCCATCTTATCAGGACATCTTGGTATGTTAAGTCTTATACATGGATGCATGATCATGAATCAGAAGTTGCTTAGTTCCAATTCAGGAAAATAAGTAGTTTTTTTTTTTGTTAGAATTGAACAGTCAATGATGATCAATCTTCCTTTGCAGGAATTCAACGACACACTCCTCATGACTTACCTTGCCATGTTCACCAACTGTTCAAGGTAAAGCAAGAACCTTTGTGATGCTGCAATTTTTCATCTGTCCCCAAAGTAACATCGTCTTTTCATTGCACGAGTCCTTTGGTAATTGTAAGGTGTCCAATCAACTAGATTAAGCAGTGATAAGTAAAAGAAGACATGCTAAAATATGAGATGCCATATTAAACTAAATTCTTTGCTGGTGGCTATAAACCTTGAACTGTTGAAACCTGCTAAGATAAATCCGGGGAAGGAAAGCTGTTACACAAGTGATAGTGAGCTTTCAATGTGTAGTACCCAAATGATGAGTAAAACTTTGATACAGAAGGGGGTATCAAAGTTTTGATACCCCTATGTATGACAAGTGCCCCCCCCTCAAAGTTTATATTATATATATATATAGAAAAACCCAATTTATTCATAAAGGCCGAAAGGCCGAACTTTTACAAGTATACCATGAGGCGCAAAATGCCGAAGCCTATACACGTATACTGACAAAAGAAGAGGAAAATAGGGAAAGGGAGAATCAACTCGGGTAATCTGAGGAGAGGAGAGCGTTCCAGAAAACCGTCTGGCCATGATTGCAGAGGGCTCTCCGTTTGCGGCACTGACGAATGGTCTCCCTGATCAGTTGGTCTGCGTTGTACTGGTGTCCTTCATATCTAGCCTTGTTCCGATTCTTCCATAGGACCCACGTGGCTGCCGCAGCAGCGATCTGGTGGCCATGAGTCGCCGATGCCCAGGTAGCCATGAGATGGTGAAAGTGTTCTCCCCCGTGAGGCAACCGACAATGTTGGGAGAGAGCTCTCCAGACCTTGAACGATAGCTCCCCTTGGCTGAGGATGTGGTTGAGGGTTTCGGATTGACGATCCGCGCAGCAATTACATGCGGAAGCAAGGCTGAATCCGATAGTGTTGAGAGTGTCGTATGTAGGGAGTATGTTGCGAAGGGCTCTCCAGATGAGGAAGGACCACTTCTTGGAGATGCAAGCCTGCCAGAAGGATGCGATAGTAGGAGACGGGGCCGCATTGCCGATGATTACTCTTCTAGCCGACTTAACCGAGAAAGCGCCGTTAATATCGGGCGACGACTCAAGCTTATCAGCTTCGGCTCCGATCTTTACTCTGCTACGGCGAATGAGATCGACCGCCTCGGGCCCAACCCACACCCGAACTTTGGTCCAATTCCATGTGTTGTTAGGAAGGTCCCATAAGTCCTTGATCGTGCTGTTCCTGGGCGCGGCCGAAATGTTGGGCAACAAGATATCTCCGACCCAGCGTTACAGAAATGGTGAAGCTTCGTCGATGCCCACCTTAAGGCGAATCGCTGGTTCAGCTAGGGACCGCCCGGTGAGGATGCGACGCCAGGCTGCCGAGGATCTGCTGTTCGCGATGGCCGTCGACGGGTGGATGTGTTTGTAGTATCTGGCCATTATGAACCTGGACCATAAGTTCTTGCTCGTGCATAGCCTCCACCATAATTTCATCGAGAAGGCGTTAATGATGTGGGAAAATTTAGTGAATCCCATACCCCCCTCTTCAGTAGTGCGAGCCATAGTATCCCAGCTTGCCCAATGATGCTTGTCGTGGCCGCCACTGTGACCCCAGAGAAAGTTGCTGAAGATGCTCTCGATGTAGGATAGAACTTTCTTGGGAGGGGAGCAGGCTGCCAGGGTGTAGATGGGGATGGAAGTGAGGACGTGTTTGATGAGGATGATCTTGCCTTCGGGGGAAAGTGTGGCGTTGTGCCAGCCCTCGATCTTCTTCCTGATACGGGTGGTCAGGTATTCGAAGATTCAGGCGTTAGATCTGCCGTAGACTAGGGGACACCCCAAGTAGTGGAATGGAGGGTGCTGGACGGGGAATGAGGTGGTGGTAGAGATGCTCGCCACTTGTTCTCTCTTGAGGTTGTGGTGGGTATAGATTACACTTTTATCCCGATTGATCTTCTGCCCAGAGCACCTTTCGTATCTCTAAAGCGTGTTGTGGACGACGTCTACAGATCCGGCGTTCCCGGAAGAGAATATGAGGATATCGTCTGCGAAGGCCAGGTGGGTGATGATCGGGCAACCGCTGGCGGTGTGGTAATGCTGGAAGTTGGGGGTGCTCGGCATCTTATTAAGGTTTCTGCTCAAAGCGTCTGCCGTGATGATGAAGATGGTAGAGGATAGGGGGTCACCTTGACTAGATTTGAAGAATTCGTCCGCGTAACCGTTAATAACCGTGGAGAACCACGAGTTGCTGATCGATCTCCACACGATGTTGGTCCAAGTTTCGGAAAATCCGAAGGCTCTGAAGACCCAGATCATAAATTGTCAATCCAGTCTGTCGTAGGCTTTTTCCATGTCCAATTTGATGGCAATGTTGCCCCCTCTTGCTGAGAGCTTCATGCAGGTGACTAACTCTTGGGCCAGCATGATGTTATCTTGGATGTTTCTTCCCCGAACGAAGCCGCTTTGCTCTTCTGAGATGATCTTGGGGAGAAGGCCTGCCATGCGGGAGGCGATGATCTTGGATATGATCTTGTTGGTGAAGGTGCAGAGACTGATTGGGCGAAAGTCGCGGAAGGTCTCTGGGTTGTCTTTCTTCGGGATAAGGATTAGGTTGGTGCTCGAGATGGCCCTAGGGTATGTGGCTCCCTGGAGGAAGGCGGAGGCCGCACTGTGGATGTCCCCCTTGATGATGTCCCAGCACTTACGGAAAAATGTTCCCGAAAATCCGTCCGGCCCGAACGCACTGTGTTCGTCGAGGGCCCAGACGGAAGCTTTGACTTCGTCCTCGGAGAGGGGCTGTTCGAGCCGGGTATTGTCTGTGTCGCTAATGAGATGGGGGACCTTGTCAAGGAAGGTGTTGTCTTTGGTGACCGTATCCTTGGTGAAAAGTCTGGAGTAGAAGTTAGCAGCTGCCAGTTGGATACCCTTGGGGTCGCTGATGTTGGTACCGTCGTCAACAGTAATCTGGTGGAGGGTGAGTTTTTGTCTGCGACCATTAACGCAGGCGTGAAAGAATTTCGAGTATATATATATATAAGTTCCCGAGGCCGTAGCCCGTTGGGAACGGCGAGGCACCCCGCGTGGAGGGCGCGGGTTCGAGCCTCCTTGAGAGCACGCTCCCAAGCTCCGTTAAGAAGTGCGCACGACAGCACCGCTAGGGCTTCGCCCGCGACGACGCTCACACCTCCCCCCGGCCTCCGGATCCGCTCGCCGGAGGGGGGAGGAGGCCGGGGGGAAGGGGGGGTCGGACGGACCCCCCCTAGGTGGCGGCGGCAACCCTCTTGGAGGGGGAGGGGGAGGGGGGGGCGGGAGAGGAGGGGGGGTCGGGCCGACCCTCCCAGGCACCGGTGGCGACCCCCCCAAGCCGGGAGGGGGATGGGGGCTACTCGGGGGGGGTCGGGCGTACCCCTTGAGGCGGAGACGGATGGCCGGGCAGGCCAGTCGGCGGCTGCGGTGGTGGGCTTGACGGCGGTTGGCCCGGCAACGGGGTCGGGTGTGGATCGGATCCTCTCGGGCGTCTCCAATGCCCCGACGTTCGTAGCCGGATCTGGAACTGGGGCTCAGGGTGACCAGATGGAGGGAGGCGGATGGACGACGGTTACGCGACGTCGTGTGGCCAAGACTGGGGGCAAGGTGGGGGGGGCTCTCAGAGCCTCCAAAAGGCACGCTACTCTACAGACCGGAGACAGGGTGAGGGTTCGGGGTTGCGGTCATCGGCCCGAGGTCCTGTGGCGTCTACTGGAAGATCGGTGGGCTGGCGTCCCAAGGCGTCTGCGGTGGAAAAAGGGAAGGGCAAGGTGGTGGACCTGGGTGGTCAGGGTCCAGGGTCAACTCCCGCGGAGGTTGTCCCCAGGCCGCATGGGACGGCCCCCCGGGTGGAGGGTAGATCCTGGGTGGATATATGCAAACCAGTGGGACCAAAAAATCCTACATCTATGGAGTTCGTGCTACCGAAAAAGGTAGGGAATGGCTTCCGGGCCTCGTTCCCTGCGGAGGAGATTGAGAAGGTTACTGCCTTCTGGGAGAACACTCTGGTTCTGTACGTCTTGGTTAACAAGCCATTCTATGGACAGATCCGGGGATATGCGACGTGGGTCTGGCAGCCGAAGGGCAGTATGGAGATATGTGCTAGAGAAAATGGTTTCTTCTACGTGAAGTTTGGGCTAGCAGTAAACCTGGAGGGGAGAAGGCATGCGTAAAGTTGGATCTGAGGAAGGTCTATGACATGGTCAAGGGATTTTCTTTGTCATCTGATGTCTGCCATGGGTTTCGACGATAGCTGGGTTGCGAGGATCCGAGAATGCATCACGACTCCCACTTTCTCTGTCCTCATTCAGGGCACCCCATTTGGGTACTTCCAGAGCATCCGTGGACTTAGGCAAGGCGATCCTCTGTCCCCTTACCTATTCACGCTTGTCATGTAATACTTCACATGCCTGATGGACATGGCAGTACATCGCGGGAGACTGGTTCCATTGTTCTGGAGGATTGACCCCCCAGTTACCCACCTATCTATGCAAACGATCTCTTGGTCTTCATCCCGCCATCTACAGAGGGTATGCACACGATTGCGGAGATTATGGGAGAGCTGGAATCCCTTTCAGGCCTCCAAATGAACAGAGAGAAGAGCATGGTGTATTTCAGCTCCCTCTGTTCCCAGAAGGAGCGGGCCGACGCGCTGGGGGTTGAGAGGAGTGATCTACCGGTGAAGTATCTAGGGGTTCCTCTCACAGTTAACTATGCGCGGGATCAGGACTGCCATAGTCTGGTGGAGTTCGTCCAGAGGAGAGTTGAAGGATGGCAAGCCGCTGGTCTTTCCTTTGGGGGAAGCATCGAGCTGGTTAGATCGGTGATATCAGCTGTGGCTCATTTCTGGTTACAATCCATCCTTCTTTCTATTGCCACTATCATGAAAGTGGAGCGGATTTGTGCAGACTTCATATGGAGGGGTAGTATGCATGCGGTATCCTGGGAGCAGCTTTGTCGGCCTAGAAAGGAGGGAGGAGTAGGGCTACGACCATTGTTGGAGATCAGGGAGGCATCGGCGCTGAAGCTGGCATGGAGATTCATCAATAGGGGATCCCTCTGGACTGACTGGATGCATAGCAGATATGTGAAAAATGGCAACTTCTGGAACTGTGCCACGGACAACAATCATTCTGTCTCTTTCAAGATTATTTTGAGGCACAAGGGGGTACTCAAATCTGCAATCCGAAGGGTCATAAAGGCTGGGGCTGGCACGGACCTCTGGCGGGATCCTTGGATAGATCGGCAATCTCTATTAGAGATCAGGGGAGGCCCGTCGCATCAGGAGGACAGTAGGGGGCTGACTTGCCAACGTATTATTCGTGATGGAGAGTGGAGGTCTGAGTCCTACCGCTATACCGAGGAGCTGGGTGAGAGTATCAGTACTATCGCCATTGATCCCGAATTGTCAGCTGATCAGTGGATTTGGGAGACGCCAGGAGATTCTACGGGGATTGGGCAGTTCCAGTTTCGGAGCTGCTACAACCTCATTCGGCGCACTTATCCTCAGAGTACGGACTATGAGTTCGTATGGTGCAAGGGACTCGCCAGGAAGATGCAACTTTGTGTTTACAGGCTTCTTCTGGGCCGCCTATTGACGAGGGATCGACTTAGTGCTTTTGGGGTTCCGGTTCCAGACTATAAGTGTGTGCTATGCAGTGTGGAAAATGAATCTATAGGACACATTTTCTTTGAGTGTACCCTGTCATGGCAGATCTGGTCTGAGCAAAGTAGGGTGCTGGGTGGATGTGACTCCGAAAAGCGGATTGGGGACATCATCACTGTGCTCCGAGATAGCAGAGGAAGAGGACAGGACTGGTTCCGGACCGCCAGAGTTCGACTGGCTGCCACTGTTTGGCATGTATGGAGGGAACGAAACCGTCGTATCTTCGAGGGGCTAATCACCCCTCCTGTAGGCATCCTCCATAACATTGAATTTGATGTAAATGCTATGGAAAACTGAAGAGTGGGAGTCCCACTATGATTGTATGTTGTAAGATTATTGAGTTGCATTTGGAATAAAATTTACCCTTTTTCAAAAAAAAAAAAATATATATATATATATATATATATATATATATATAAACAAAGAGGGAGGGAGCCCACTTGTCATACATAGGGGGTATCAAATTGATACCCCCTTCTGTAACAAAGTTTTTTCCCCCAAATGATCTATGCCAACTGCAAAGAAATAATCTCCAATTACCCTTTCTAACTACCACAAAAGTAACCTCCATTTTCTAACTACACAAAAGTAACCTCCATTTCTAGTTCTGTGTAAATTAAGTTCTGGAAATTGCTGAGAAACCCAATTTCGGGATGGGCTTTTATGAAATGCCCACCCGCTGGATGAGTTTTATGAAATGCCCAGAATTAAGTATTTTCACGTTAAATATTCCAAGATTCCCTTTTAGATGCCACCCGCTGGAAACTGCTATTTTTATAATACCGAAACTACCCCTCCGCGCGAATTGGTCATCTATATGTATTTGAATTCAAAAAACTCAGATCTGGATTGCGATTTTCGTCTTCTTCTTCTTCACGAAAAATCTGAATTTCTTTGCTCTCATCTTCAGCAGAGATCGCAAAGATCGTTCGTAGTTCGGTGTGCTTTTCTTCGGTCGAACTCAGATCATCGCTCGTCATCATCATCACCATAATCATCATCTTCATCGACGTCAATTGTGGAGAGAAGATCTTTCTTCTTCTTTTCCATAAGAATTATCATCGCTTTGAAAGAAGAACGAAACTCTTTATTCCTGAAAAAACTAAATTACACGGAGAATGGCCATTCTCCTACGTTTTAACACTGGAAATGACCATTCTCCGTGTAAATTAACACGGAGAATGCCATTCTCCGTTTTATTTAAAACGGAGAATGGCCATTCTCCTGCGTTTTAACACTGAAATGACCATTCTCCGTGCTAAATTACACGAAGAATGACCATTCTCCGTTTTATTTAACACGGAGAATGACCATTCTCCGTTTTATTTAACACGGAGAACGTCATTCTCCGTTTTATTT
Source organism: Iris pallida (assembly GCA_029216955.1). Lineage (NCBI taxonomy): Eukaryota > Viridiplantae > Streptophyta > Magnoliopsida > Asparagales > Iridaceae > Iris > Iris pallida. The sequence continues at coordinate 10,905,038 of JANAVB010029816.1, read as the reverse complement.
AAAACGGAGAATGCCATTCTCCTGCGTTTTAACACTGAAATAACCATTTTCCGTGCTAAATTACACGGAGAATGCTATTCTCCGTTTTATTTAACACGGAGAATAACATTCTCCGTTTTATTTAACACGGAGAATGGCATTCTCCGTGTTTCTAACACGGAGAATGGTCATTCTCCTGTGTTTTAACACTGGAATGACCATTCTCCGTGATAAACTACACGGAGAATGGCATTCTCCGTGTAAATTAAGACGGAGAATAGTCATTCTCCGTGTAATTTAGCACGGAGAATGGTGGTCATTCTCCGTGTAAATTAAGACGGAGAATGACATTCTCCGTGTTACTAACACGGAGAATGACCACCCTCATGCGAAATTAACATTTTTCGTGTTCTAACATGGAGAATGACCATTCTCCTGCATTTTATGGTCAGCTGAAACTTTGGAGAGCCATAACTTTTGACTGGGAGGTCGAAACGAGGTCCCGTTTGTCGCAAAATGAGCGTATCGTCGAGGAGACTGAAAGTAACAGCTTCACAGTTAGACGGCCTTCCGAAATTTTAGAATCGCAAAAAAATGATGTTTGGACCTCCGTTTTAGCACTTTTGCAGTTTGTTCCGGTCTTTCCGAAATTTTCCGACGAGTTTTTGAAGATTTTTGAGGAGAAAACCTAGATTCGAAAGTGAGCAGCGTATGGAAGAAGATGAAGTATCGAAACGTTTTTTTAAGAGCAGTTTCGTGGGTGTTTTCAATAAATTAAAAGGAAGGGCAAAATGGTCATTTGGAACCCGCTTTGGATAAGTTTCTCTAATTCTGGGCGTGCGATGAAAGTTTTTTTAGCGGTGGGTTTTACATAAAACTTTTTTAGTTTTTGGACATTTCATAAATCCTCCCAATTAAGTTCATTGATTTCCGAGCACATCATTTGAGTGCAGCATATGGTAGACAGCCCATACTGTCCGCCAAAGCTTACAAAGACATTTTCATGTGATTTTAGTCTTCTTTTCTTTTTTTAGTAGGCAGATGTGGTATTTGTACATGCAGAGAGCTTTTATTTTTATTTATAATAGTTTATCTACTTTTGAACATTCTGCAGTTCCATGAACGACCTGGTAGACAAGTTCAACACCATGTACGACAGACATAGCAGAAGGGGAGGTCGGAGTGCTTTCATATAGTCACAAGTGTTCATCACAACTTTATAAGATTTAGTTGCAGTTGTATCAGCTGGGGAAGAGATATTTTGAAAGGAGCATTTGTCTTTAAGAGTGATCGAGACTCATTGCCAGCTTTTGTTTAAGATCCTTCGAATGCTCTCTGTTCTGCTTGTGAAATCTGTCAAAACGCCCTTATTTATGCAGATAAATGATATCCATGTTCTCTACTGTATGGTCCGATGTTTGTACAATTCCATGTTCCCTCAAACACACTAATTCTAGGATAAAAATGTTGCATACAGGTGCAAACTTGTCGTCGAAATATGCTTTGCTTTTAACTTTGATTTGATTCTTGTGCCTGGGTTCTATAGTGGAGGGAATGGTGCCCCTCCAACATTCAAGAGAGCACAGCTTTCAGATTTCTTGAATGCAGATTGCATTTTTTGAGATGTCCGGTGATACCACGGGACTTAGTGCACGCTGTATTGCATGTCTGTTGGGTCCACAGTTTCCAACTTCAATCAAATAAATGGAAGGAATAATACGTCCGTGTGGCTCGATCCACTGATCTTCTGCTACCCAGTCGGAATTTTATACGTTTCCTTGGTTACCACAAGAGCTACTCGAGTTTGGATGAATAATATTCATGATGAATAATAATATAATAATACTAATAGACCCAAACCTAATCCAACTACGACCTAACCTCAAGTTGGCACTACCTGACCCAAACCCAATTGGGGCCCATGTCGACCCCATAACTAATCCGACCGGAAGAAACCCATCTCGACCCCATATCTAACCCGACCGGGAGAAACCCATCTCGACCCCATATCTAACCCGACCGGGAGAACATGGACATGACTTGACCATTAACATGAAATTCAGCTCATATAGCTAATCTAATTCATAATGAGTTGGACCCGATTGACCTAATTTGGGCAACCAATAATTTTTTTACATGAAGATAAAAGTACTCATACGAGGAAGTACATAGACTGAAACACTAAGGGATGAGCTCACCCATTTTTTTTTCTATATGTTTTTTTGTCACATGAGTCAGTCAAAACCTAGCTTATCGTAGCCCAATCTAGTCTAACCGAGCTCACATTTCTGGTTCCGTCCTTAAGAAAATAGTTCTATTATATTTGTAGAAAAGTATTATTCGTAGGTATTAAAAATGTTCCACTACAAAAAGTCTTTAGAATATAAAAGAAACATTGCAATTATTTTTGCAATCTTAAAATTTTAAGAAATATAACCAAAAAAATTCCCAAATTAATTTTTATCGGGTCAGGTCTCAGTTCCCCGAGAAATTATTAGGTGCTCCTGGCTCACCACTGGACGTGCTGAGTGGTGAGCCCGGTCAAATAAACAATTGACACTTGGAATAAGCAATTAATTCCATATTTTCCACATCATAACCGGACAATTCATAAGTTAGCTTAATATTAATATTAATTTTAATATTAATATTAATGTTAATGTTAATCTTAGTATTAATGTTAATATTAATATTAATATTAATATTAATATTAATATTAATGTTAATATTAATGTTAATTTTAATATCAATGTTAACATTAATATTAACATTAATACTAAGATTAACATTAACACTAATATTAATTTTAATGTTAATATTAATATTAATATTATTGTTAATATTACTTTTACTGTTAATATTAATGTTAATCTTAATATTAATTTTAATGATAATATTAATATTATTGATTTTGTTAGTATTTTTGTTATATTTAATATTAATGTTAATATTAATATTAATATTAATTTCAATGTTAATATTAATATTAATTTTAATTTTATTGTTAATATTAATATTAATCTTAATATTAATGTTAATGTTAATATTAATATTATTGTTTTTGTTAGCATTTTTCGTTATCTTTTTATATCTGATTATGATGTGGAAAATATGGAATTAATTGGTTATTCCAAGTGTCAATTGTTTATTGGACCGGGCTCACCACTCAGCACGTCCAGTGGTGAGCCGGGAGCACCTAATAATTTCTCCAGTTCCCCGGTGTCCTCCAACTCCACGAGGGCTGTCAATGTGGAAGACTCGCAGCCTCTTTTTCCCTTCCACGGGTTCTCTGCTCCAAACCCTAAAAAGAAAAAAAGAAAAATCTCCAAATTCTAAAACCCTGGTTTTCTTCTTCACGCCCAAATCTCCGCAATGCAATGTCCATCGTCCCCATATCGAGCCTAACGAGCTAGGGTTCCATCCCATCATCATCATTCTCTGCTTTTTTAAGGGTTAGGGTTTCTCGTCACTTTCCATGTCTGTCCATAGTAGCAGTTTAAGCAATCAAAAGGACAAAAATCACACTTTTATTCACTGTTCTCATACCAAAATCATGACGCGGAATAAAGATTAGATTTTTCTGACTCTTTGAATGGTTCCCTGTAGTAAAAAACAGATTTTTATTTGATTAGAGTGGGGAAATTGGGAGGAATAGGCAACTAGAACATGCTCTCCTTGCCTACCATCCGTAGACTCTGTGCTGCATTTGATGCTGTCGCCGCCACCATCATCGCTGCGAACCTCTCCAAGTCCAGAGCCAAAACCGACATTGTCAACCGCGACACATTCCCCACCATCGCATCCTGCCGTGCTGCCGTCGCTGCAAAGAATCATGCGAACCAAACCCAAGAAACCAATATTCATTCAGAGTCGGTACCCGTCTCTGAGCCGGCCCTCGTCAAGATCAAGAAGGAGCGGGACCCGGAGAAGCTGTTCCTCCTCTTCCAGGCAAATGCCTGCAACCGGCTCGTGGTCGAGAATCGCTTCGCATTTGAAGATACTGTCTCGAGGCTTGCCGGGGCGGGCCGCCTCGACCTCATCGAGTTACTTCTCGAGCAACAGAAGGCACTCCCCCAGGGCCGGCGGCCAGGGTTCATGATCCGGATCATTATGCTCTATGGGAGGGCTAAGATGCCGGATCACGCCTTGAAGACCTTCAGTGAGATGCACCTCTTCGGATGTCGCCGGACCGTCAAATCGTTCAACGCCACGCTTAAGGTTCTGTACGAGAACAGAAGGTTCGATCAGCTTCAAAATGTTATTGACGAGGGTGTGGCCTGTTTGGGGATTGTATTGGATGATATCTCGTATAATATCCTTATCAAGTCGTTATGTGAAATGGGTAGTCTGAATGCTGCTTACTCGGCCATGGTAGATATGGAGAAGGCGGGGATTAAACCGGATGTTGTTACTTATACAACGCTCATGGCTGCGTTCTATAAGCTTGGTCGACGTGAGATTGGTGATGGTTTGTGGAATCTCATGGTGCTCAGGGGTTGCTCACCGAATCTAGTTTCCTATAATGTTAGAATTCAGTTTCTGATCAACAGGCAGAAGGCTTGGCAGGCCAACGGCTTGATCCGAAAGATGGATCTTTATGGTATAAAGCCTGATGAGTTGACGTATAATCTCATTATCAAAGGCTTCTGCATGATTTTTGAGCTCGACATGGCTAAGAGGATATTTTTCAGTATGGATAGGAGGGGATGCAAACCGAACAGCAAGATATATCAAACGATGGTTCATTATCTTTGTAAAGGAGGGGAGTTTGATATGGCATTTAGGCTATGTAAGGATAGTATGGAGAGAAATTGGTTTCCGAATGTCGACACTACTAATAAGTTGTTGAAAGGACTTATGTCAATCTCAAAGGACAAAAATGCCATGGAGATCATGAAGTTGGTTCAGGAAAGAAGGACTCCTTATTCAGCTGATGAATTGAAGGCCTTTCAAGACATATTGTCTCGTGGCATGGCATAGAAATTGGAATGACAGTGGAATACAGTTTGTAGGTGTAGATTTTTTTTTTACGGAGGAAAATGACAATAGCAAAGCCTTCATCCTAATTATTATGGAGGAGATTCCATCTATTCATTTACATTATTTCATTGTTCAGAGGCTTCTGACACTATTCGAGGGTAAGGATCATCTTATGGAAATAAGGCTTCTATAGAGCTATGCAACTACATTAACTTTCATGTAAGTTAAAGAAGAGCTTCTATGTTAATTTGTATACGTCAAGATTTGTTCCTTTTAACATATTGTGCTATTTCCCTCAAGATAGATTACAAATTTTTGTATTCCATTAATGTTGATGACATTTTAGGATTGTCATTTGTTTTCACTATTTGGCTTAATTCCTTTTAACTATTTGCTTAATGTATCACAGAGACGAATGTAATTCCCTATAGAAATTGTATAATCTTATCTCTTCATCTAGACTCTCTTTAATCTAGGGGAACTTGGAGGTTGCTCCTTGGTTGCATGATCTTAAAGTGCATATCCAAAAGGTAGATTTACCTACCTGCCAACTGCCCATCTAGGGTTTATACATTACCCTCTCATGCTCATAGCTACCTTGGCTAGGAATTTTGCACTAGTATAGAGGGTTGAGTGAGGTCGAAGCCTGGTTTCTTTATCACTTCATCTTGAAGAAATGCAGTCTAGTGGAATGTGAAGAAAAGGAGTCTAAATCTAAGTCTAGGACTTTTTCCCTTAGTTTGGTTGGGGAATCAAGTGAAAGAGGACAAACCAAGGAGAAAGTTCAGTCTGTTCTCCAGGTGATCTGTTGAAAACTTGTGTTAATAGAAATCAGTAAAGTTGACTTAAGATGGTACTTTCTTTTCTTTAAACTCCCTCGACTTTCTTCCATACATTCTATACAACCCATGGCAATTTATGGGGTAAAAGTTGTTGCCCACTCATTTATGAAATGCCAATACCAAGTCAGTGTCACATATCACCCCTCCTCCCCCCCTTTAGTACCTCGTACTATGTTCATGTGGTCGGATTTAAGTCCTCAGATTATATTAGAGAAGAATTATCAAATTCTTGGTACAGATAGCATTCTTACCCTTGTCGTTGAGGTTAACCCCCAATCTGCCTCCATCCTATATTAAAATTTGGGTTATTTACACTAATTACCCCTAAGTTTTGGGTTTATAACACAGAGTACCCCTACTTTTAAACTAATTACACTGATCATCCCTCCCTTTAGAAAAAATAAAAATAAAAATAAAAATAGGGGTAGTTAGTGTTATAACTTTTTTATTTTTATCTTAAAGTAGAGGTACCCCGTGTAATAAACATAAAACATGGGGATGTTCAGTGTAATTAGTTTAAAAGTAGGGGTACCCCGTGTTATAAACCCAAAATTTGGGGGTAGTTAGTGTAAATAACCCTTAAAATTTTGAAATTGAGGTTCATAACTTTTGCATATACCTTGAATCCAATCCATTAACTAGATCCCTCATGACACTGGGTGAGTAATGAGTGTCCTATCCGTAGGTGAAATTTGTAGCTAAAGAACTTTTACAATATGTACCTATTACTTCCGCTGCATTTCAAAAATCATAGAAATTCATATCTTCTTCCTCTATCCAATACCCAACACCACCACAAAAGGCAGGACACCTGCCACTAGAAGCTTCACACCTCATCCTTCACATAAGCACTAACCCTTAGCTGAAGGCTAGAACCTCATCAACTCCTTTCCATTACCATCACCACCACCAAGCACCATCGTTGTTTTCACCAATTACCAAACACGAGGTCCTCAAAACACTACCTTAATATCTCCTCTTTAGAAACTCTACTCCCCTCTTTAGAAACTCTACTGCCTCTTCCTTTCCTCCCCTCTTGTTATCCGTGTCAAAGTTTGTTGGGATGTATATAGTGATGCTAGGAAATATTCTCTGCGGAGAGTTGTGTGTGGGGGGTGGGGTTTGATGATTACTATATAGTCGTGGTGTGGGTGATGGTCGGTGACAATGATTAACATGGTAGGGTCCTCTTTTAACAAAAATGATTTTAATATATTCTTAAAATTAGTGATTAAATCGTGAAGAGTACAATTTTTTAGTATGGATATACCGTATAAGGGCATTTTGGTCTTTCTCGGCCATGTGACTCATGGGATCCTAATTAACAAACTGAAGGTAAATAATTACATAAGACTGGATTGTATTTTCAAATTTTAAGGGATATTTATGTTTTGGAAACCATGAAGTCATCATGATCACCCAAGCCTTCTCCCATTAGAATGGGGTCCGCTTTTTGAAATCATGAAGTGGTTTTGTTTAATTTAAAGTGACCCGTGCTGGCGTGCGCTACTCTATCGTCTGAATAGGCATTGGGTCCAACAGGTGGAACTAGACGTATCTAGTAAAAAGATGAAACAGAACATAGTCTGAAAGAGTACTTGGGGGGAGATGGTGGCAACGATTATGTCATGGCACAATGGTGGTCATGGTAGTGGTGGCGGCAGAAGCAGTGATGATTATATGGTGGCTGGTGAAAAAGGAAGAAGACCTGCTAGATTTCTTTTAGCAAACAATTTGTTATATATATATATATTTTACAAAGTATAGGAACTAAATTTAAAAAGTACTTGGGCTTTGTCTACTAATTTAATGCAATGTATAAGGCCATTTTGGTCTTTCATTAGTCTGGCTGTTGCATCCCAATTAACTTTCTGTACGAGTGATTTTGGATCCCAGTTGACAAATTCAAGATAAATTTTGGCGGCGGGACTTTACTTGAGAGAAAATAAAATTGGAAGTTTTTAGTTAAGTTTGGATACGTTGAGGGGGTTTCCTTTAGTTTAACCTAGATCACTTTTTCTATTCCAATACATTGCTCCGACCTTCCACTAAAAGATTTGATGTTCATATTCATTTACAAAGGGCATTGGACGCAACGCAAGTGGTTGATGTAGAGATGTTTAGTACAAAATAAAGAAGAAATTGATAGACATAAATACTATCATCGGAAAGAAAGCATGTGCAGATAAGTGTTATTATAAAGTAAATATGTTAAATTGCTGCAGTGGTGTCATCAATAAAAGGATAACTATGTTGGAATGAGTATTTTACAATATAGATCAAATAGGATGTTGCAGTGGATGATCAGCAACCTTTGTCTCTCAAAGTGTGCGAGGAAATACATGATCACTTTTAACTTTTCATATTGTTTAAAATAGGCGAGCAGGCCCAATACCTTTCCAGTAAAAGATTCCATGGTATAAGTCTTGCGTTCTAAGTCATAGGAGCAATTGGGGTTAACCTATTTCAGATCCAGTGAGAATTACGCCTACTTCCTTTATCTAAGGTTGCAATTCTACCATGTGATCTTAGCTGTAAATTTTGTAGAAATGCAATTTTTGACTTTTGGTTTTGGTGTTTTTATAGATCTAACTGTCATGATGCCCGCGACGATCAAGTAGATGTGGCAGATAATGTTGTTGGTACGGTAATAATGATGATGATATGAAGGGATACGAGAAAGGTTCACAGTATCGGAATTGGTATCAGACTATTCCTATGAGTATTGGTATCGGCGATATCAGTAGTATCGGCACTTTCGGATCGGAGTATCGGATTTTTTGGTATCGGAAAACAAATAATTATTAATAAATTAAAATTATTTACATTTAAAAACATATATTTTATACATTTAGGCATAATTTTAAGTATTTTGAGTGTTATTTCTTAGTAGTTTTGAAATTAAAAGAAATAGTACTCACCCTTAACCGATTGGTTTACATACAATAGATTGATTTTTTTTCTTTTACGTGCTTTTATAACCTTATTATGCTTTAAACCCTTGCTGATTTGTCTTTTTCATTTAATTTTCTTTGCCGAATTGACCGGAAAAGAGACCCCCAATGTCGGTTCGGTCAGTATCGGGTATCGGTCGGTATCGGATCGGGACATGCCAAACCGTATCGGTATCAGCCGATACTTTAAACCATGGATACGAGCTTCTGCTCTTCACAACAGGTTATGTTATTTTATTAGCTTTTATAGTGCCTTGTCCCATGAATATGTGTCATTTAGGATGAAGGATAGTCGAAGTTACAAAGCGACATGCATGCTCACAATGTAACGAGAGCATGCACCTAATGCATCGTCTTGTCATTTTAAAGTGTTATAACAAAATCAGATGGATTTTAGCAATCTGTGGTTGCCTTATTTTGTCAATAATCAAGAAACCATTATATTTGTTTATGATGAAGTACTTGGGGCCTAATTCTTGTGATCACGTCCGTTTTCTTTTTCCAGGCTACATCAATAGGACTGCAGCAAAAGAGGATGAAACCAGCATATGAATGACAATTTTCCGCACCACTTGCAGTTGAACTCTGGAATCATCAGGATACCGTGCCAGTTTTATCTTTTTCAGGCCAGAATCACGAGATCTACAGCAAAAGGGTAGAACCAGCATATCGATGACAATTTTCCACGCCACTTGCAGTTGAACCTTGGAATCATCAGGCTCTACAATCATCCAGATACTGAACTGATTTTGACGAGGTAGTACCTCGTTACTGGAGAACTCGTGATCTAGTCACCTCTTTTCGGTGCTATTTTGGTGGTTTTTGTTCAATGACAAATTTGTAGGTCATCCTGTTTTTTGTGTGATCTGCTTCCTGGAAAGCATGAAGTGGCATGTGGCCACTTCATGTGAATGTAAAGTGAAAGAAAGGTTGTCTGAAGCTGAACTTACACAATTTTCCTTAAAAGAACAGTTTGGGGTGTCACTGTACAGGCTTCTTATTTTTGGATCTTCCATAGTAAAGATTTTATTAGAACAGACTTGCTATTCTGATTGAAAGAGATTGTGAAGAATGTGTTCATTCTTGGACTAGCATGCATGCTAAATGCAACTTTTAGACATATCCTATTGTTCATAAAGCAATGAAGTATCTGTTCATGAACTGAAAGGTTCTGAAGTACCTGTCATATTGCTTCTAAGATTGCAGGAGGGTGTGTTGTGTTGAAAATACTTGAAAGCTATGCCCTCAGAGAGAAGGAACATATCCCAGGTGTTGTCTTGCATGCTTCAGCATTATAGTTGAAAAAATGGGCAAGATATCCACAGAAAATGCAAGGAAACGACGAATTTTGTAATTTACAAGTCTATTGTTCTTTGTTCATGTATGACTATCTTATAAGTTGATTGATATAAGTGACAAATATATCCTAACATGATTTTTCTGCAGTTTTCTTCATTGATTACTTAATATTAACAAAATTTTGGACGACTGGATCTAGCCCACATTTGGTCCAAACCCGTCTACTCCTTATCAAGGTGTTAAATGGGTCGCGCGGTCCGAAATCCGCCCCACCTTGACTCGATCAAACCCAGTTTGGGCCGGCCCGGGCGCAGTCAACAGGCCGACCCGGCCCGACCCACAGCGAATGCGGGTTTGGGCTGGGTTTGCATATTGAGCTCTACAGTCCGGCCCGGCCCGGTCAATAAACGACCGGAACCGATTTTTTTCTATTAACATGGTCGAACCGGCCGGTCGGCTGGAGCCCGGTCCAGGCCCGATTAAATAGAGGGCCCCCACTTATATATACTTTGGGGGTTAATTTACTAGAATACTCTCCCAATATATACGACGTTAGAGGGAAGTTACCCCTCCAATAGCCATATAAGCTGAAGATAATCCAATAGCCATATTAGCTGAAGATAATTTTTTTACCTAAATACCCCCAATATTATAATCGTTCATGACATTTTTAAGGATATTTGGTCATTTTGTTGAATATGGCCATAACATCTTTATAACAACTAATTTTAATGTTGGAATGATTTGGCACCCAAAAATTTCTGTAAATATGACAAGTCTTACATTTGGTGAAAGCCCTGCCGGTTAGGGTTGAGCATTATTCGGTTTTGAACCGAAAATCGAACCGAACCGAACCGAATAAGAGATTCGGTTCGGTTTTTTAAAAAATCGGTTCGGTTTCGGTTTTGAAAATACTAAATTTTCTTATTCGGTTTCGGTTTCGGTTTCGGTTTTGGGTTTCGGTTTCGATCCAAAACCGAAAACCGAAAACCGAATAAAAAATTTTAGTTTATATATATATATATATATATATATATATATATATATATATATATATATATATATATAATATAGGTATATACTATAGGTATATAATAAATATATTTAGTTATTATATATATTAACAAAAAAACACAAATAAATCTGAAAACCGAATAAACCGAAAACCGAACCGATTTAATTCGGTTCGGTTATTGACCAATTCGGTTCGGTTTTGGTTTTGCTTATTCGGTTTCGGTTCAATTCGGTTTTCGATTATTCGGTTCGGTTGGAACCGAAACTCACCCCTTACCTCCTCAGGCTAAGCCCGGCCCGGCCCAGGATTGATTAAACCCACTCAATATTGGGCCCGGCCCGGCCCGATACACACCCTGGACTCTCCTTGCTCAGAGACGGATAAGATTGTGCTCTGGATCACAATCAAGACGCGAGAAAAAAGAAGAAGAAAACTATGGCATTAAGACTCCACTTCCCTACACTTGCCCTCTCCATCTCCTCCGCCTCCTCTTCCTTCTGTAACCCAAACTCAACAAGATTTCCAAGACTCCAAACCAGAGTCCCAGTCCTCAGGATCAGAAGCCTCCCAATGATATCTGCAGCACTCCCTCCTCTGGATTTGACAGAGGACAACATTAGGCAAGTTTTGGTTGATTCCAGAACAGAGGCAAGTTGAGTCCTCACTTGAATATTTTCAAGTTAGTCTTTACATAGTTTGGTATATACCAAAAATGTTAAGTTTACAATCAAATGGGTTACAACCCATTTACAATTGCGTACATGGCAGTTGACAATATCTGGAGAGGGGACCCAATTGACAACCGCCACGTAAGCAGTTGAAAATTGATTGTAACATATTTGGTTACAAAAATACTATTTGGCTCCCAAAAAATTTAGGTGATGTTATCTCCAATTATGTGACATATGACATAGTTACTGCGACATGACAGCGGACATAGCAAAATTTAACCTTAACATTAAAATTAATATTAAATTAACATGATAATTAACATTAAGATTAACCTTAACATTAAAATTAACCTTAATATTAACATTAAAATTAATATTAACATTAATATTAATATTAACATTAATATTAATATTAACATTAACATTAAAAATTTTGGATAATTAATTTTTTAATTAAAATTTGTCATGTCAGCTGTTATGTCAGATGCCACATAACGGGAGATGCATCACCCAAATATTTTGGGGGCCAAATAGCATAATTGATTTGGTTATAATCCTAGCATTGCTCTATACTTTGGTTTGGTATATTTGCGTACTTTAGTTTGTATAAGAGTAACGTGGGAAAACATGTCCAGTGTTTGTTTATGATGATACAGTAGACAAAGTGCTGCTCTATACTTGGTTAGCCTACTACTATTGTTCAGTGTGCCACAACTTGGGTTTTAATTAGCTGTAACCACATTGCTATATATCATAAATTCCTCTTAGCTGTAATCTTGATCTGTTCTTTTTTGAGAAAGATGGTGGGAGTAGTGTTTCAATAATGATAGTTAAAGAAACAAGCCGCAGTTACAAAGGAGATTACCTCGATAACACGATGAACGATAAAAACTAACCTAGATTCCAACGAAGCTGCAAGGGATTGCTCTGTTGGCGAGTTCCATGGTTGCTGGAGCTAGGAATTATCATGATCGTGGACCAGGTGGACTGGGTTATGTCACGCCCCTATCATGTAGAACCGAAAGTCACCACTGGACGTGATGTCGTACAAGTCTAAATTGCACTTGTACAAGGCAAGTACCAAACATGATCGATTAAAACATCTCAAAGACGAGTCATCGCAACGGAAATAAACATAAAAGTTGATAGACACATGATATACAAAAATGAATCTCTTTATTGATAATATTGCAGCGGAATTACAACAGCTCAAGCCACAGAACAACTTAATTACAAGTACTCTCTCTTCCAGAAGACTTGCAACTCAAGAACTAACAAACAATGATCTTCCATACATTATGCCCTTTATAACAGAAAACCACATATTTGTATGACAAGCTCTTGCTAGCCCAACAAACTCTCCAACACCTTAGAACCTTTCAAGCTACTCCCCGTACCTACACAACTTGGAGAGATTAGTACATTGTTGTGTTTTTGTTGATTGGCCTCTAACAAGGGCGGATGTACTCACAACTCTGTGTGGGCTTCAGTCCCAACTGAACTTAAAAAAACCAAAAAAATTGTACAAGTCCATAAAAGAAAAAAATATGTTCAAAAGCTACTCGGTAAATTAGTTAGGTATCATGCCCCTTGAAACTTTTCTAAGTAACTTCTACTGGTATCTAAACACTATTCATGCCTTTATATCGACTCTCATGACTTTGTGTATGTATACTTATCAATTGTACAAAACAATTCAATCAAGTTATGTAAAAACTAAGTGATCAAATCATGTCAATAGCAAGTAGCTGATCAAAATTTATCAGGGCATAAGTAAAATTTAATATTAGGACTAATCACTTCAATCACATTGTTCATATAGATTGGTCCTTGAATTCAGTACCACTTTACCTTTTATTTTTCTATAGTTTAAGCTTTATTAATAATCTGTTTATTCTAAATTTGGTATTGTACACAAGTCATGATAGCTAGTAGTGTATACAAGTATAAGATCAGTAAGGCTGATATCAGTTTTTTTTTCCCCTAATTCAGTTTCCCCAGATCTTTGATACATCAGTCGGCATGACAGGTGACCTCAAATATGAAACTCGAATAATTATTATTTTCGGCTGTTTTCCTTGTATCTTAATGTAAATGACTTGAGCCTACTTTAGGACAAGTTGATCTCGCAGAGCTAGATGGTCCCTTCGTGAAGATCAGTCTTAAAGGCCGGTTTTGGCACAAACGAGAAACAGTTCTTGCACGTCTCAGTAATTATCTGAAGAATAGGATCCCCGTAAGTTATTTATGGGACACTGAGTTACTAACAGTGAAATTTACAGTAGTACAATGAAAATGGCAATTTCATATGGTGTTTTGACAGGAAATCTTGGAGGTGGATATCGAAGATGAAAAACAGTTAGATGACAGCCCGGCAAACTTTTGAGGTAATTAAAAGTGATGGTCTGTTACTGTTGTTATGTTCAGCAAATTAAGTGTTTCTTGTAAATAACATAATATGTATTATGTATCTGGACAGATGGTATTTTGCACTTTTCAATTTGTGCAAGTATGGCCCTTGAACACGAGAGATTTTTATGATCTGAATTATGTTCACCGTCTTAAATCACTATCTTAGCCTCTTGAAAGTAATACAATTTAGACAACCACTTTTTCCCCCCAAAATTTGTAGTACTTGTGGAGTCTAGATCTACTGTTTAAGTTTAGCTTTCTCTTTCAACACTACCAACCTCTGCTGAAATGATAATAATCTAACTTAGATATGACATAAGTATTATGCAGAATTAAGGAGATCCTTGAATATGACGAATCGAATTTCAAAGTGAAGAAATGTAAAAGAAGAGGGAGAAATATAAAATTAGTATTATAACAATTTTTCCCAGTTATTGTCGTTGATCTTGCTACTGAATATTTTTCCAGATACCATTGCCCAAGTCTGCTACTGTATATATAAGATACTATGAAAGTAAGAGACTGTTGATCCCAATTCATCAGATTATATTATTTTGCATGAATTCTTATGAAGGTAATAGTAATCACTATGATATGAATGGTTTGATGATATTGTATCTAAAGTGGTCATATAGTGAATATAAACTCGACGACGAAGTCTAGTCAAGAATCTCAATTCATACACCACTTCCACAGGTGGTACCCCTTCTAATGGAGAAGCCCTATATGAATGGATGATGTGCAACGCAAAATGTTCAATACTACATTTAAATCTGTATAAATTAATAGCTTTGGGACCAAGGAAAATATATTAATTTAAGGAATATTAAATAATCAATAAATTAATAATATATTAATTTATCAATTGTATTTTCTTAAACATTGTATATTATATTTAGTTTCTAAGTTTTACAAACTAACAATTATATGAATTTGTTTAACCAAGTAAAATTCATAAATCTTTTTGTTTTTGACTTTTTTCCAAAAATAGTTTGTACATCATTGTACTACATTATTCTATTTTATAAACATTAAACCAAGCAAAAATTCTACATAGTTTCAAGTTTTATGAACTAACAATCATATGTATTTGTTTAATCAAGTAAATTCATAAATCTACTTATTTTTCAAAAAAGAAGAAGAAAGATTGTACATCGTTCAATGTACTACGTTATTCCATTTTATGAATATCTAATCAAGTAAAAAACTCTATATAGTTTCTCGTTTTACGAACTAACAATTTTATGTATTTGTTTAACCAAATAAATCTATCAATTTACTTATTTTTTCCAAAAATAGATTGTACATTGTTCAATGTAATATGTTATTCCATTTTATGAACATCTAATCAAGCAAAAATTCTATTTAAATAAACAAAAGTCATAGTAACACAACACATCATACATATAAGAACTACAAAATATAATCAAGAATTAAATTATCGTAATGGAATGGATGTCAATGACCTCTTGAACTACCCTGGAGAAAATAACACAACTTCAAAGATTTTGATTGACGAGCAAATAATTGAGAGCGTCATAGGAAATGATCAATATGATGAAGTTGAAGATGATAGTTCTTCAATGGAGTCCGTTTTGCAACAAAAAAAAAAAGCTCTCAAAGCGGTATGACATTGAATAATTTTTGTTGCAGTATGAGAAAACCACACCATATCTTTTTACCAAGTTAAGAAAAGTTACAAATTAAATCCAAGGTAACATCAATTTTAAGGAAAAATAATAATAATTGAGTCATGTTGTAGGAAGACCACATAGTCGAATCATAAACACTACGTATATCAGAAAATTATTAATTTACATATTGCATGGGACCTATATGATTTTATATTATTTTATAAACTTAACACATTATCCAAGTCGGGACTGGCCAAAAATATTATTTAATCGAAGTTATTAATTTATTAGGTTCTAAAATTATCGAGGTTCTATTGTATTGGGGCCGAGGATTATTCAATTTTGACTCAAAACTGAGCCGAACCAAATAAGGGATTCAGTTAGGTTTGAAAACTGTTTGGTTCGGGTTTAGTTCTAGAATTGTCCGAATTGGTTCTTGGTTTAGGTTTTGGTTTTGGTTTTAGGTTTCCAATTCGGTCTAAAACTAAAAAACCGAATAAGATTTACTGAGCACAACTCAACATCAGGGACTTTTGAACACAAAGCGGCATATGAGCAATTCCGGCAACATCAACAACAGATGGAGTATTCGGACTTCATTTGGGTGAAGAACATTGCATCTAAAATGAAGTTGTGCATGTACAAGGTTATGTTGGGTCGGCTCTTGACAATGGACAGGCTTCAAAGATTCGGCATCCACATTCCGCACTCAGGTTGTGTATTGTGTCAAAGAGATCCTGAGACGATTCAACACTTATTCTTTATGTGCCCATTTACTTGGAAAATTCTCCAATACCAATGTGATAAACTTCGGCTAGAGCTCAGAGAGGCGTGTGGCATTCGGATGGTGATTGATGCTGTCACGCCCCGATTCGTAGAGTCATTTATTCACATATTTTATCTCTTGGAATCGATCGTCCTCGCTTGGACGTGATGTCGTACAAGTCTGGTATTGCACTTGTACAAGGCAAAGATGGTACATAAATGATAATCTTCAAATAGAAGCACATCGCAGCGGCAGAAACAGACAAATTGAGGTTAGTGAGGACAATCTTTCTTATTGAATGGAAATACATCACTTCTTTATAGCGGCGGAGATAAAAAGAATAACTGGATAATCACACAGAGATATACAGAACTTTATTCTCTTTATTGATAAATGAAGAAGAGTACAAGACTTGTATTGAAGTACAATGCTTACAACACATCTCACTTTACATTGAAAGCCAACTAAACACTGCTATGCAGCTTACTTTTGATATTGGATACATTGGATTACAACTCGATATACCGACTTGGCTTACAACTCACTGGTACAACTGATTACAATGTTCCATACATTATGTCCTTTATAAACAGAATACATCATCTTGTACAAGGAGAGCTTCTGTATGCCCAACAAATCTTCGATGCCGCGGGACCAATCAAGCCAATCATCGTGTGCAGAACATCCCAAGCACGAGCAACTGCCCACAAAACGTGGGTCAGCACATCATCTATGTACTGGCGAGCAGAATCCAACCCACTCGCCTAAACCAACATTTAAGTAATCATTTAAACAAGCATTTATTAGAATGATCTTTCTATTTGGGGCCTAGCATCAATTTACAGTTCATGGACAATAATCATAGTGAAGCATGTAAACATATTCTTAGCAATATTCATGTTGACATATCATTATATCATTCTTGGTGTTGTCATGCAAAGGCATCATTGAGGCATCATTAACATTAACATCTTAAACATGTTGTGACAATTCTCACTTTAAGCATCACTTAGCATGTATGTTATGATTGGACAATGTTTATAACAAGACATCTTTCTAGCATACTGAATTTAACATGTTAAGCAGGTTCTCATATTGAAAGGCTACGCATAGCATCATTTACTTGGCACATTAAGCACGCAAGTTAAACCAACACATATATTGAGTATATCACATTTGAGTGATTTCTTACCGATAGCCAACTCCCTCGTACCTGCATCAAATACATGTTAGCAGATATACTTACTCTGCCTGCACAAAACATTCATTAGCATGCATCCTGACTACATGGTCACTGGTGTTTAACCATACGGACGTTGCCATATAGGTCTTCATCAGTAATGCGATGACTCCAGAGAAGGTAGCTAGCCCCAAAGGATGTCTCGCAAAACCCGTGTCCCTACTGGCACGCCAATGTTTTCTCCTAGGCCGGATCGGTCGTCCTAACGTCCCGGGGTACCGTCCGAGAAAACATATTCCCATCTCTTATGCATAAGTTGTCCTATGACCATGCGAATGCGTGTCCGACTCAATCGTGAACATAAAATGCATGGTAAAATATTGAAGTAAAGACAACAATGCATCATCATTCAAGTCATGTTCAATGACTTAATTCATTCCCAACATTACCATCATTTCATTTGGTGATCTCAACGATCCCAAGCCTCATTAATTCTCATTGTTTGTTTCATTGCAACATTTTTCATTACGTTCCTTCTAAGGAGGAACAACAACATTCATTCATTTCGAAGGGACCTGTAGCATTTCATTCATTTCATAGGAACAATAGCATATTCAATTCTTTTCTCATGTATCATTCACGCAGCATCTCATTATTCAAGTGCTTCATTCATTTCATCAACATTAAGCATAAGGGACATTATCGATTCATTCTCAGGCATCATGTTACATTAGTAGTTCGAGTGTGATTCGTTCAGCAATTCAAAGTTCATGTGTTATTCATTCAATGATTTCCAGCATATGCATCTCTATCGATTTAGCAACTAAAGCATCGCATCACAATTATTCAACATTCAAGGTAAGAGACATTAGGGACATATTCATAGCATCACGTTATTCCATTTATTAAGCATGCAGTAATAAGGAGGAAGGAGGACAGTTCCACTTGCCTGCATAAAAGGGTCTTTTTATTCTGGTTGCACACATTTTCCCTAAGCGTAGCTCCACCAGCGAGCCACGTTCCAACACTTAATCCGTCTAGCCAGTTAAGAGAGACTGCATCAGTCTCAACTCTCTTGATCTCCAACACAAGTCACAGTCCAACATTCTGATCCTATCCAACAAGCCAACCAAATGCCTCGCGCGGAGCAGAACATTACAGATGCGGTCAAGGAAAAAGATACAAGGGGAGCAGATTGGATCAGAGAGGCAAAGACTCGTCTATCGGCTGCAGTTTGGCATGTATGGAAAGAGAAAAATAATCGAATTTTTGAGGATATTAGTACTCCTCAAATCGGGATTGTAAATAATATTGAGTATGACTCGATGATTATGAGCCC
The DNA here is from genome assembly GCA_029216955.1 of Iris pallida. Taxonomy (NCBI): domain Eukaryota; kingdom Viridiplantae; phylum Streptophyta; class Magnoliopsida; order Asparagales; family Iridaceae; genus Iris; species Iris pallida. The sequence goes on along the minus strand of JANAVB010029816.1, from coordinate 10,885,967 downwards.
TGACAGCAGTGCTAACTTGCCTGCCTATTAGGGATGTACCGTTTTTTTACTCATTAATAAAGATTACCTTCTTCCATATATATATATATATATATATATATATATATATATAACCTCACCCTAATTTTTTTTATTTTTCTTTCTCGTCTTCTCTCTTGCCTGTCGTCTCTAAGAGAGAGAAGAAATCCTAATCCTAATTCTAATTTTTGATATATTCATTATTCAACAAACTCCTACTTTTGCATCATTTATCAAATTTGTATTTTTTTTGATATATTTTAACCACAAGTCCCGCCTGATCTATTTAACGTTAAAAAAATCCAACCAAACAAACCGAACCAGATACATTTCTGTTCGGGTCCGGTTCGGTTTGGACTTTTCGAATTTGTCTCAATTTGGTTATGGGTACTTCGGTTCGGTTGAAACCGAATAAGGTGAATGCTCTGCCCTAAATACTATTGAAAATAGCTTAGTGCATTGTTGATTTTAGAAATTGAAAGCCCTGATAGCTGGTGTTGGCCATTACTACGACAAGATACATTAATATGTACTCATTAGGTATTTAAGCAATTACTCAACACTTTTTGTTAGCAAAGAATTTCCTTTTCAGCAAAATTGTTCTGCAACTGCTTTATTTCCGTGTAAGAAATGAAGTGTATGATAACAATGAAGGGGAATTCCGGGTTGGTACAGTTCGGATCTACCAAGAGGCAGTCTTGGAGTTCCCAATAGATTCACCAAGGATGCTAGTGTATGGTTTGATCTGTGGATAGGTAATGACACACATAAGTTTGATGGAGAAAGGAACCTCCTCTACTCCCATGTCTTTTCTCGAGTAAAACTTTGATGCAGAAGGGGAGGTATCAAATTTTTGATACCTCTTTGTATGACAAGTGAGCCCATCCACTAACTTTATGTTTACACATTTTACGAAGTGAGAAGGGGGGCCCACTTGTCATACACAAGAGGTATCAAAACTTTGATACCTCCTTCTGTATCAAAGTTTTCTTCTCTTTTCTCTATTGTCAATATGTAAAGTACAGGATGATAAAACAATGGGGAATGTCACATTTTCTATAGTAGTTAACCTAAAACAAACAGAAAAAAGGATGTCTTCTCTTTACATCCCTTTCATGCATAGAAGGATCCCTTATTGTTGGATCTAGGAAAAGCGGCAAAAGCCTGCTTAGGAAAAATCCTAAAACCCTGCAAAACATAGTTGGCTGCACCCCTATACGTACCCGATGATTTGAACCACAAAAATAGAGGGTTGCTAGTACGATGAACCCTAAACCCCCGGAAAACAAGACTGGCCGTGCTCCCTTCATTTAGAGATGTAAATAACTGACGTTTAGCAAGGTGGTACGATGTGTTCTAGATTGAATTACATGTTGCTGGAGGTTTTCACATTTACTTGATTGATGAGAGGAGGCTTGGAGTAACATTTAGTCTCGCATCAGATAAGATAGGATATGTTCGATATATGGAGTTGGTCCTTGACATTCCAACATGTGCACAATAAGCTATCTGAACTTAATTGAAAGGTTGGTTTACGATGAGCAAAAGAAAGACTAGTAGTTAGAGCAAGTATTCTTCTACTTTGTTTACGGAGAATGTGTATCAATGTTACAAAAACAAGGAAATGGATACAGATAGGAGATACGAACATTTTCAGTTAAGTACAATAAGTAGTCACCTATGATGCAAGAATGAGGACGATTTGTATATGGACACCATTTCCATATCGTGCAATATAGGTCATCATGAAGATGGGGGTTTTGTTTATTTTCAAATGCGTGTTAAATGGTTGGTCTGAATCTTATCAGTTCTGACAGCGCTTTATTTCTTAGATGGATTTCTGCAGTAATCTACTCAGGGTGATCCTCTAAAATGTGAAACTAGTTGATAGGTTATGTTGTTGCTAAAATATATTGTTCTTCTATAAGTACCTTCCTTTCCTTCAGAAAGGGTGATTGCTGTGTTCTGGAGTTTGATGGAATCACCAGACGACATCACTTGAACCCATCTCAACATAGACTATGTTATTAAAACATTTAAACACACTAGAAGTCACTTTATTCTTTCATCAATGAGCAGTCGCTTTATTCATTAATGGTGAGCTACTTTGTCCTAATTTAATTAGGTGAAGGCCAGGGAGAGGAACCCACAATTTCTTAAAGCCAATTTTTGTGGTTCCACTTCACTCGCTTTATTTGATTCAAAGCATTGATCATTGTAAGTGGTATTGTTGGCGTCCTCGGTGTCTGGTTGATCCCCCATTTGCTTTCGATGACTTGGAAGATTAATATGAGAGAAATTCTGGTACCACTACTAGTGAATCTCCACAACTTATGATTGAAGCACTGGCAAATATTCCACTGAATTGCCAAGATGGCCAAGAGATGCTTCATATTTTGATCCATTCGATACATTTATGTAACAGTGGATTTGATTGTGTTAATCTTATTTTCTGCAGAGTCTCGGAAAGCGTCATCAAGAGGGGACCTTCTTTCCTTCTTAAAGGTTGTGTGCGTGCCTATGTTGTGAACTTGGCTCCTGCTGGTGTATGTGTGTCTGGGTCGTGTCTGTGTCTGAGTGGGAGGAAAGGGGAGTGTCAGAGAAGCCGCCGTGGCTTGAAACCTTGAACAAGTCTGGTGCTGGTGGACCTTTCTTCCGAACTGCTGCACATTATTTTTTCTTGGCATGTAGACAGGAAGAACAAGTTCAGAAATACCTATTGTTTAGAGGAACCAATAGTTCTGTTTCGAATAAATTTGATAGAGTGCCTTCCTAGTAATCATATTATTTTGTTCTGTTCATATTGTTAACTTTGGCGCTATGATTCTATGCTGTCGACATTGTTGCTCAGATTGTCCAAAATGATTAGTCTTTTGTTACTACTTAGCAGTCAGCACTCTTGTAAGTATAGCCAACTAGTTTGTAACCAATAGTATTGTTAATGATAAACATCTTCAAGAACATGTGCTATAAATAGCTCCAATTTTCTATATACTCTTGTTCGGATTTGGGTTCATATCAGATAAGATTTATGTGGACCTGAAACCTAAATTTGTCGTGGCAAAGTTTGGGTCTTGATCACTGGTTAAATTAATGGATCAATCCTCTAGTTGCCGGCCAACTCAATGATCACAATTCTTTAAGACTTCGTCTCGCAATCTTATTTTGGATTAAGTTATGGGGAATATATGAACTTAAGCCCAGAGTTGAGGTATGTCTTCCTCATGTTCCATTCATTCTATTCTTCCATTGATCATTTCAGTGTTTACTGATGAAAGATTAGTCAAATTCTCAACATATCAACATTGGAGACGAGCAATTAGGATATGTAGAGTAAATTTATTGTTCTTGACAATTCATTTTCTCAAATATGTCCAATATAATATATGACCCAATAGATTAACTTGCCCCAGCAGTCCTTCATGATCAAGACATGAACCCAATATAAGTAGTAGGAGTTTTACCGGGTCAGGTTGAGACCGATAGCTTTGATCGTCTAACTTTTGAGTGGCCCGCGTTCGAGAGTGTCTCGAACCGGATTCGTCTGGTCCGGTTCAGACCGGGTTCTGTTCACATGGTTGGTGGCCCATACGGGGCCAATGACGTTATAGTAAGTGCGTCCATAAGGGATGCAGTATTAGAACTTTTCATAGTTGTCTATATATATATGAGGTTACTTTCATATGAAGAACTCCCAATACAAAAACATAGAAGCTTCTTTCCACCTCCAGAATAATTTAATCCCCAATATTTTCTCTTCTTCTTCTCCTTGTCGGAGATCTATTGTGGGGTAACCAATAAACTTTCTCGTTCGTAGGATTTCACAACTACATTCTAGGAGTAGAAGGAATCCGGTTTGCTTAAACTCCTTCTGGTGTCACGATCCATCTATGAGTTAGTTATGGCCGAGCCATTGACTTCTTCTCCCTTCTAGGAAACCCTAACGATTTAGGGCTCCATATTTTTGTTATCAAGATGTTGCATAATAATTTTTAGGTTCTTTAGTATTACTATTATTTCTTAGTCATAGATCTATGTCCATGCAAAATCTTTTAGCGATGGGATCTTGTAATGTCCATGTGATAATCCATGGGATTGTCCGTGGAACTCTTTTTGTGATAAATGTGATGATTATTTGATGTCCTAACATTTGTTTTATGCAATCATAGAGATCACCTACATTTTTTGTTGTTGATGAAAGTGATTTACTACTACAAGTATGATAATCACAATAGTGCCCTAATTTTGTTACACAAATTCAATCTCACACAAATTCAATCACAATAGGCTCGCTAGGGTTTTTGAGTGATACGTTTAATCAAGGCTGACCCCACTTGGGAGCCACTGCTTAATGGGCCCAATGGCCTTGTCAACGTGTATTGACCCACATGAGGTTTGGGTGGCCCAGCTCATGTTGATTTTTTTTTTCCGCAATGTTTTAAAAAATCGGACCAAAGATGGAACGGAAATTTTATGATACGGACCGGATTTCAATCGGGTTCAACCGGAGTTCAAATAAACTTGTTTTGGTTTGGTTTGGTTTTGTTAAAATATATAAAATATCCATATTTACTTCTTGGTTTAGTTTGGTTTTTTAGTATGTTTGTTTGATTTAATTTTACAACTGTAAGGTCTATCAAAACCAAACCAAGAACCAAATGCTTCAAAATTTTCGTGATAATTTTTTTGAATTTTTAAAAAAACCCAAATTAACTTGTTAATTGTGAACCGGTTCGGCCGGTTTATCGGTTGAGATCCGATTTTGAAAAAAAAAATCAACCGTTCTTAAAATTTTCGGTTTTAATCGGACCAGACCATTTTTTGGCATAAACCGGTTGGACAGCCCAACCGCCAATCCGGTCCGATTTTTACAACATTGTTTGTTGGTGTACACCTAATCATATTTATTTGTACTGGGGGTATAATCATAAGTTCAGAAATGACTATGATTAGACCCAAACTTCACTATAGTTCAAACTTAAATTACGATTTGGATATAAGTTAATAGGCTATAATTACTTGGTGGGCCCATTAAATGTATCTTTAGCAAGAACAAATATAGTTCGTAGGCCCTACTTATATGATTTAAAAGTTTTTCTTTTTTAATTTCTTTGACATACGGAAAAGTTATAACATGGACTATAAATTTTTATTTTTGATTATTTTTTAGGGATATTTTAGCAAATATCTCCATTCAAAAGATAGAAACTAGTATATATCCTCACTTAAAAAAATTAGCAAATGTTCTCATTCATTTATCTGGAACAAATACAATTTTAAGATATACTCCCATTATTTAATAAAAAAATTGGTTGATTTTAAAAAATGGGAATATTTGTTAATTTTTAAAAAAAATGAAAGTATATGCTAGTTTTTATGTTTTGAATTAGGATATTTGCTAAAATATCTGTATTTTTTTATGGATTAGTTGAGATAAGAGGCCATTGGTAGATAGGCTGGGCCTATCAGGCTGGATTGATGACTCACCCTCTTCCTTCTACAAGTACCAAATTTCAAAATGTGCCAAAATTAGCAAATGCTCTTTGAGTATTTGTTTCCATTATTATAACCATTATTATAACATATCTATAATGTTGTGGCAATAAGCCTAGACCTAGGCTAGCTTTTCTATGGACCTTTTAGCCAAATGACGAACCTTATATTTTTTTATTTTAAAAAAAGAAAAAGAAAAAGAAAAAGAAAAGACGAACCTTATATTAGGTACATGTAGCTTTAATGTCGTATCTAGTAGCCGGAGAGCCTATTCAACAAGTATGTCTGGTGAAGCCCAACGTTGGTGTAATTATAATGGTAAAATTATTTCGGGATAGCATATTTGTACAATATGCACATTGTTGTTTAATGCAAAAAATGAAAATGTTATGTTTTAGTTATATTTTCAAATTTGGTAAATAGAATATATGGATAACTTTAAACGAGAGTCGAACCCTTTTAGAAATGAATGATCCTCAAAGCTTCTGAACTTTTGAGAATGCGAGATTTAGTTCCAAGTATGTGCACTTGGTCCTGGTTTCACATCCGTTGGGAAATATATGATTCCTTATAGTCTATGCTTTCACGCACTTCGCTATGATCTTGGTTTCACATCCTTATAATATCTGGATTTGGTTTAAGATGCTCCGCTTGCAGTTTACATCGCATACCGAATATATATTTAGACATGAGAAAAAGGATGAGTGACCCACTATATGAGAGTGAGAGTATGTCGGCATATCATCATCGAACCGGTCTGTTCTAGTCCACACCGGTCCGATTCACAAGGATGGCCGATCCACATGGGGCCAAGAATGTTATAGTAATTGCCCCTATAAGAGCATCTCCAACTCTATTGTGACTTTGGAAAAAAAGTTAATGCCACATAGGAGTGACAAAATTTTATTCAAAAGTTATTCTCCAATGCAATTGTCAAGTCAATTGTGAAGCTTATGTGGCAAAAATTAAAGAAGACATTGTGAAGTTGATTGTCTTGTTCTAGACAATGCACTTGACAATGTCTTCTCTTCCATGTCATCAATTATGAATAAAAAATATTAGAAAAAAGAAAGAAGATGAGTAGTTGTCTTAAAAGTTGCCTTGGAATTTGGAAAAAATACTTTTTATTGTCTTCTCAATACTTTTGCATTGGAGAAAGTTTTTCTATCTCATTATCTTTTGAGATATAATTTTGCCACATAAACAAGACATTGTCTTGTTGCTCATGCCACATAGGAGCCACCTAAGACTCACAACACTTAACAAGACAATAGGGTTGGAGATGCTCTAAGGGATGCACTACCTACTAGGACGTCTCATAGTTGCCTATACATAAGAGGCTGCTCTCGTAGGTAGAACTCCCAATCAAAATTCTAGAAGATTCTCTTAGGCTGTGTTTGGTAGGAAGGATGGAAAAGTGGAAGGAAGGAAAAAGATGAGGATACATTTTTCTTCCATATGGAAAGAAAAGATTATTTCCTTCCTTTGTATTTGGTAGCAAGGATGGAAAAGATAAGAGATGCATTTTCCTTTGTTTTGTATGAAAGAAAAAGTGGAAGGAAAGAAAGTAAAAAAATATAGGGTTTACCAATTCTACCTTCAACTAAAAACACTTATTTACCATTTGACTTCATAAATAATTTTTAAATAATACATTCATATGGAGGTATAATTGTTAATTAATACAAGCCTCCACTTTTCCTCCCACTTTTGGGGGATTGAATTTCTTAGGTTACGAGGAAAAAGTAATCCCTCTACTTTTCCTTCCTTCCTATTTTTCTTCCCTACCAAACAAGAGAAAATGAATCTTTTCCTTCTCTTTTCCCTCCTCTATTTTTCTTTCTCCCATTTTTCCCCCCTACCAAACACACCCTTAGAGCATCTCCAACCCTATTGTGAGTTTAAAAAAATGGTTGCCACATAGGAATGACAAGCTTTCATTTCAAAAATCCTTCTCCAATACAAATGTAGAATTATTCATGAAGTTGACATGGCAATGACATGACAAGGACAATGTGAAGTTGGTTGTCTAGATCTAGACAATGCACTTCACAATGTCTTTGTCTCCACATCATCAATTATGAATAGAAATATTTATAAAAAAAATGAAGAAGTGGAAAAGTTGTCTTGGAAGTTGGAAAAAAAAGTAATTTTATTGTCTTCTTAAACTTTTGCGGAGAACACTTTTTTATCTCATTGTCTTGTGTGAATATCATCTTGCCACATAGAAAAGACATTGTCTTGTGCCTCATGCCACGTAGGAATCACAACACAAAACAAGACAATAGGGTTGGAGATGCTCTTAGCCTCTAGAATAACTTGCTAGTGAAGTTAATCTCCTCTCTTCTTCTTCTTCTTCTTCTTCTTCTTCTTCTTCATCTCCTTGTGGAAATTGCGAGGTGAACCAAAGAGCTTCCTCGTCCGTAGGAGGTTTCACGACTGTAATATAGGAGTAGAAGAACCCAGTTCAACTGTATCGAAGATATTCCTATTGCTTGTCGAATATGGATGTTGGACTTTTGTACTCTAGACCTAACTCAACATCAATATCGGCAACAACGGAGAAGAAGATTTTAAAAAAAAGAATCTAGTCTGAGCTCTCTGAAGATAAGAGATACACTCTAGGAGAAGAAGATAAGAGACCTACCCTGAGCTGAGAAGAAGATAAAAGATCCACTCTAGATATTTACTTATTTATGGTGCTGAAAGTATAAAAGTTTATCAGAAAATTCCATAAAAAGCACTACAATTTGCTACAATTCAAAGTAGAGCATTAGATTTTGTTAACTTGCATAAAAAGCATTGGGCCGGACTTTTAAAGTCCGGACCTGTTAATTTTGTAATTAGGGGGAGCCGGACCTTAAAAGTCCGGATGTTGACGTCACCCTGTAGAAATAGTGTAGACAATATTAATGTAGACAATATTTGTAGAAATTAATTTGTACAAATATTTTTGTAAAATAATGTAGAAATTATTTTAAGAAATAATGTAGAAATAATCTACAAATTATGATATTTGAAATTATTTTATGTTAGAAATTTTTGTTAAATTATTTTTGGAAGTAGGCTGCTGTTGTTAAAGACTGCTAACAAATTTGGAGGATGAAATTTGAGGGATGAAATTTGGAAGACGAGTGAAGTGTTGGATTTACACGTATATATATAGGTTTCAAAAAACTAGTCCTTGCTATCCAACCGTTACAAAGTAATAGAACAGAGAAAGAACCGTTGGAAAATTGAAAAATTTAATATAGGAACCGGACTTTTGAAGTCCGGCTGATGACGTCAGCAATCGGACTTCAAAAGTCCGGATCCTTTAATTTTTCGATTATTTTCCTAATTGTGGAGCTCTAATCCTCTTTAACCCATATGACATCAGCAACCGGACTTTCAAAGTCCGGTTGGATGCTTCTTCTGAAATTTTGGGAAATCTAATGCTATTCTTAGAATACCTTTAAACTATAATGCCTTTTCTGAATGTAATGAGGCATAGTGCCTCTCATTATCAGATACTACAAAAGTTTGGTTTGCTGTAATATAATCGTAATCGTAATGTAATCAAATGAAAACACTTTAATTGTTTTCATTTGATTACATTGTGATTACGATTACATTACAGTGTATCAAATGAGGCAAGGTACCTCTCATAATCAGATACTACAAAAGGTAAAAGTTGAAAGGATAGAACCCGGAATAGAACGACCGTTCAAGATAGGCAATTGAGCACCAGTAAGAGCATCTTATAGTTGAGAACTCCGAATCATTTCACCGCAATAAATATTGCGATATAATCAAACAAGTCATACTACTCAAGTATGCATCATATGCAAATACTTTGTTATATCTTTTGCCATATTGATATTGTTGCTTCTACAATAAGGCCAATTAAGTTTGTTGTGATGTTGCAATCATTTGAACAGATTGGCATTGTTTGCGTCCCTCTTAAATGTTCACTCTAATACTCTCCATCTTTAAACCCACTCTAGGCTGAACTTCATCCGTTTAGTGTGTTAACAAGGCAAAAGATCAAGAGCTCTTTCATATGATGGTTCATTTGCATGTTAGAGGATGTACAATTCATTCCAACTTTTAAACGTAAAGTTGAAGAAGGTTAGAAGCTTTCAACCTTTGAGAATAGTAGGTGTTTGCATTATCATGTGCCAAATAACAAACATTTTTTGCGGGAATAAATACATGTGTTTCACTAAAGATAATTAACGAAATAAGTCCCAAATACCAAACGAGATTACTTAGATAACACAATGAAGGCAAAAAGAAGCATAAGAAGACCCGTTGCGGATAATCGAGATTAAAAAAAATAAAAAACAAACAAACACAACGCAACGCAAATGACACTGATTTAAGTGGACACCCAATTGATAAAATCATGGGATGCAACAAATCTTTTATTCTTCACCATTTTCAGATGATTCAGTAGATACTAGATGATCACACAACGACAATTTGTAAGCCAGAAATCCTAAACTAATTAGGATAAGTAATAGACAAAATCTCAAAATATCTCTAAACTAGTTTCTTATACAAAAAAGTATACCCAAAATCAATCCGTACAATGTAGTTGTCCTGAGAGACAGGGTGACATGATGATTGAATTAGAATTCCAGACATCTCAACAGACTCCAACAAGATTATAAGTGATAACTCTCCAGCTGAGTCGCTACACTAGAAGGATAGGAGCTTTAGTCGCGATAAACCTTAGACAACTAATTTTGTGACTAAAATGCTTAATTAGTCGTCCCTGACTTTGGATCAGGAGCCTGAGGCGACGATACTTGTGACCAAGGAATTTAGTCGCGATAAACCTTAGGCAACTAATTTTGCATTTAGGCGACAGAAAATCGCTGGTCGCCTAAAGTCCTTATTCTAGTAGCTTGTCGTAGCTAGAAACTATCAAAGTTACGAACCGGACTAGAGCACTTAAGTATCCTTGGTTGTGAAACCCAAAACAACAAACTTGAATATATATATACACACACACACTTCAAAAAAGATAAGCAGTTATATGTTACTTTTCCCCAGGATTGTAGCAAAATAGCAGTCAAGGCTCAAGACCCAATCAAATGGGGATCTCAACTTACATGTTGTTTCTCTCTGCATTGTACTGATTGATATGAAACAACTTGCTGCCTGCCTATCTGCAGTATCTGCGTTGTACCATAAAGAACTTTTGTGTAGAAACTGATTTCTTCTGCAGCTCCATAGGAGAGAGAGCACAGCACATGGTGATGGGTCATGCTAAAGAAAAACTGTCCTCCCAGTACACTACATCTTGACAGTATCAAACCTTTAAGATTGCTCTGTGACCATAAATATCTATAGTACAAAACCAATTAATATTAGTGGTGGAAGATCACTAATCAGTAATCATTAACCCCTCCACTAATCCAAATCCACTCATCATTGTCACTATCAAGAACCTGATCCCATCTTTATTTATATAATAAATTGTTTTTTTTGGTGATTTTGATGAGCTTTGTTAACTTCTAAAGAGTACTATTGATTTTGTCTTGCCGGTTCTTCTTGTTCCTCAATCAATTAAAGATTTCCAAAAGGTTATTCTATATACTATAGTAGGGGTTGGATTCCAATTGTCATTACTGTGGGAAACTTTTATTTGTTTAATCAAATCATGTTCATATTCCAAATTAACTCGAATATGCTGACTGGTGAGGATCTGGGTCGAACTAATTAAGATTTGTATATCTGAATATGTAAATAGGTTGTAATTTGCATGTGTAGAAAGTTATCTTGAATCTAATGGAAGAGAGAAATATATACAAGTAAATAGCCTGCATGTTATGAATGAAGCAACTTGTTTTCAAGATAACTTGTCGGCAAAACCTACACTAAATTTTTTTTATTTGATTACATTACAATTACGATTACGTGAACCAAACAGGTACTAAATATCTGTTTAATTACCCGATCCTTTTCTGCTACACTGGGTACGTAAACGCCTCTTCAGATAATATACAAAAATGATAATTAAACACTCTGTGGCAATAATCTAAATTGATCCATAAGTGATGGTGGTTTGTTTGTTTTTTTTTTTTTTTTTTTTGAGTGTTAACCAATGTATTCTCCCTAGACCAAGATCTCATCATTTGGGCATTACCCATAAATAGGAACCCAGATAGGTATTGCTGTGAACGTCACGCACATAGCAAGAAAATTGATAGTAGTGTGCAGTGAACTGAAAATGAAATGTGAAAATTGTGTTCATTTGATGTGATTTGTGAATTTATCCGAACGTTGCTAAAAAAACTGTTTACCTGGTTTTGGGATGAAATGGAAAAGTTCTTCTTTTTCCCCTCTTTCGTCAATAGCTTGATGTCATGGACGTTACTAAGAACAAGAAATTGGTAATGTGAAGATTGATGGGATATTAGGAAACCAAGATGGTTTTACACATTTGATCATGAAGACTAATTAACCTTTGTCAAGAAGCTTACCATGAAGAGAAAATCTTAATATAGCAATTATATATATATATATATATATATATATTGCAGATGACCTCTAGCCTAGTGGTTGAGAGAGATGCATGCGGTCCGAGTGGTCAGGAGTTCGAATCCCAGTGAGAGCGATTCCAGAAACAATTTACCTGATTCCAATATATATAAAAATATATATATATATATATATATATATAATAGACCGCTAACTATAGACATGTATATATAACATTCTGGCAATAATCTAAATTGATCGATAAGTGATTAGGAGATTTTTTCTTTCTTTTTTTGAGTCTTAACCTATGTATTCTCCCTAGACCAAGATCTCATCATTTGGGCATTACCCAAAAATAGGAACCCAGATAGGTATTGTTGTGAACTTCACGCACATAGCAAGAAAATTGATACTAACGCGAAGTGAACTGAAAATGAAATGTGAAAATTGTGTCCATTTGATGTGATTTGTGAATTTATCCGAACGTTACTAAAAAAAATATGTTTACCTGGTTTTGGGATGAAATGGAAAAGTTCTTTTTTCCCTCTTTTGTCGATAGCTTGATGTCATGGACGTTACGTTAGTACGTTACTAAGAACAAGAAATTGGTAATGTAAATATCGATGGGCTATCAGGAAACCAAGATGGTTTTAGACATTGAATCATGAAGACTAATTAACCTTTGTCAAGAAGCTTACCATGAAGAGGGAAAATCTTAATATAGCAAATATATATTATAGACATGTATATATAGCCCGCTAAGTATATCAAAACTCTAGCGTTACGAGAAGTTAAGTTGCGGTAATTTTGTTAAATTTGCTTGAAATGCATGCCAAAAAATATTTGAACATGTTCAAGTCCATGTCTTACATGAGAACTCCAGAATTGTAATGAGTTAAGGTCAAGTATTTTTAGTATTCTAACTGTAGCTCTGCAGACAACTTGTCAATATAAAATTTAACAATGAAATTATATTCAAAGCCACCAGTATTATCTCCTAATATGCAATGAAACACAAATTGAAAAAAAGAAAAGAAAAGAAAAGCTTCTCTTGTTAATTCTGATGAAACTAACAGAAGTTTAAGCAGTGGAAGCAAAGCAAGATCTATGAAGCAAGTAATGTGATTAACGTTAATATATTAAAAAAAAATTGGCTACTTAAGTGTTAATATATATAATGCACAATTTTTTTCCGCATCACGTAACTTGGCTCCTTTGTGGAGAACAATGTCACACCAGCCAAATTGGTCTGTGTGGTGGATGTGATCTAACCATTATTAATTATATTAAAACGTTTATGTTATATATACGACCTACCGAGAGGGAAAAAAAAAATCATTATCTGATTATAAGTATGATTAATAATCAGCGACGAACATGGTTTTGGACATGCAAACTGCTGCTGGCCCCAAATTTTGATTCCCATAACATGAGAATTCATTTTTAATTGTATCAAAGTAGATGGAAATAATATAATTATACGTGTCAGTTACCTATCTCCGGAACATGCTCCTATTTTGAGTAGTTTTGCCACAACCGAATGTTTCCCTAGGGGTTCAAGCTCCATAACCTGCCTACCTTTATGTCCAATATGAAAGCTCCCACATACACCCGCATCCTCGAGTAGATAATTAGTATGTATGCTAGTGAAGGCCCACAGCTTCCTCTAAACTATGCAAATGGAAATGTACTCGTCGTATCTTGAGTTAGCTGCACCCTTTGATCTCTTTCTCAACTTTGAACCGATGAAACCAATGTCGTTCTCATAGGTTTTGGTACCCCTCCTAATGCCAAAATCAGATGTGTAGAACAACGTCCGCTTAGAGATCGACCATCTATTATGCAACCGATAGGCTGATTCTCAAGTTTCGACACACCCACATTTGTCGCAACCCGACGAAAACGTCAGTACTCCGAAGATCTTTTCGAAGGCCCTTCCCGGCAGGCCCTTTATAATCAACAACTCTATGTCGAACACCTCTAGAGCCATCATCCGGTGCATGTGACCCACTCGTACGTACCTCAACGACTTGAGCGTGTACATATCGCAACACATATGCCCTCGAGCCAGTAGCCATGAGCCCTTTGTAAGCTTATAGTCCATGTATGTGAACATATTGCAGCAACCATCATCCGTAAGCTTTTTGACTGACACTAAGTTGTAGCACAAAATCGGTACACGATGAACCCCCTTAAGGATGAGGTTCTCGCTAAGCTCTATTGTCAAGTACACATCATGGATACACAATCATTATTGTCCCCTTATTGTCCATCTCCGTGCGTCTGAATTTGGTGCTCCGGTACGTCGTAAAGATCATGCAAATTCGTAAGACACCTCCATGTCCAATATCTAGTTATGGTACGTGCCACAAGGTTCTACCGTATCATGCATCATAATGATGAGATCTCCCACAGTCGAGAGATCCACATGATCGTCTACCTTGTCTTTAGTCCTCTCATCAAGCATCTTGCAATGCCGCTTGTAATAGCATCTCTCACCACTTTGTAGGGATTCAAAAACATCAACATCGAATTTTTCGGACATCGACCATCTAAATCTACACGAAGATAACGAACACGATTTCGATACAGAGAACTAAGACGGATCAACAGTATATATGTTGTGGCTTCGCAACTAGGACAAATCTCCATCTCTATTATATAGATTGTAAATACAATACCCCAAAAGATTATCCCTTACAACTTTTCAAGAGGAGATACAAAATAATGAGATTGCTCAATATCCTAACCCTTTAGTGCTTTTACCAAATAATAGTTTTCCGTTGTCCTATGGTGACGATCTCCCTGACGAAGTAGACGATCCTCTCGTCAGAAACCCTTCTCCTCTCTTGAAGGGTAAGTCCTAGGAGAGTAGAGTTCTCTCGTAGAATTTGGTGGAGTTCCTTGAACCCTAGAAGGGCATATGACAAAATCTTCCCTAGCCTAATTTAAGTAGTCTAAGAAACCCTAATTTAGACATTAGGGATCCCTAAATTAGTTCCCTAAAATAACCAACAAATCTCGACCATCTAAAACCATTAAATAGCTGCGCAAATATGTTAACATGTGTCAGGCCAGAATTTCATCGAAATGCGTACATGTTTTTCGAGAAAACCTAAAAAATTTACCGAAATTTTGGTTGGCCATATTGGAAATCCGGTCACTGGCCCAAAGACATTTTTGATCACGTCTTGTATGCGATAGATCACCATCTTCGCTTACGGACTCTGCCATTGTACCTTGACGTTCCATACCTCTTCTCCAAGAGTCCAACCTCTCATCGGTAGGGGTGAGCATCGGTTCGGTTCAAACCGAACCGAATATGTAAAAACCAAAATAACCGTAAATCGTATTTCTCAAAACCGAAAACCGAACCGTTTTTATAAAAACCGAACAAAATCGAACCGAATTAATTCGGTTCGATTTTCGGTCAGTTCGGTTTCATGGACGAATGTACATGGCCTTCAAGTTTTTAGCAAAATGAGTCTATTTAAATAAAAAAAATTTAAAAATATATGACATTATTGTATTTATGAATTGTTATATTACATAGAGTGAAAGATATTAGTATATATAGATTGAGGGTAGATAGAGAGAGTGCTCAAAGAAGCACCGACATAGAATAGGAGAAGAGAGTGCGCTCAGTTAAGGATTAATAAACATTAGTATATGTATATTGTGGATAGTTTGATAAATTACTAAATCTAAATCGGTTTTCGGTTCGGTTCGATTTTTCGGATTAAGAACCGAAAACCGAACCGTTATTTAAAAATTTTAAAATTTTAAACCGATAACCGAAAAACCGAACCGTTTGTCATATTTCGGTTCGGTTCGGTTCGATTCGGTTTTCGGTTTTCAACCGTTATATGCTCACCCCTACTCATCGGTTGAGCCTGTATGTGGTCACCACTCATCACGTAGGTGGTTTAGGTCAAAAAATATATATATATACTAACGCAAGATTAATTGATACATGTCCATACTTCTAAGAATTTGAGTTCGACTACATGAACTCAAATAGCTAGCTTATAATATGGTCATGATATATGGCATTATTTTTTTTATTTAGACTCTAAGCCCTCGTTTGGTTACCAGAATTTTTGCTTGGAAAAGAAAAATTATTCATTTTCTGTGTTTGGAAGCCAAAGGAAACAAGTTAGAAATGGAAAATAATTTTTAAAAGGTAGGAAAATAGAGGAGAAAGTGGTTCCCCCAACCATCTAAGGAATGACTTTCCCTCTAACTTTCCTGCATTTATTATAAAACTTTTTGACCAAAATATTCCTGCTCAAATGTATAATTTATCATTTTTATTCATAATACCTTTTAGACAAAAATATTCTTGAGTAATAAGTTTTCTCATTAGCACGAGAGTATTATTGAAAAATTGACTTGATTTTGTTTCATTTTCTTACAAACACCAAACACTATAATGGAAAGTAAAGATATATTTCGGCAAGAATTCCGGTCTTTCCAAATACCGGAAAGAAAAATTGTTGGAAATTATAATTTTCCAAAGGAAAGAAAATACCAAAGAATTAATTTCCTTTCCTTTCCATTCTGTGAACCAAACGAGTCCTAAGAGATGAGATACAGGGCTATTAGGTATTGTTTGGGAAGAGGAGAAAATGATGGAAAGGAAAATGTTGAGGGAAAAATGAGTGAAAAATTAAAAGTATTGGTGTTTGGGAAGGGGGAGGGAAGAGGAGGGAGAGAATTTTGGGAGAAAAATTCATACGGCCTCACTCAAAAAAATTTCTTCCAAAAGTGGGAGAAATATGGAGAGAGTTGAGAGGATTGTGGAAAAAATTATCCATCTACCCTTCAAAAAAGTTAGTTTTATTTCTGATTTAAAAAAATTAAGGATTAAATGGTAATTATATCTATCTCCACAAACAAATCAAATATTATTTTTAAAATTTTCTTTTCTTTACTTTTTGGTCATCCAAACAAGTGATTAAAAAATTAATTTTACTTTCCTTCCTCAAAAATGTTTCCAAACACAGTGTTAAATGTGACTGGTTTTAAAATTAAGAACTAGGATTTTTGTTAGAATTTCATGTGACTGGTTAAATTCTGATGTAAGTTCATAAAAAGTTGGTATTGTTCCGGATTCTTCAACAAACAAAACAACAGTTGAAATAAACAATTAACACTTTTCTTAGACCTAAACCAGAGCTTGACTAGTCATAATGATCTTAACCAAATTTCGAGAAAAATGTGACGAGAGCTTCATGAGAGGTTCGGACCCTTGTTAGCAATCACCCGAATAAAACTCGTATTATACACGAATTTTTCCGTATCTTTTAGAAACGTATAATACTTGCGTACTTTTGACAGAGCTAAACCAGTACGTAAATTTTAAGCATGTGAAATTTTAAACGTATTTCGTATAAATTATTGAAAAATTTGGCACGAAAAACGTGGTGGAAACCTGTTTAATTAACCAAATTTGACAATATATTTAAGAATGTGAAGTTTCTAATCTCAATATTTATATTTTTCTAATTTTTAACCGAATTTTGAACATATTTTATTTGCAATGAGCCGATTTAGACTCGTACTTTTGCCGTTCCGAATTTTTTCCGTTTGCCGAATTGCTAACAAGGGTTCGGACAGAGCTTGACTAGTCATAATGATCTTAACCCGGCCTCTTTTGGTTAACGGATTTAAGGAACCAAGAAAGAAAAGTTGTTCCTTTTTTTTGTTTGGTAACCACAAATTTGAGAATCAATTTCGTGATAAGAGAGAAAATTGGTAGAAATATAATTCCACTCAAGACCCATGGGATTGATTTTTCCTCCTCCTTTTCCAATATTTGTTACAAAAGTTATGACAAAAGTAACTATGTGTCATTGCTTATTTTACCTTTAGGGCTCGTTTGGATCAAGTTTTTGGATTCATAGGAATAGATTTTCAATTCCTTTTCCATGAAAAAGAAATTCAACATTCCCATACCCATGTTTGGTTAGGTTGGGAATAGGTAGTTCAAAATTTTAAAAAAAATTATTTTCATGTTTGGTTCACACATGGATAAGAATCTTAATTTATTTAGTTTTACTTTAATACTCTTTCACTAATTTCATGATGATTCACATGTTCGGGATGAGAGTTGAAAATTTGAAAATAAAGCGAGGGTATAATCGTCCAAACAAAATAGTCAAACATCATTCCTAGGAAAGCAAATCTATTCCCAAGGGGGGCTTGGGAATAGCTTTCCCACATCCATGGGAATAGCTTTCCCACCTAACCCCTCCTATTCCCTCCTCATTCCCAATCCTAAACATACCAAACATGAGTAAGGAATTCAATTCTCATTCCCAAACCTCAAAAACTTGAAACGCCCCCTTAATGTTATTTTTACAATACTATTTTTATTTTAAAATGTAAGGATATTATTGGAACATTGTTATATTTTGCTTTCCTTTTCTAACTAGTTTTCTTGTTTTACCAAACAACAGGAAAAAAATGTGACATGAATTCTACTTCCCTATTCTCATAGAAACTACAGAAAATTTGCTGTACAGTAATAAAGTTGTACAAAATTACACACGAAGTAACAGCTTTTGCAAAATTTCAAGAAACAAACCATTCCGCCAGTTGGTCTGGCGGAATTTGTCCAAATTCCGCCAGTTGGACTGGCTGAATTCTTCATTTTTTTATTTTTATTTTTATTTATTTAGGAGTGGAGTGGAGCTTTGGTTTTTTTTAGTGGAGTGGAGGTTTGGTTTTTTGAGTGGAGTGGAGGTGGTTTTGGGTTGGTTTTTTTAGTTGGATTTTTTTTAGTCGGTTTTTTAACATGCTATTTCAATTACAACGGCTAGTTCAACGACTATATTTTTAGTCCAACGACTACTTTTTTTACAACGGCTCTTTTTTTTCATTGTTATAAATGGTAGTCTATTTCTTCTTCTCATGCTCTCGCATTCGTATATTGTCAGGATAATCATATAACTATATGAAAAAAAAATAATTACTACAAAATAATTATTATTACTACAAAATAACAAAAATATACATAATCATATTTTTTTAGCTAAAATTTAGTATACATTTTCAGAAAATATTAATTTTGAGATATGTGTCTCCCGTTGCTAGATAATCACATCTGTGGTGGGTCCTCCCGGAATAAATCTGTCGTTTTGACGATCCATCTGTTACAAATACCACATTCCAAGATAATAAACAAAAAAAAAAATTCATAATCAAAATTCTTGTAAATTTTTTACCTCTGGTTTGTTATGCTTCGTATTAGGGGTGAGCATATAACGGTTGAAAACCGAAAATCGAACCGAACCGAACCGAAATATGACAAACGGTTTGGTTTTTCGGTTATCGGTTCGGTTTACGGTTTAAAATTTTGAAAATTTGAAATAACGGTTCGGTTTTCGGTTCTTCATCCGAAAAACCGAACCGAACTGAAAACCGATTTAGATTTAGTAATTTATCAAACTACCCACAATATACATATACTAATATTTATTAATCCCTAACTGAGCGCACTCTCTTCTCCTATTCTATGTCAGTGCTTCTTTGAGCACTCTCTCTATCTACCCTCAATCTATATATACTAATATCTTTCACTCTATGTAATATAACAATTCATAAATACAATAATGTCATATATTTTTTTAAAAAAAAATTATTTAAATAGGCTCATTTTGCTAAAAACTTGAAGGCCATGCACATTAGTCCATGAAACCGAACCGAATTAATTCGGTTCGGTTTTGTTCGGTTTTTATAAAAACGGTTCGATTTTCGGTTTTGAGAAATACGGTTTACGGTTATTTCGGTTTTCACATATTTGGTTCGGTTTGAACCGAACCGAACCGATGCTCACCCCTACTTCATACTCTGCTTTCCTCTTCTCTTCTCGTTCTCTTCTCCTCTATTCTCTTATGTTTCTCTTCTCCTTTTCTTCTTCACTTCTCTTGATCTTCTGTCTTCTGGAGGAGGAACCGAATGCTTCTTATACACTTAAACCCCACCTCCCCTATATTTCATCCCTCCACTACCCAACAATTTACACTTTTTCATACACCACTTCCCAATAAACCTACCCTCCCTGTCTCCTCCCATCACCCCAACCACACATAATCCAACCGGCCTCTCCACTATTAAACCCACAACAAACCAATAAATCAAACCGAAACCAATAAACCAAACCGAAATCCAAAAAGAAAGCAAATAACCCAACCGGCCGGAAAAAAAAAAATACACGAATTTAGCCAGTCGGACCGACGGAATTTGGACAAGCGAGTCCCTATGTTGGAATGGTTCTTGTTTTGGAATTTTTCAAAAGTTCTTACTTACATTGTAATTTTGCACAACTTGGTTCCTCTACAGCCAATTTGCTGTAAAGATAAGGGAATTCATTTCTTTTCCGTGAACCAAACGAGGCCTTATGGTGCATTGGCATTAGAATAATACCAACAAACAAGGATTTGTCTAACATGAGATGAAATTCCTGTGTTGGACTTGTCTTTTGGAACATCCAATTGTCACTTCACTGTGGTACATAAATACTTTATTAGCGGTGGTGCCGACAACAATAATTGCAAGTAATACCTTTCACCATTTGTAGCTGTAATTGTCTTAGAAAATTTTTACAAAGTCCAAAAATTTCTAAAGTGAATTATCAATATTATTTTTAATTTATAATAAAAGTTATACATTTTATTTTTTAAAACATATAATAAATTAAAAATAATTTTGATAATTCATCTTAAAAATCTTTGCATATTGAAAAAACATCTTTGGCAATTGCGAACCCGGATCGAATTGGTTTTTCCTTTTGCGAACCCGGGTCCGACCCGCCTCCCCAATGTCACTCCCCGTTCCCGGAATGCGTATTTTTATATATGTACAACTCATGAGTATTTATTTAGTATTTATCATGTATTATTCTGTATTTAAATTCCTTTAGTTTCATGTTAATTAATTTTTCTGTTCTTTAAATTCCATGTTAATTTATTTTCTGCAATTTTATTTCTGCAATTTTATTTCTGCATTTTCTTCCTGCTTTTATTTTCTGCTTTTAGTCTTGCTTATTTGGTTCGGCCTTATTGGGTTCGGATTGGTGGTGGACAACCCGGCCCACACTCCCACCTACCACCACCCTTCCTATTTAAAGCTTCCATCTCTTTCTCTCTCCTCATTACTTCATTCTCACTATTACTTCTTCTTCCTCCTCTCATTACTCTCCACCACCTACCAGCAGCAGGAGGAGGCAAGTGCAAACTTGCTTCTACTTGAGAACCATGTTTTTATGGTTCATTTGGCTTCTCCTTGTGATTCTAAGAGAGTTTAGTTCTTAGTATTTTGGATTTCGTTGGCTTGTTTCTCCTAGATCTAAGTTTTGTATTCGGCTGTTCATGGGTTCTTAGTCCACCAACTTTGCGTGTATTTTCTCTGGCACTGGAACAAAGGCTCCATAGGGCGAGTTCGGGAGATGTTGTACGCACACGTTCTTACGTGCTCGCGTGAAACATTAGCCCAGTCACGCACACGTCTTTACGTGTTTGCGTGTATTTTTAGTCACGCTAACGTTCTCATGAGCGTGCGTGTATTTTCAGTCACGCTAACGTTCTCATGAGCGTGCGTGTATTTTCAGTCACGCTAAAGTTCTCATGAGCGTGCGTGTATTTTCAGTCACGCACATCCTTGCGTGCGTGGATTTCTTGTCACCTTTTCACGCTCACTTGAGCGTGCGTGAATTTCCCTTCACGTTCACACTGTGCATGCCGGCGTGAATTACTTTTTCACGCTCACGCTGTTACACATTCACTCCTACTAGACTTGGCGTGACTTTTGGACTTAGCTTAGACTTGTTAGCATGACTTCCTGGCTTGGGAGTTTTATTTGTTCTATATTTTATTCATTTAATATTGGCATGATAATTTCCTATTATATCCTTACGCCTTTTTGCATGAACCCGAAAATCTTAGCATGTTAATATTTTAATACCTATGGTTGTGTATTAGTGCCAAGTGTCTGGATTGGTATATGGATATCCAGTGAGACTGGAACTTGACCTTGAGAGTTATAGACTCAACCCCATTTAATGCTAAATGACTTTCATGCCTTGTCACCATTAATGACGATGGTTATTTGACTAATTGATCATGCGTTCATAGTTGGAACTAAGAGACTGGCTAGTCGTCTTATTAAAATGAATGAATGAGACACGTTCATGTTATGAACTATTGCAATCGACTGGCTGATTCCGAATATTGACATACATGCACATGCAGGCTTCAATCTATTTATTTATTTATTTATTTATTTTCTACAAAAGAAGCATGTGTACTTTATGGTCAAGGCATGATTACCGTGGTTAGATTTGATTGTTGCATTACGCTATATAAGACCTGCAACCTAACCGCACTGGTATCGTTGTAGAGTTGTGCATATCGTACCCCGTACGAAAGTACTCATTTGAATGACCATGATCCACGGCATGGGATTTCACTCAACGTAGGGACTATTAAGTTAAATAAAATAATGATTGCATGGAGAGAATGGATTCCCGAGTTCTTACATGGCAGCCCCCTTGGGACGAGTAGTACCCGACGGGCCGGCTAGTTCCCACAGATACTGTAAATCTGCCACACGGGCAGGGAACAGTATCTGCTTTTATTATTATTGTATATTGTATATTGACGGGCGTTCTGCTAGGACTCGTCTAATTCATGCATGGCGCACATGATTGACTGGATAGACTAGCCTTGCTCGCACATAGTAAGAACTGAGGAATCTTTATTGCATTATTCCAGGATAACTTGGGACTCACAATAGTAAGCCGTAGGATTTGATTGGCCGTTCAAGAAGATTTGTTGTGTACTGTACTACTCTGTTACCTAACTGGGATAATCAGAATGTCAGGACATGACGGACCAACTTCTGTCCTTGTTTGATTGGGAGGTTGGTTCGAAGTGTCGTGATGTGATGTGAGTCCTAGTAGCAAGCATAGATCTATTATTATATTCTTTTACTTACTGGTTTATGTCCTTCATATCGTCCTTCCTTGTGGTACTTGCTATTAGAGGTCTAACCTCTCTGGTTTTGCATGGCCAGATTTAGAGCCGGTTCCCGAGAACTCAGCGTACTTCTACCTCCAAGATGGTCAATACTAGAGGCATGATTGCAGGAGGATTCGAGTGGGTTCCTTACTTCACCGCTCGTTTTGCTATTTACTTTATACTTAGCCGTTTGGCACCGACATGTTAGTCGGATTGTCTTGTACTTACTTTCACATAATTGTAATTAAGTCAGACTGCAGCTGATAACAATTGTGTATACTTGCTATATCATCTGGCTATGTTTTGTAAAGCCAGATCTCAAGAACATTTTGACTGAGCGTTTGAGACGCCTTACTGCTTTATCTTACATGTTCTCTATTATTGTTTCTTGCTTGAATGATTGAGACAATAGATGTGTAATGACCATAGCAAGACTTTTATGTAGTATGCACCCCCTCGTCTGGTTAGACAGCATTGATCGTATTATACGATATTCATCTACCCGTAATACATAGCTGGCTGAGTCATTCCTCCGCTCTCCAGTATTCTGGTTCTGGGGCGTGACACCCAACCAGTCTAAGTTGAGCTCAGTCCTCAAACCCGATCGACCCAGTCCGGCCAGATCCGAACGGTAACCTAGTCAAGTCCGGTTCGACATGGTTCCTCCACCAAACCAAACTCGGAATATTCACGTATATCCCGCCATTATGTTTAAACTTTAACTTGATATGCAATCAAAGATTCATGTTTATCTCTTGGCAGATTATAAATAACCATTTACTCGTTTATTAGCCACTTTTACCTAATACTCTGGCAATTTTTATACCAATTTTAAATTTTGGTTGACTTGAATTTCATAGTGGTCCCAATGGTTTACATGTTCTCTCACGTTTGTTCGTGTACACAGGAAGACAATGAGTCAAAGTATGTCAATGTCCCTCTTAATAAAGGAGACGAAGGCTCTTGGTTCAACCCATGAAACTTTTCGAGCATCCGATAACCCTCTCATAATAATCCATAAACTTTCATTGTACACATAGGCCTCGTTTGGTTCGCGGAATAGAAAAGAAAGGAAATCAATTTTTAAACATTTTTTTTTTGTGAAAAATTACAATCTCTATTGA
This sequence comes from Iris pallida, assembly GCA_029216955.1. Taxonomy (NCBI): domain Eukaryota; kingdom Viridiplantae; phylum Streptophyta; class Magnoliopsida; order Asparagales; family Iridaceae; genus Iris; species Iris pallida. The sequence continues at coordinate 10,861,840 of JANAVB010029816.1, read as the reverse complement.
TTTTTCTTTTCGATGTTTGGAATACCAAAAAATTTGAAAAGGAAAGTAAATACTTCAATGTAAAAAAATAATTCTTTACTCATTTTCTTTCATTAAAAATTATTTTCCTTAACGTAATCATTTTTTTTTCTCAATCCGATAATTCTGCGAACGTTAAAAGGAACCATGAACCAAAGAAGAAATTATTGTATACCTATAAGTTTATAACCCCTTGGTAGTGTAAGATCAAGAACAACACATGTTTTATCATCAACAAGAGCTAGTCACGAATCCAAGTAAGAACTTCAAATACCCATGAACCCATTGTATTAACTCGATTGACAATGACCCGTGAACACATTTCTATCAAGTGTTCACTATTAACCCATAAACTCATTATTTATCACGAGCTAAAGTGGAAGCCATTGTTAGAAATAAAAAGAATATAAAAATAAGAACAAAATAGTATAACTAATAATTATATTAAGTAAAATAAAATACTAATATATTAGATGAGTTAAATTAACTTGGGAGACTTTAACTGACATTCTTTATAAGTCCGAAATCTTTTTTAAAATTAACTAAAATGTGAAATACTTAACTATATAAAACATTGAAGGGACTTATTTTAAAAAAAAAAAAAATTAATATTTTTTATATATAGAAGAATACAAAGATAGTAGAAAGAAAAAAAAAAGAAAAATGCTTAATTTCAATTTGATATTCTATTTCAGTTTTCTAATTTGATACCTTAAAAAAAATTGTAAAACCAAATATCATAAAAAAATGGACGATAATATTCATGTTCACCCTCTCCCCTCCTTTCTCTCTTCCACAAGGCTACCCTGCCACCCCTGCCCCATCACCCCCAACCCGCTGTATCTTTCCAACCGGTTGTTCCATACGCGTCGCTCCCGCACCCCCTGTGCCTCTCCCGCCCCCGCTGCCTCCCCTCGATGCTTCTTTTGTCGATGATGTCGCTGTTACGTACGGTAAAAAAGAAGGAGGGGGCAGAAAAAGGGGTAGCGAGGAGAAGTGTGTTGGCAGCCGAGAGGGGTAGTGGTGGTGGCAGCCGGGACATTGGTGAAAGTGGAGATGAAAGGAGGTGTTTGGTAGGAAAGAGGTTTTTTTTTTGGATATTAAGTTAAAAGTAATTTAATAATTGATGGTATCAAATTAGAAAAAAATATAAAGTTGAAAAATTAAAATAGTTAAAAAATTATGGAAAAGTGGCAACATGCGCATGAAACAAAAGAAATAAAAATAAAAATGACGATGCATTGAACCGACATATACGTCGACGTGCATTTTAACATGACTCCTTGTCCACAAAGTTCCCCACTCTCGAACTCTCCCACCAAAACCAAAGCTCTCTTTTTTATTTGTTTATTTTTTTTTTTATATAAAGAGAGAAAGAGAGAAGAGGAGAGAGAAAGTGATAAGAAGGGAAGAGCAGCTCCTCCTCCCTCCCATTAATGAACAGCTCCAACGAAGCTTTCCTATTCTCGGTCAAACTTCTCTCTCCCCTGAGAAAGAAAGTTGTTAGCTTTTGCCAATAGAAGAAAGGAAGAGCCTCTATTTCTCTTTCTTTCTCTATCATTCTTCGTAGGAGGAAGGAAGCAGCAGCTCACAGCAGAGCAGAGGAATTGAACCAATCAATCATTGGTATTGTGCTCTCTCTTCTGCTCTTTCTTCATTAAAATCTCTCTTTGATGTGATGCGATTGTTATTTTATGATTGAAAGTTGTAGCTTTTAGCCAAATATGATTCCTTTTTTTTTGTGTGAATTGGTTATTTCGGTCTCTTCCAATTTGATGGGCTGCTTCTTTTTGTTTTGTTTTTAAGGAAGAAAAGCTTGGATTTTTATGATTTGTGCTTGAGGTTTGGGTCATTTCCTGATCTGGGTCATATTTGGTATGTGCTCTGCTCTCCCATTAAGTCTCTTGATGTGACTGATATTAATTATATATGTGGCTTTCCTTGCTCCAATTTGCTATTATATCATTGAAAGGTGTAGCTTTTAGGCAAATATGGTCGTTTTCTTTGAGGTTTTTGTGTGATTTGGATCTCTTCCATTTCGATGGGTTTCTTGTTTTTCTTTTGGTTTTAGGAATAAAGGTTGGATTTTTATGATGTCTGCTTGATTTGGTTCAATGGGGTTCTTCTATTTCTCTTGTTTTTAGGAATAGAGTTTACTTTTACGATCCGTGCTTGGTATTTGGGTCATTTCTTGTTTTGGGTCATGTTCTATTTCTGTGAATATGTAGCTTTGCTCGGTTCCATTTTTTGGTATTATATGATTGGAAGTTTTTCTTTTGGTTTTAGGAATAAAATTGGATTTTTATGATTTTGTTGATTTGGTTCCATTTCTTTTGTTTTTGTTTTTACGAATAAAGATCGGATTTTTCTGCTTTGTGCTTGGGATTTGCGTCATTTCTTGATCTGGGTCATGTTCTAGTGATGATACTCCTGCCCTTATCCCAAGCAAATATGATGAGCTTTTGCTACAGCTCTTTATATTGAGCCTCTTGATGTGATTGATATGCATATGTGAATTTGCTTGCTTCATTTTGGTTATTATATGATTGAAAATTATAGCTTTAGGCAAATATGATTTTTTTTTTTTGTGGGATTTGAGTCTCTTCCATTTCAATGGATCCTTGCTTTTCTTTTGGTTTTATTTTTATAGATTGGCTTTTTATGATTTGTGCTTGATTTTGAGTCATTTGTTAATCTGGTCATCTTCTCTTTCTTTCTTTTTTTCTGAATATTTTGTTCTTTTTTGGAATATTTTTGTGATGATATTATTGTCCTTAGTTAAAGGCATAGCTCTTCCATTAAACCCACCACGTGATTGATATATTTTGGTATATGATGTGGGTTTTTCTTAGTTGATGGTTGTCTATTTATGTAGTTGTGATCCATTTTCTTAGATTTATTTGTGGGATTTGGGTCTCTTTTGTTTTAATCTCGTACCGGTTGGATTCTTATTCTCTTCTCTCTTTATTTTTCTTAGGAATAAAAGATTGTTCTTATGATTTTTGCTTGGGGTTTGTCATCTGTTGATCTGGTTTATGCTCCATATTTGTTCGTGAGTAGTTTTGTGGACTGTAAATTTGAGCTTCTGACCAACCTCCTTACATACTAGGCATTTTCGCCACTATATCTTCCGGTGACACATTCTGAGAGACCTGGTTGGTGCTCCCCACAAAACTCAGGCTATCTATTGCTTCACTGCCACAAAAAAATGGCTTTTCATTGCCATCATATAGAATGTCTATGGTATCCTTCAAGCTTGTCATGTAGATTCCCCCTACATTCCCTGTTAACGGTAGCCCAACCACGACAGTGCTCGTTAGTTCTTCATAGATCACGGACACATTTCCCAACTCCGATGCTTGAGAACTCAATTGGAAGGTCCGCCATTTCGGTTGAAAGGCCTAATGGGTCTGTGAAGCACTCTCTTTGAGTTCGTTCAAAGAGAGAGAGAGAGAGAGAGAGAGAGAGAGAGAGAGAGAGAGAGAGAGAGAGGTCGACTGCTGAAGACACTTGGTGCTGCCATGCTGGATGGAGATTGAGAGTGTTGCAAGAAGTCTGGAGAAGAGGGAAGGGACATGAGAGAGTCTAGAGAAGAGGAAAATTAGGAATATTTAGTAATTAATTAAAATTATAAAGTCTTTTATCTGTTTTTTTTTTTACTTGAAGCCAATCCAATGATCAATAATGACCATGTGTATCTGCTCAGTCAGTCCCCTTGCTCAGCAGATCACCACTATATATTTCCCATATAGTTGTGTTTATTTTTCAGCCTCTTTTTTTGTTGTTTGATGATTTCTTGATGGGGTTCTTGGCATTTTACCATAGGAGTTTATTTGTTTTGGCTTTGAGTGATATATTATGTTGTTGTTTTTTCCATCTGATCTGGGTATTAATTATAACGAGTTTTCGACTTCAAGAAAGGGGAAGGTTGTTGATAATGTTAACTTGTCCTTTCGCAACTTATGAATTAGAGACATTTGCTTATATCTATATGTTACATATCTGTTTAAATTCTGAGCAGATGTTTTTTCTCTTAGAATCAAACAAGAGTTGACACTTGACAGTACTATATTGGAAAAAAAGATTCTACAAATACAGCTGGGATGGATGAGAAAATGATGTTGATTGGGGATTGGGTGCCTAATCCCAGTCCAAGAACTCTAATGTCAAATTTTTTGAACGAAGACTTTGGATCCAAATCATTCTCTGATTTCTTGGCAGAAAATGGGAATGAAGGTACCCTGTCGCAATCTGAAGAGCAGAATATGGCAATTTCGAAGGAAGAGGAGGCTGAGGATGGATTCCGTTTCTCAAGCAATTTTTCCTTCGAACCTAGTTTATTTGATGGCCAAAAATCATCCCTGAAGGGGGGGCTTGCTCAGAGGATGGCACGATCTGGATTCAATGCTCCCACGATCAATACTGCTTGTATTAGATCAGCGAATATGGCTAATGCACCCTCGGAAATCCGTTCTCCATATCTAACAATTCCACCTGGTCTCAGTCCTACGACTTTACTGGATTCTCCGGTTTTCCTTTCGAACTCGATGGTAAGTCTTTGTTGGGTAATAAAAAGCTTAGAGAAAAATACTTTGGAATTTTATATTTCGGGAATGCTTCGGATTTATTTTTGCAAAAGTCTTGTAGTTTGGCGTGCATGCATATATATGGGAAACTCCTTACCTGAGATCTCATGGATATAACAGTGAGGAATTGTCACTACTACTTCCTCATGTTTATCATATTTTAACTTTGCTTTCTGTGGGATTCAATCTTTTCATTGTTACCTTATTTTCGTCATGTATTGTGCTTCTATATTCATGTGTATTAATCTTTCATACCTTCATGGTCTGTTGATTGGAATTTCACTAGGAAACACACGAGCAAGCAAAACATGCAATGGACTTCTGCGTGACTATCATATAAATTTGCAATCTGACTTGATATCTAATAGCACTCACAAGCACTCAGTTGATGTACCAAATGTTTGCTTTCTAGTAACTATCCTTCCTGTTTATTGTACTTCTTTTATCTACACACATTTGTGGAAAAAGTAAATCTTGTTATGCCATGCTTCATATACAGCACACTCAAACTTCAGCTTTGTAGCATATATTTACTTTGTAGCATTTATCATAAATTGATAATTGCACTATATTCATTTGCTATTCTAACTTACACTTTACATATATTAATACTTGTAGAGACTGATGTTGGTTGAAGAACTTGTATACATCACTTGCAGTTTATGTCATTTGCTTATTTTGATAAAAGAAAAATAGGATTATGTCACTTTGTGATACAGCATTGTGCCGGCATTTATGGTTATATTCTTTTTTTCTTAAATTTCTATCGATTTATTGTGTGTACACATCATTGTGAAGTATACAAATGAATGTAAGGAATTTAACTATGATTTTTTTTTTTTTTGAATTATAGGAAATCTTCTAACACAGAGCTGAATTGTTTTTTTGTTAAAATAGTTGACTGTCATCCTTTGTGGAGATTATAATCTGTACTACACAACTTTTAAGTTATTATATTTTTGAATGCTGGTCGTAAAAGGACATTATCTTAGTTGAGATTCCCTACCTTACCTGACTATCTTCTATTACGTCCACAGGCTCAACCATCGCCAACTACAGGCAAACTATTTTTTGCTCAGGGAAACAGTAGCAACTCAGTTTCAGTCTCAGCAGTTCCGGATAAAAGTAAAGATGACCTTGCAGACATTATTCCTAGAGGATTTGCCTTCAAGCCTCATCTGGGTACAACAACATCATATTTTTCAAGTCCAGAAAACAAAGTAATTTCTCAATTTCTACTCTATAGCAATAAGTTAGACAGCAACTTCATTTAACAACATGTGAAATGATAATTCATTAACATGCCTCCACTGGATTATGATAACTTTGATCAGAAACCATGATCACAAATTCTTTCATGTACATTAATTTAAGTATTGAATCCATGTCCGTATAATGAATTGTTTCCTTCATTTACTTATTAATATGTTGAATTTGATGCACACTGCAGCAACAATAGAGGCTTTATCTGAATTTTTGGAGAAATCATGACACTCAACTAACTCAAATTGATTGTTCGAGTCTTGCTATTTATCTCATTATAGCTAGTCTACTTATACAAGATGAATATGAATTTCTAGTTTGTTATATCGAGCCTTGATGTTGCACTATTAGATTATATATCTGTTCATATTTGTTTTAAAGTTATGTAACCTCAATAAAAATTTTAGTTTACAAGTCTAGTTAATGCCATATTTAGTACTGACCTGTTTATTAAATTGCAGGTCTTTGATACCATTGAAATGGTTGCTTAACTTGCTTATCCAGGTCAACTATCGTATGGGCTTTTATACATTTAAATAGAAGTATTTCCGTATAATGATAGATTCATGGATCGGGAATGTCTCCTCTACTTGGTGTTCATATAAACACTAGTTTTTTGGGGAGAGAGAAGGAAAGCTTCAATAATCCCCGTACACAGATTTTTTAAATCCTATATACCTCTCCTTTGGGTTAGGCATCATTACTTTTTTCCATTAAACTGTGGGTTCGTCTTAGTCATATGGAAACATATTCACCAAGCATGTTCCATTAGCATCAATAGTTTGGCGTTTGAGCCTCTATTGTTTTTTCCCCAATGCAAAACAAGGAGTTTTTATTACCATGTTTTTTCCCCATGGCATCCTATATACCTCTATTTTATGTAGTTAAACTTTGTTTGCTCAAATTTTAAGCCTTCTATTGCAAAAAAAAAAAACAAATTTGGCTTCCGGGAAATGATAATATGATTCCCATGAGGTGTTGATCCTTCAACTGAAGTTACATTTACATATCTGTATATACATACATATACATATTACATATATTAGTGGCGCTCTTTTACTCCCTAACCCAAATAGATTTACATACCTCTACACTTTATAATGTGTTATTTATGCCATAAGTGTAAGCTCATTGCTCTATACCTGGTCACACTAACAATCTGTATCTGCATGTTCTTCTCTCAGGGAATTCCAGTCGGTGATCAGCTGCAGTCCTTACAAAGCGTAGATGTCTCTGTCCAGAAGGACATCAACAGGCCTTCTGGCTTCTCAGAGTCGTTCGACAGAAAAGATAATGCAGATGATACGACATTTTGCCCTAAGCCATCCGACTCCTTCGTCAGTAATGAGAATTCGCCGCCACTAGATGACCAACCAGATGCGGAAGGAGACCCTAGAGGAGAATTTTCCTCCACGGCTGTTGCCGCACCAGCCGAAGAAGATGAATACAATTGGAGAAAGTACGGGCAGAAGCAGGTGAAGGGCAGCGAGTATCCACGAAGCTACTATAAATGCACCCACACAAATTGCCAGGTGAAGAAGAAGGTGGAGCGGTCTCATGAAGGACACATCACTGAGATCATATACAAGGGTGCCCACAACCACCCAAAGCCTCCTTCCAACCGCCGATCTGTGACTCAGATGGACGGATCGGAGCCTGCTGAGTTTGGTGACCCTTCCGCTTCGGTTCAGCAAGATGGTTCTCGTTATGGATCCCCGGAGGCCCTTGATGTGTCTTCCACTTTATCAAATGAGGAGGATCTGGCTACTCATGGGAGTGTCTCAATTGGAGGTGATGGGGAGGGAGATGAGACCGAGTCGAAAAGAAGGTATTTTCCTCTCCTAAGTTTCTTTAAAATAATTTTCGTGTGGATTGGTCAACCAACTTTGGTACTTATTGTGGTTTAAAATGTTGGTTTCAGGAAACTAGATGCTTGTAATGTCGACATGAGTGCTGGTTCGAGATCAGTTCGTGAACCGAGAGTCGTGGTTCAGACAACAAGCGAGGTCGATATTCTGGATGACGGTTATCGGTGGCGCAAGTATGGGCAGAAGGTAGTTAAAGGAAATCCGAATCCGAGGTATTTGACAGACTTATGTTCCAATCTTTCCTTGATTGTTCTCCTGCTATCAACTTATTCTTGCAAGCACGATTCTTCATGCCTTTCATGAACAAGATGTGATATTCATAGATGGTACATGTAACTAGGCTAAATTATCCTAATGGCACCTCAACTATAGCGGTTCCTTTTCATTGTTCGATTTTGGCATCCCAACTTTATAAATTACTCTTTTAAAGTATATTTTGTCAATTTTGAAGCACATCGGGACCTATTTGAAAGAATACATGACAATACATTATTTGGCAATACAAGTATTTAAATTTTGCTTTTATACTGCAAGATAGGTTTTTGAAGTTGTCTCAATGTGTTTAAAAATTGACAAAATGTGTTTCAAAAGAACAATTTATGAAGTTGGGGTGCAAAATCGAACAGTCAAAATTTAAGGTGCCAAAAATGTCCGAACCTTATAGTCGAATGCCCGCGTAACTATTATTTTCGAATAGCAATCGTTGTTTCTTCATGTTTTTTCTGAGGGAAAACTGGGAAATGATTTTCAGGAAACCTGCTATAACTGAAGCAAGTGACACTGTTTTTGTAGGAGCTACTACAAGTGCACAAGCCCTGGTTGCAACGTTCGAAAGCACGTAGAGAGGGCGTCGCACGACCTCAAGGCGGTCATCACGACCTACGAGGGCAAGCACAGCCACGACGTCCCGGCTGCAAGGAACAGCAGCCACTCCAACTCCGGGCCTGCCTCGTCGAATGCTGGTCCAGGCTCGGCAGCTCAGCCGCAAATGCTGCACCACCGGAGGAGGCCGGAACCGGGCCACGACGGCGGCGGCATCATGCGGTTCAGCCTGCCTGGAAGGGAGCAGCTGAACCTGGGTGCGGGCTTCTCGTTTGGGATGGGCCAACACGGGTTCGCTAACCTCGGGATGGTGGGTGGGCTTGGTCCTCTCGGTCCAGTTCATCCTTACATGGGACCGAGCCGGCAAGGTGGCGGTCATGGAGGAGGGTTTATGGTGCCCAAGGAAGAGCCGGTGCTGGTGGAGTCTGGATTGCCGATGTCGAGTGGGATGGCGGCTTATCATCAGCTCATGAACGGGCTTCCTCTCGGACCTCAGCTGTAAATAATAGCAGAAGAATAGGTAGTAGCTGTTCTAGTTTGTATACTCAAGAGGAGAATTGCTGCTTGGTTTTCTTTTCAATACATAGAATGTGAAGCATCCTTCACTTGTTAGTACAAAGACATTATGTGGCAATTTCCTTCGATTTTTTTTTTCTTTTGTTTTTTTTTTTGGCAGTGCTGCCGATAGAAGTAGAAGCAAAATATGTATCAGGAAGTATGAGATCCCGAGGGGATGAGTTATATGCTCCTTTCCTTTGTCATGTCTCTTCGGACCCTTCGTGCGGATCCTGTCCGCACTGGCTTTTTCATCATTGTTCGGCACGTACGCCTCGCGCACTCCGTGCGCTCCAGAGCCTCACGGGATGACCGACGTCTTTTGACGCCAGCAACTCAACGTCTCGCTTAGCCCACGACGCCGAAGGCGCCCCCGATGTCTTCACGACGCCTACGACAGCCGGTTTCATCCAGCCACCCGTTCTATGCGCACGACGTCCTTACGACGTCTTTCCGACGCCCATTGGGCGTCGCACGACGGACCGCGTGGTCGGTCGTCGTTTATATCCGTGGTAGAATGGTGCCGGTCTTCGACCGTCCACGCGACGTCCTAGCCGATGAGTTATTATCATGCACGGGATGTCCCATTCTGTCCTACGCCAGCTCAGATCGTGGTCATTTTTTGTCAGTTCTCCGACGTGGATGTCCCGCATCGTACAGGTCAGGCTTATCATCGCCCCCATTCTGATACTTGAGTGTAAGTAGTCTGTCTCCTAGAATATCTGTTGTAACTAGACTCTTCTTCTTGAGAAGTTTTGACCTCACGTGATTTTTTTTCTTTTCATATGATTATATTGCAATTACGATTATATTACAGTGAATCAAACCGAGGTATTGTGTCTGAGTGCTCGTAACTGGTAGGAAACTGAGATAGGAAGCAGCAAGTGAAAGTGCTTGCAAAGTGCTCACTGTTGGTTCTATTCAGCAGGCTTAGGCATAAAGCTCTACGGACTACGAGTGAGACAGCAGTATACATACAAAGAAGTGACTTCCATATCAATCCCTGAAGCTACGGTCTTCACTCTTGCTGGCTGTCACTTTCTAGGAAAAGAATAATAGGGAATATCCAGTAAACAAGAAGATAAAATAAGGAAAAATTCTTGCATTGTATGTTCCGAGGAAATAAACAAAAACCGTTTCTACGATTTTTTGATATTCTACCTTTTTTTTTAATAGAGCTTTGCTATGCCTACAACCAATGCTTATAACCTTCCTACAATCTGCTACGCGTCGAACTTTGATTGGAGGAGGGGAGTAAGTGGTAGGGTCGGGTGGAGTCCATGTTAGGGCTGTGCACAATTAAGTCAAATCGACCAAATCGAACCAAGCCAAACAGAACCGATTGGTTTTAAACCGAATCGATGGTTCAGTTGGTTTGGTTCGACTTCAATTTTTTCAAAACCGACCGATTCGGTTCGGTTCACGGTTTGGTTATGCCAAAAACCGTCTAAACCGAACCGAACCGAACCGAACCAAATTCTTGTTAAATAATTAGGGTTGGCCAGTTGGATATGGGTTCATTGGGTTGTATTATACCGGTTTGGTTCATTTATTCACACCACAGCCATTTATCAAGTAGAACTGTAGAAGTTGAAAGTGCTCCCTCTCTCTAGTCTCAAAGAGGAGTGCTTGCGGCTCATATTCTTTTCTAACTGCTCCTGTGCACATGAAATGTGCTTTTGGTTGAATGTATATAATTTTTTTTATATGTATAATTGATATTTTTCTCCACCTACAAAGCACAAGTTGAATTGAACCTGCTGAATTGTATTTACTGTTGCAAAGTACAAGTTGACTGAGGTTTTACAAAAAAAAAACATACAGTCAATTTTTTATGTGATCAAAACCGACCAAGTTGAACCGAACCAAGTCGGTCGGTTTCAAAACCGAACCGACCATTTGGTTGGTTTGGTTCGGTTTTGTTTATTTTCAAACCGATTAACTTCGGTTCGACTTCGGTTGGGACCAAATAGGTCGACCACCGACCGATGCACACCCCTAGTCCATGTAGCTGAGGGGTGTGAGGGATGGTGGAACCCATGTGTAAGGGACGGATGAGTGAGGTTGTAAGAGCATCTCCAACCTATTGTTTTGTTAAGTGTTGTGAGTCTTAGGTGGCTCCTATGTGGCATGAGCCACAAGACAATATCTTGTTTATGTGGCAAAACTATATCTCAAAAGACAATGAGATAGAAAAACTCTCGCCAATGCAAAAGTATTGAGGAGACAATAAAAAGTATTTTTTTCAACTTCCAAGGCAACTTTTAAGACAACTACTCATCTTCTTTCTTTTTTCTAATATTTTTTATTCATAATTAATGACATGGAAGAGAAAACATTGTCAAGTGCATTGTCTAGAACAAGACAATCAACTTCACAATGTCTTATTTAATTTTTGTCACATAAGCTTCACAATTGACTTGACAATTGCATTAGAGAAGAACTTTTGAATAAAATTTTGTCATTCCTATGTGGCATTAACTTTTTTCCAAAGTCACAATAGGGTTGGAGATGCTCTAAGAGCATCTCCAACCCTATTGTCTTGTTAAGTGTTGTGAGTCTTAGGTGGCTCCTATGTGGCATGAGCCACAAGACAATGTCTTGTTTATGTGGCAAAATTATATCTCAAAAGACAATGAGATAGAAAAACTCTCTCCAATGTGATAGAAAAACTAAAAAGTATTTTTTCCAACTTCCAAGGCAACTTTTAAGACAACTACTCATCTTCTTTCTTTTTTCTAATATTTTTTATTCATAATTGATGACATGGAAGAGAAGACATTGTCAAGTGCATTGTCTAGAACAAGACAATCAACTTCACAATGTCTTTTTTAATTTTTGCCACATAAGCTTCACAATTGACTTGACAATTGCATTGGAGAAGAACTTTTGAATAAAATTTTATCATTCCTATGTGGCAACAACTTTTTTCCAAAGTTACAATAGGGTTGGAGATGCTCTAAGTATGTGATTGTAAACTTAACATTTTTCTTTTCAATACCGAGGCCACTGGCTTAAGTTGCACGGGCACGAATGAATACCCACGATTGCTTATGTTGCACGGACATGACACCAATACCAAAGAGACATGTATTAATTTTGGCATGTCCTATTATAATTTTACTCTTCGTGGCTCGTGCCACGTCCGGAAACGTCGATGCCACAAGGAAAATGACACCAATTTTTGGGATGGTTTGGCCTTGCTTCCTTGTTCGTTGCATTCAAAAAAAGTGTCGCTGATCAATATGGCGCTCTGATTTGAGGCAGACCCATTCTATGGGGAATAAATCTACCACCATTTTGAGGAGAATAAATATAATCGAAACTGTCGGAATCTTGTCTCACGAAGCATTTTCCAGGTCGATCAGAATTTGAATGAACAATCTACCTATGATGGTAGTATTTTTTTCTGGCAATGTCAATTTTGTTCTTTTGGTGGGGCAATATACAGGTTATATTATACACAAATATTAAGTTTTTGCTCTATGAAATGTACTTCTATTGGCTACAACCATTGTAACAGAGTATCCGAGTATAGAACAATCGAAGGAAGTGTCGAGAAAAAGGCAGTGCGCAATCCACAATACTAATGCAAGAAGGAACATTCTTGATAAGACAAAAAAAAGTATTACAGAATCACCTTCCTGTATATATAGGGGTTCCTGTACCCCCTTTCGCTTTCGCGTACTCTCATAAATACATTTACCAAAGCTTTCCCGACTAAAAGCATAAAAAATATCAACTGCCCATGCACCCTTAAGACAAACAGCCAAAGATGTCGAAGCTTCTAAAGTTTGAATCTGAATCCATAATATCTTCTATCAGGATGCCCGGTTTTCTTAACATAGACGATACTTGGAGATACAGCAGCAGGAGCAGCCGCAGATTCAGTAAGAAAAATAGAAGCAATTGCGTAGCACGTAAGCTAACATGGCCTTCAGACCTGAATCTGAGGCAGTAATTTCCTGGTTGATGGATTTAGTTAGTGCCCATTTGTAGTAATTTCCTGGAATTCTTCTCTTCTTTGTATGTAAACAGTTTTCTGGCGCTCCACTTCCTCTCTGCGTGAAAGTAGAAGCACATTTGTACTAATGTTACAAGTTGTAAAAGACTTACAAGGGTGGTTATAGGACTGGAAAAACATCATTCGTTCACTTGAAATTAAATAAGGATACAACTAAAGGAAACGTGCTTTGGAACTTCAGGGCAACAAGAAATTTAAGTTCTATTTGCATGTAAAAGTATAAAGTTTAGGGCAACAACATGGCATGCCGCAGAAACAATGGAAATTTCAAGAACATGAAACTATCACGCAAAATAATAATAATAATAATAATAATAATAATAATAATAATAATAATAAACAAAATAAAATAAAATCCTCATAAAGGAAACTACTGAACTAGATGTGAGAAGTTTGGGCTTTCTGCTTTTATAAAATAAAGAAATAACCGGTGCAAACTTTTAGGCCTCGTTTGGTTCCCGGAATGGTAGGGAAAGAAAATTAATTCCTTGGCATTTCCTTTCCCTTGGGAAATTATAATTCCAATTGATTTTCCTTTCCGATGTTTGGAAATGCCAAGGAATTTGGAAATGAAAGTGAATACTTTAATGTGGGATGATTCCTTCCTTGGATGGATGGAATCACTTTCCTCCCTCATTACCCTTCCATCCATTGGGAATCACTTTCCTTTCCTCCTCAATTCCTTTGGCATCCAAACATAGAAAAGTAATAACTTTCCTTTCCCAACCTGATGATTCTGCGAACCAAACGAGGCCTTAAGGGACAAACTATGGAATGAAAACTAACCGCAAACAACGCCCAATAGATTCATAGTGAAGAAGAGCAACAAGCCTGCGCTTCCGTTCATTTCTAAGATCTCCACCACGTTTGACAACTGGTAACTGTTTGATTCCTTTGGCTTCCATGAGCTCCTTGGCAATCGTCAAATCTGTGTCTGGAAAACAGGTTAAAAGTCCACGCTCTCCCCCTCGATACTGAAACCCTCGAGTAAAGCATGATGAAATAAGACTTGTATTTACCTGTAATAACATACTCAAATAATGAGAACAATATAATGTAAAATTTTAAACTTTATACCTATACTTGAATTGAACATACATAGAAAAGAGAGTGAGATTCACAGAGCAACAACATCTACATGTATAAACTCATGAAATCTACGTAAGGCATAACCTACATTTCACAGGATACAAACACCACAGATATTGATATTATCTAATTTAAATGAAAATCCTAAAAACCTTACTATAACCTCAAAGTTTACAAGTTGAAGCTAACGTAAAAGAACAATCTAGTATGAGTTAAGAGATCATATATGAATGTCACTTATTATAGGTGAAAGATTGATGGAAGAGTGGCACCAGTGACCACAATGACATTAAGTCAAAAGCTGATATAGCACTAGAGATGCACAGCCATGGAGGAGAGGTCGGGGCTCGCTAAGAACCAAATTACTTACAAAATGGACCTTTTCCAAAGAATAGGTTCAGCTACATGTATAATTTTCTCTTTTGATATTGTTAAATGTATATCCCTCCATCTCTATTAAGGACAACCTCCTCTACTATATTAACCACCATATCCTTTTAATGAAACACAGTCCAGGTTCACCTTGGTCTTTCCCAAGTCTTAACATTTCCTTCATTATGATTATTTCACTCTACCCAACCATTCATTGGTCTCCATCTCGCATGTTTACCATCTTAAATAATCATCTCCAACATCTTATCCTCAACAGGAGACACCTCCAAACTGTCATGACTGCACACTGATCCTTCTTCATCAATGCAAATATACAAAAAGATAAACTACAGAGGAAGATAACTACAATTATTAAGTATGATGCAAGATAAGATGGTACCATGTAGCCAAAAAGGATAAGAAGGTTCTAAGATCACTACACTAGCTGACAAAAAAGTAGTCTGATGAAGAAACTTGCTAAGGTGGCCCCCCCTTTATTCAGAAATCTCAGTTCACATGTGCAGAAGTAATCCTGGAATGGAGACAAAAAATACTAACTTACACGGATACTGCTCCAGAGGACCGTATCCATGCTCACATCTGTGTCTAAACGTATCGAACACGATACTTCCTCAAAACTCTTGTCGAATATGGCCCTCACATGTCTACATTCCGTAGGGATGAAAGATAATTGAGATATTAGAAAGTAATATTTCTTTGAAGTGGGTCCTTTTGAGAACATTTTGGAACCTACTTACTACAAAGGAATATCGTAAATAGAAATATTATTAAAATCTATTATAAATAATACGCCTATAGGTACATGTGTATTTATTATTTTATCCATGCTGCATCTTTGACCTAAAAAATCTAAAAGGTCGTATTCCAGAATCCATATTGTGTTTGTACCCAAAGTGCAACCTAGGATTTGAGAAGGCCCGTACAAACACAATATGGATTTTAATAATAAATACTAGCCAAACTAGTAAAATAGGGTCCTAGCAAAATATAATATCCAGCAAACATAGAAATACAGTAGGATGGATAAAATAATAAATACACATGTACCTATAGGATTTTAAATACACATGTACCTATAAGAAATACAGTAGGATGTGAAGGTATCAATGTTTGGACCCTATTTTACTAGTTTGGATTTTAAAGTTGAATAGATAACAAACTAGCCAAACTAGTAAAATAGGGTCCTAGCAAAATATAATATCCAGCAAACATAGAAATACAGTAGGATGTGAAGGTATCAATGTGAAACCAACTGGAACTAGCATATAAATCAGGAAATAGAGAGCTAAGGAGGCAAATTTAGAAGCAGCCTCGTATAAAGAAACAAATCTTCACATAAAGTAGAAATAGCAAGTGCACAAAATATCTGTAGCCTAAGGCAATGGCGATTAAGGATGCCATATTGGTCCAATATATGTGGTAGAAATGAGATAATAAGTTAATGCTGCTCAAAACAAAAATGAGAACTCGAGCATGGATCTTAAGGTATCTAAACATATAGTTGGTACACCTATACACACAGATGCTAACTATGCCTGCAAATTTCATGATGTAATATGTCAAAGCATGGCTGGCTGTTATTTTCTCATAATTAGTGATCATAAATAAAATCACTAGATGATATGCTTCTTCTAGAGAGAATGATAACATACATCCAGTGTTGTGGAATCTCCCTTGGGAGAACGAGGGATCTCCACACGCGTGTTGAATCCTCTCCGCCGAATATCGCCAAGCGTAAGGATACCCTCGAGATAATCGTCACCATCAACAACAAGAACACAACTCTGCTGCATATCATGCATAAGATCTATAGCCTCTTTCAAGACAACTGTTGGTAGGACTTTTGCAAAATTCTTTGACATGGCTTGAGAAACCTGACATAAAAACATTCATTAATAATGAACAGTACAAGGAAAAGGATCAGTTTAATACAAGTAGAAACAGTAAACTATCAACATGATCTAAGAAAGTGCATAGTAAAGGTTAGCAAATTGACCAGCAACCAGAAACAAAACAAAGATCAACCTTCAGGTCATCCAGAAGCATTTCTTCATTAATATATCCATGGTGGTGAACATCAATTTCTAAATTAGTAAGCTCTTTATCATCTCTTTCATCAGGCCGTCTCCAAACAGGATCATTTTTGTCTTCAGCAGATGACAGAGAAGAATAACCACGTCCACCGGTCTTTCCCTCTGATGCATCACAGTCCTTGGACTGGTTTGCTACTGAAGGTACCCATATTGCTAAACCCACTGCCCCCTGTTAACAAAAAAATTACAGAGATGAAGAGGATAAAACATTACTCAACCTACTCAGTCTCCTAACAATAAAGCCAGTTTTGAGAGCTTCAACGGTCATGTTTACAGGATAACTTTCAGTAACAAAACAAAGTATCGGCTGTACATAATCCTGCCAATCAATCGATGTTGTAGGTGGCTAAGATCAAAAATCTTGATCTTAAGGAAGAATCGGTATAACTCTCCGCAAAGGATAAACGAGAGAAATGATCTCAAACTCAATCTCAGGCACTTTGCAATGTAGCATAGTACAATATATTTTATTACAAATCATAACATATGCATAATCATACATGTTTTAACAAATTGGAGACATTAGAGTATCAACACCACTTCGTGATATGTTCAGTTCCAAGACTTGAAGGTTTACTATTAAGCTAGATAATAGCACAAAATTACAATTAACCAAAACTTATGTACACATTACTATGAAATTTCAAATGAAGAACACATGCGAAATATGTGATTTCCAGGCCTAGAAAACCCCACTCATGCATTCATGTAGATGATTAAGAATTTTATTTTTATGGATATATATAACAGAAAGAGCAATAACTATTGCAAAATACAGAAGATGAATAGAGAGGTCACTACAATCAATGAAAGAAAAGCTACAGAAACCTACAAGCCTTTGCTATGTATTCATATTAACACAAACAAGTGAACTATGTGTAATTGCAGGTGATAGTACAACATGGATTTATGCAAACTAGTATGTGAAAGACAACCTGCAATATCGTATTGCCATAATTTGTAACAGAAGTATTTAGAAACCGTAATCAGGGGGGTCGATATTTCAGGTTTTCTGACGTTTTGGGAAATATATAACAAAACTCTACCATGAGTAAGGTTTAAGTAAATAAATGCTAGCAAAATTACAAGATCTTTTTCACCTGTAACTTCCCACAAATACGCTCATTTCTTATCCTATATTTTGGTGCGTTGTCACTCATCCATCTTAATGTTCTCATTTCAGCTGTTTATGGACCTGTTTTTTAATTGCTTGACACTCCTATCCATAAGGCATGACCAATCTTATAGCTGTCTTAATGAAATTTGTCGTCATCTTCAATGGTACTTGCAACCACACTTCTCCTTTCAACTTCAAGAGTAGTTGCAATCACAAAGTCTAGAAACAGTCTTCCATCTCAACCATCATGTTTTAATTATATGCACAACATCCTTTTCAATCTCCCCATCATGATGAATGACTGGTCCTAAATACCAAAAACATTTAATTCTAAAAACAACATTCTTTTCAATCTCTCCAATATGACGAATGATTGATAAGTACCAAAATCTATCACTCCTAGGTATCTCTATTCATCTATATATACTCATTCATTTGTCTTTGGCTTCTTACTGAAGTTAGATTCATATACTTTGTTTTAGTCCTAATTTAAAACATTTACATTCCAAAAAGATTCTCTAGACTTCTATTTAGCACAATATCATCAACAAACATCATGCACCATGGAACTTCTCCTAAACAACTCTAGTAACTTTCATCCATAATTAGGGCAAAAATATAAGGACTTAATGTTGATCATTGATGTAATCGGCGAAAGAAAATGGTTTCTCGTCTCCTCCGATGGTCCGTACATAACTTCATCATATACATAATAAATTCAATAATAGCTACTAGAGACTTCTTGAGTTGTTCCTTCTCCAAAATCTACCAAATTACTCGTAAGCTTTTTCTAAACTAATAAAAAACATATGTAAATCGCTCTTTATCGCTCTAAATTCTTGCATAATCTTCTTAGTAGTCTTCCATAGTAGATTTTCCCATCGAAAACAAAATTGGTTTTCTGAATTTTTAATTTTTTTCTTAATATTTGCTCAGACTCACTAGAGTTCATGGTATCATACATACGCTTAATTCCTTGGTTTAAAACTTTGTATATCTTATTTATATATATATGACTACTACAATACTACTTCTCTATTCATCAGACATTTTTCTAGTCCTAAAGATTTGATTGAACAAATTAGTAAGCGATATCAAATCATATCTCACCTAAACATTTCCAAACCTCAATACGAATATCCTCAAATCCTACCATTTTTCATTTTTTAAGGCTGTGTTTGAGAGAAAGGAAAAGAAAAAGGAAATAAAAGTTTGCATATCTTGTTAGATAGAAGAAAAGGAAAAAAGAAATAGAAAGAATCTTTGCTATTACAAACTTTCCATTTACTTTCTTTCCAAATCTGCAAAGAAAGAATTTTCTCTCTACAGCCAAAAAAAACAAAATCATGACCCAACCCGACCTTATATTCTCCTACTCCCTCCTCTCCTCTCCACCTCCTCCATTGTCACCTCCTAAGCCTATGCTATATTTTGGACCATCGTTGCCTATGCGATCGAGCTAGCGTGTCCTTGGCGGCAGCGCGGCTGCCTCTACCAGTAGCCACAGGCATCGGCGATTGCCTATCCCACATACGCATGCGGAGTTCAATGAATCCTATGCCAATGACCAACACTCGCGTCGACAACTAGCCGCATCCGACGGATTATGGACAAGAGAAGCTGATTGAAGAGTTGGGGACAAATATTTTGTGGCCATCACTCTTCATATTTTTCATTTTGTAACAAAAGCAATATGACCTATCCGAAGTAACTATGTTTCTAAATTAAGCTCGTTTAGATTGATCTCCTTAAACAACTTGTGAAAAATAACTCCACCTCTTTAGTACCATTTTTTTCCTAATATTCTGTGGTTCACCCATGATACTTTAATATCACCTAGGTTTCTACTCATTTTCATACACATCACAAGCCTATAAATATATTTTTCTCTCATAAATATCTTTCTCTCCTTATTTTTTAGTCTCTTATACAAATAATCATAGGCCTTAAATTTAGTTTCACTAATTTATTTCTTAGCTTCCTTCTTTGTTCTTTTTTCTCTCCTAAACTTTCACCAGCCCTGCACTTTGTCAATCTTTGTAGGAACATTTTTTACCTTAATAACCTTTTGGACTTTACTCATTCAACTACCAATTTTCTTTCAAAGTCCAACTATTCCCTTTAGAAACTCGCCTACTTTCATGAAATATGACATATTATACAACATAGCATTACTATCCTCTTCTATGTCTATCTTTGTCATTTTATCCTTCAATAATATTATGTTCTCTCCTTTCTAAGTTCCACAATCTAGTTCTTACTCTCTTGTCCATCCTAGTCAATCTTTTTATTTCTTAATACTATATCTAAAACCATCAACTATTGTAATTAACGGGTTTTGTACTGGAGGATGATAATAATGAATTGTGCATATCCGTTGTTAGTTGATGGAGATGATAATATGGATTATTATGAGTTTAAGGTTTTTCTCTACTTCCTATTATTATGAAAATTTAATAGTTTCTTATGAGTTTTGGCGTTTGTTAATTGTTAGGTGTTATATTTATGACTTAATGTACTTCCCTTTTACTATTTAATGATGTTATGAATCGATTAGACATAATATGAGTTTGGGTATTTGAAACTATATTATTTTAAAAAATCTAAAGTACGTACACCTCACTTCGTTGAGGCATCAAGTCATCACGTTTCTCTCTTTTCACTGACTGCCCACGCCTTGACATGTGACTAGTACCTACGCTGGAGGACCCTAGCACCTCAAGCGCTCCTCGGCCTTTGAACACGTTAGCACTTGGGTGGTTCCAATGTAACACGTCATGTCATGTCCAATTGACAACCATGAATTCATCATTGCAGCTGGATGGGAACAATGCAATGCATCACTACTGAGGGATGTCCCATACTGTATTCTGTGAGGATTCATTTCAGAGATCCAAAAATGTTTCACATTAGCTATATGCTACCTATCACCCATGCCAAGGTCCCAATGCAACACGTCATGTCATGTCCAATTGACAACCATGAATTCACCATTGCTCACTTTTCATTGCACCCGGATGGGAACAATGCAATGCATCACTACTGAGGGACGTCCCACACTGTATTCTGTGAGGATTCATTTCAGAGATCCAACAATGTTTCACATTAGCTATATGCTACCTATCACTCATGCTAAGGACCAGGAGAGAGATATATGATAGTAACAACAGCTTAGGCAGAGTTCACTTGAACATAGAGATGATTCCATTTATTCCAAATGCAGACTAAAGTTCTTGTTCCATTATGTACTAAAGCATGAAAGTAAATTTTCATATACCAAATAACGTCTTCCGTTCCTTCCATAAAACGAGTGGATCCTTTTTCACTAAACATTTTTCTAGTCCTTCATCAGAACAAACCCAAATTAAAACCCTGACCTCCTTTCTATCACATCCACATAATTCTAAGCTTAATTGCCTTCTTTGCCTGCAGAATTTTCATACTACTATTGAAACATTTTCCACTACTAGCTTAGTTTTGCACCTCCTAAAACACCTTCTGGTTCTTATAGAAATTAACCAAGACAAGTTACTAGTACAAGACCATTGAACCATTTAATTTGATCTGTAGGGGTTTGTGGATCTTGATAGTAACCAAGTACCTATTCGATGGACTCTTTATAGTCTAGAGCAACTTAGAGCATGCTCCTTGGTTGCATGAGTGTAATCTCCATAGCCAAATAGTAGGCCTACTACCTGCTAACTGGGCTTCTAGGTTTTGCAACATGGCCTCTCATGCTCATATCAAGCTTGGCTAGTTATTTGGCACTAACATAGTGGGTTGACGTTAAATCGACAGCCAATCATATAACTTTGTCAAATTTTTATGCTCCATAGCCAATCCCATTCTGATAGGAGACAACGAGGATGTGGACTGAAGGTGTAATATGTTTTTATTGGACCCATGCCTTAAAAGATTACATCATCATTATCAGACTGATGATGTTAGGTATTGTGAAAGGGTAAATGTAAACAAACAAGCTCCTAGCATGTCAAACAAAAAAATCGAAAGGATAAATAAATACCAGAAGGTGGTGACAAAAATGTTTGCAGATTCTTACGGAATCATTTTCTAGCTGGTTTACCAATGAAAATTCCACATTCTCAAATAGAAGTAACTATAAAGGTCTCGATCATCCAGAGGATGCAATATGGCCTTATGCAATACTTGGAAATATCGGAGACTAATAAATAAAAGCTATGTCTCTGTACCATATTATACACATCTCAAGAATGAATTTTAGCACTTGTTCGGATTTTTGTCCTTAAACAGTCAGCAAGTATCTTTTCAGGTGAGTTCAAAGCCTTTACAAGGAGTAACTATGAGGCTAAGAACAAGGGATTTAGACAAGACAAAGACTTTCTGAGTTGCAAGAGAATTCGATTTACACCCAAAACACAACTCCTTAGTTGTAAGAGAACTCAATTGACGAATGAAGCACAAAATTGTCAATCCAAACTGATGCAATGCACATGATCAAGATGATGAGTAGAAGTCTAAAAGATTTAAGTAGAAACACCCATTACACCAAAAAACTGCATATGTAGGAGAGGAAGGAACAGACACTTCAACCAACACCCAATTATTAGGGGAAAAAGAAACAGACACATAAATTTAGTGCCAGTCAGTCAGCAAAAAGAATGTGGTGAGCCTATGCAGGCATGCTACCAGAAGTTTCCAGATCATACAATAGTGACCAAATGAAAGATGTGTACTAAGAGTAGGGCTCATAAAGAGGTAAATATATTAGTATACATCAAGATAAAAATGTCTAAGCAGGGATGCTTTATACATACCATAAGCGGAAGCAAAATTCTGTAATCCTTTGTAAGCTCGAACAGGAGAAGAACAGAGGTCAATGGAACTGAACAAACAGAAGCTAGTGTAGCAGCCATTCCAACCTGCACAGCCAAAAAAAAGGTAGAATTCTATCTTACACAACAAAGCCTTTATCCCAAATATCTTGGGGTCAGGGAGCTTACAACATTAAGATAAAGTGATAAACAGAAGTTATCTTGGAATTTTAACCAAGTGATGAATACAACTTACCAGTGCATAGGCCTGTGGCTGCGCAACAGCAGCATTTCCTGGGATTGCTGAATTTATCAGTTCAGCAGCTGATCCTCCAAAAACAGCACCAACAGCAGCACCAATCATCAAACTTGGAGCATAAAGACCACCTACAAGTCCAGAACCCTTGCAAAGAGCAGTAGCTACTACTTTCGCACCAGCTAGCTGAGCTAACAACCAAATTCCAGGGGCTGAAGCACTCTTCCCTGTGTGTAGGATTTCTTCTACATTTGTAAAACCCCAGTACAATATCCCAGGATACTTCAGAGCTATCATGCCTGCTCCCAAACCACCCAACGCAGGACATACAACAGCAGGAAGACCGAACCTTTCTTTTATATAGTCAAAGGTTTTTGTGAACCAAACTACCAAACGAGCAAAAACCACACTTACTGCTCCACATAGCATTCCAAGGATGAGATACAATGGTAGTTCTGCAAAAAAAAAAAAAAAAAAAAAAAGGTTGTTAAGTGATGAGACATACAAGGAAACATTCCAAGGAACTAATGCACCTTGGTTATATAAATTTGTTGCTATATGATGAAGCTTAGATGGTCGTAATCTTTCAGTGATGATATGACATTTTAACATCACAAGCAATCAAACAGAAGCCAAGATAATGATGGACTAGTCCCTAATACAATGTAATATAGGGTTAGGTTATATTTAGGAGAGGGAATCAACTCACATGTCGGAGTAGACATGGATTTAAATTTGATATTGTAATTTATATTTAACTAGTCTCTTGGTTGATCAGCAAGGAACATAAAAGAGCAAAAGAAGGGGTGATGGAATGAAGAAAAGGAGGATAAATAGTCGAGGGAAAGAGAAGGTGTCACCAAGAACCCTTTTGCCACTTAAATCCAATCCTGCCGTTACTACAGCCAATAATAGTTGATGTCTATCACATAATTATAATCAAAAAATTCTTCCCAGTTGTTATAGAACCTTTATTGTAGATTCTTCTGTATCCGAAAAGTGAACACTAATTGTCCCTCCTATCTCCTAAATGTCAAACCTATGTTATAGAATCTTTTCCAAGCATTGAGTCTGAGTTGACCTGAATTGTAACCCATGTAATATGAGATAATTTACGGATGGAAAGAGAAGAGGAGTTCAAAACAGGAAAAGGATCAGTAAGAGAATGAAAACTTCCTTATATATTCTATAATATAAGAGAGAACATCGATAAACGAACATGTATCATGTATGTGTGTATGCTTTTTGAAAAGCTAGCTAGGAAGCAACCCTTCAGTATTTCAAAAGCTTCAAAGTGTTAATTCATTCTGTATCTTAGGAAGAGAGGCTCCCATACATGTCTTAACACTGTTTGATCCAAAAGCTTATCCTTTTATACTTCTCATTGTGGCATTCGAGCTTACTTTTGAAGGAAAATAATCATCTTAAGTTCTCTCTCTCTCTCTCCTCTCTCTCTCTCTCCTCTCTCTCTCTCTCTCCAATAATTTGAAGTATCTTCCTATTATGACCAAAAACTGCCACCCTCCGTAGGCTTGTGTTCCCATCCTCCATATCTGTGCACATACCAAAACATTCATTCTCTAAGGATATCTTTATTGTCCGCACATGTCGCAACATCCAGCACCAGATTATAGCATCCCACTACCACGCAAAAACTTCCACACTATCTTCTCTAATAAGTGGGTACAGGTTCACCACAAAAACAAGAGCCTGGCCATTTATTGTTCTATTTTTCAGATTTCCCCTATATAATATTAAAAAAATTAAGTTATGAAGCTTACAATCACTTGAAGCATCTAGCAACTTCCAGTTCTTTTCAAATGTATATAGATATGTACAAGAAACACTAGATATAAGCATGGCTATGATGGTATCAGTAGTATTTGACACCGAAGATTTTAG
Organism: Iris pallida; assembly: GCA_029216955.1. Taxonomy (NCBI): domain Eukaryota; kingdom Viridiplantae; phylum Streptophyta; class Magnoliopsida; order Asparagales; family Iridaceae; genus Iris; species Iris pallida. The sequence goes on along the minus strand of JANAVB010029816.1, from coordinate 10,837,061 downwards.
TTCATATGACAAAACAAGTCATTAAGACATTCCACGATAATGAATACTAAATTCCACTTCACAGTAATGTTAAGATGGGTTGGTTAGAATAAGATAAAATACCGGCAGCAGATTTTAGTTCATACGTCGGCACAATAAAAGCTGGCCTCTCTCCTAGCAAAACATTTGATACTGTTGATGATATAACGGATGCCAAAATTATCATTGCAGTCGTAAATGGAGGTGAATTTCAGCTCGAAGTGGCCTCAGTACAGTTTCAATTGCAAAGAAACACCCAGCAACAGCTGCATTAAACCCTGAAATAAAATTTTAAAAAACATAATTAGTTTTATGTCTACGAACAAAAGATCATAGCAGCAAATGGTTTAAAAAAACGAGTTAATAGTTCACTAATGAAGTGTCTATGTAGGGAAATTTTAAATGTTTATGCAGGCCATATAAACGAAATGAAGGCTTGGCAAGATACTGAAAAAAAAAAAGGAAAAGAAAACTGGAAATTTTTAGTTAAATTCAAAGTTTTAAATGTATTTAATGCAAACTATACAGGAAATCTGTCCAATATCCTCAAATGTGAAGTACATACAACTTGAACACTTGATTGTGGGTACTACTAAAAATGACAATTAACATACATACATCAAGGATGTATCAATTGAATGGGCATTGTATGTCATATTTTTTGCAATACAAGATAGTTAAGATAAAAAAAGATGATATAGAGGTTCCAATCATTGTTTAAGAGTGAACAACCGATCTGAATAGTGAAATCCCACAACCATTTTAAAAGGTAAATGACAGTCTCAGTGGAGACTCTATATACATATGGATATTGGTAATTAAGAAACTTGAGAACAACATCATTAACATAAAAATGTGTTGCGAGGATATTGTGTTATTTGATGAGACTATAATGGTTAGCTTCTAAAACTAGAAACATGGAGAGAATCTATGGAAATCATGAGGAATTCAGAAGTAGGTAGTGAAAATTAGTAAATAGTGTAGCTTCAACATAAATTCAAGAAATGATAGAACAGTCCATATTTCTGATTGGATGATACTTAAGGTAGATACTTTTGCTATTTAGAATCAAACATCCATTATAATGACAAGGTAAGAAGAATGTTGAATATACAAATATTAATCAAAGCATGACAACAGCATCTAGGAGTATTGAATCAACTTTTGAACTAGAACAGATCGGTGATCAACCGTTTTGAGATCTCATACTTTCTCAGCATCTCTTATGTACCTAGATTCGATAACATCTAGTACCTCTTAGAAGTGCTTACATGTTTCTGACTTCCTTGCATCAAGCCAAGATATATCTAACATTCATAAGAACACGACAAATTTTGATCTTCAAAACCAAGGCTTTCCAAAAGTTTACTGATCTTTGAAAGATCTACTGATGCTTTCCTTTCAGTAAGTTTACCTAAGCAGAAAAATGTTGGAAGGAGGGAGAACTAGAAAAGAAAAAACATGTGTGACCTAAAACATACTAATCTACGAGCACGAGTACCAAAATATAGAAAAGAAATAACTAGCTGTAGAGGAGAGCTGTCCACTGGAAACACCCCCATCAATTTCATTTTTCACCCATTTCTTGATGAACTGCTACTATTTCTTAATTAACAACAACATAACTACATGGCCTCTGAAAAATGTCCCTAAATCAACAGCTTAGTAAACGAACAAAATAATGGCACTTCGGTGGTACCTGAAGCAATCCCTGCAGCTGCACCAGCTGCCACAAGAGCAATTCGCCTTTCTCTATTGTTCTCCATCATTTCTGAGCAGCCGTTTGCGCAAGATTTGCCAATATCAACACTGGGGCCCTCAGGACCTAAAGAACATCCTGTGCCCAAAGTCACAGCAGCCTGAATGGCTTTTATCATCGGGAAAATTCCTGCCAACAAATCAAAACTTTGCCTTTGCGAAGTCCTCGACTGCTTTATCTGCTCAAAGATTTCAAGTAACCCATGCATCATTCCAACTACCACTCCTCCCGTCACTGGGATCAACAATATCCTATGCCAAGTATCTGCCAGTCTCTGTAAGCGGAGCCAAGCAGCACCCTCATTTGGTGTACCAGCCCATGCCCACTCATGTATTACATGGACCTAACTTGGAGGAAAAAATGGTGTCAAATTAGCCTATAAGGATCATGAAGCCTCCAGAAAGCATCACCAAAACGAATTAAGAAAGAAGTATACTGAGCACATTAAGCAAAGATGTGGGTGGAATCAAAGCTATGGATAATGTAGAACATGTGGGTGGAATCAAAGCTATGGATAATGTAGAACATGTGGGTGGATTCAAAGCTATGCATAATGTAGCAAATGACCACCTACTTAACCCTATATACCCTAAGGAAGGTCGCCGAGCCACTCAAATTTAAAGTCATCAACTATCCAGTCTACTTGTTAAAAAGGTTATTTAGTTACTAATTGTGCATGTTCCTTATGAAACTTGGTGAATCACATCTTTAGTAGCAACATTTAAGCTCGACTACTTAACAACGGAGAAGCCCACTGCTCATCAGACTTTGATATAATTCCTCCAATTGCCACATAAACGAGCAGAATGCTAACAAAAGTATAACTACCGCTAACGCCACAACGATCCAGTTATTTCTTATGACACTTGTTTTTGTATGTTCTCGTCATCTATCAAAATGTCTATAACATCAAATTATCTTCCTCGACTTTAAATTGGACACTTTCCAGACAATAACATAAATTAGCAACCTTTCCCTCCCAACTCCGAAACCAAAATTAAAATAAACTCTCCTTTAACGGCATCGTAAAAGAAACAATCGCTGTCGAATAAATATCCATCAAAAAAATTGCAACATTTCTACATACACTAAGCACGATTACACAAACAAATCACGTCAATCCCCATAACTACCGAATTTGTACAAACAGACGAGCCGGAGCCAGCAAAAAAAGTCCACTCACCCCGCGGTTGAACGCGGCGACGCACAGCCCGGTGGCGAGGCCGAGGAGGCAGCCGATCAGCAGCAGCGCCCACTCCGGCGGCGCCCCGTCGGCGAGCGCGTCGTGGGACTGGTCGTCGGCGGGGGAGAGCGGCGATCCGGCGCGGTCGAGGTGCCTCCGGCTGAGCCGGCGGCCGGAGAGGCCGCGGTCGAGGTGGCGCAGCAGGTCTCCGATCCCATTCTTCTTGGCTGCGGCGGAGGCGGAGGAGGAGGAGGAGGGCTGGGCCTCGAGGTCGGGGTCGGCGGAGCGGAGGAGGGACTTGCGATCCGTGGGCTGGAATGGCTCGGATCCCGTCATGGAGCTAGGGTTAGAGTTAGGGTTTGGCTCTAGGTGAGGAGGGAGGAGGACATGGAGATCGGAGAGGAAAGAGAGAGGGATCTGGTTATTGGCGGTTGTTGTTGCTTCGTAAAAAGGGGGAGAGAAGTGTAAAATACAACCTGTCGTAGTTATTTTTGTTTTTTTTGCAGGCCTTTGTATTACTGTGTATATATATACGTTTGGACATTAGATCTTGCATATATATATATATACTAGTAAAAGTGCGTTGCACATGATATTATTTTTCTTCCTTTTTAATCTTATCAAAAAATAATATAAATTTAAATTAAGATTTATTATATATATTTATATTTTAATTAAATTTTGTAAAAAATAATTAAATTATAATTATAATTTGTTATGGATATATCTTCCACTATATAATGAGGTTTCAAAACGGCTTAAAATTGAGCCGTCTATGCCATCATTATATCACGGTCCATTTTCTTTTAAAAAAATAAATTCTGTAAACAAATGTTGAAAAATGTTTAAAATTATTATACATATTCAACATGGGGAATCGAACCCAACCAAACAAGAAAACTACCTCTCACCTTAACCACATGAGTAGGGGTGGGCATACGGTTCTAGGACCCGCGGTTTCCGACCCGGCCCGAACCGTAAAATGTCTAAACAAGCCGGTTCCTAAATTTTAAAATTTAAACGGGGCGGGCCGGGGCGGGTCGTGTGACATTAACGGGACGGAGCGGGTCCTATTTTCAAAATAAACGGGGCCCCGGCCCGACCCGTTTCTAGGAGTATATATTTTTTTATATCAATTTTTAGCATTTTTTGTAATTATAATTTATACATAATAGAATATCTTATTGTTTACTAAACAAATTCTAGAAGTTTGGGAAGACATTAGACTTGTTTCGTTCTTATAGACAATATAACATATGTAAATGTTTACTATTATAGAATTTTTTTAAACTTTTTTTTGGACTCGTTTGGACCCGCGGGTCGACCCGTTTCGGACACGTTTTAAACGGGTCGGGTCGGATCCGGATCCAATATTTTTTGGACCCGCCCCGCCAAGTAACGGGTCCGGTTCGGATCCAACAAATTTGGGCCCGGCCCGACCCGTGTCCACCCCTACACATGAGTTAGAAGAGATATTTGATTATAATTAAATAATGTTCTTATTATACATTATTATATGTGCAAAGAACGTACATTTACTAGTGTGGATAAAAAGATAGGGTATTCGCTTATGCGAAAGAAAATGAGAGAGTTTAAAATTATAATCTTCCGTGTTTTGTGGATAAAACAGAGGATATTCGGTTCTCCTATAGAAAAAATAGAAAGTTTAAAATTATATTATTTAGTAATTTATTTAAAAAAAATGGTTGATGATATACATACGGCTTACACGGCTTAATTTGAAACCGTTTTGAAGCCCCTTTATAATAGTACTAGTCATAACCCGTGCCTATAGGGCATGGTTCATTTAAGGTATTCCCCCTCAAAATCTTGGACCCCTAGGGCTGCAAATGAGCCAAGCCGTTCGCGAGCTGCTCGAAGCTCGGCTCGATAAAAGCTCGTTTGAGCTCGGTTCGTTTACTAAACAAGCTGAGCTCAAGCTTCATTTTCGAGCTCGTTTAATAAACAAGCCAAGCTCAAGCTTAGAAGTACTCGGCTCGTTTAAGCTCGCGAGCTGGCTCGTTTATGAGCTCACGAGCTGGCTCGTTTAGAAGCTCGTTTAAGAGCTTGTTTAGGAGCTTGTTCAGAAGCTCTTTTGTTTTTTTTGTTGAATTCTAATTATATATATATTTGTGCATTATATATTTATATGTCCTTAATAATTGATATTAAGAAACTTTTTAATTAAATTTTTATAAATAAATTGTTAATATTATAGGTACTTGGATTCAAACCTAACTAAATTGAAATCGAGCTCGTTAAGCTTGAAATCAAGCTTAACGAGCTTGATTGTGAGCTTATCACGCTTGTTTATCAAGCTTGAATCAAGCTTCCTTATCAAGCCAAGCTCGAGCTCAAACCAAGCAAGCTCAAGCTTAATATAAACAAGCTCGAGCCAAGCTCAAGCTCTAAAATAAAAAATTTATCAAGCTCGAGCTCGAGCTTGAGCTCGAGCTCGATTAATTCTAGTCAAGCCAAGCTCAAGCTTACAAAAGCTTGGCTCGGCTTGGCTCGTTTGCAGCCCTATGGACCCCCAATTTTAAACGAACAATAATAATTTTGAGGCCCCCATCAAAATATTAAATCCCAACCACTGCTTGATGTGAATTTTCTTTGGATTCCCCATAAAACCCCACTCTCAATAATGCTCATCCACAGCCATTATGAGGCCCCCATCAAAATATTAAATCCCAACCATCAAAATATTAAATCCCATCTTTGGATTCCCCATAAAACCCCACTCCCAATAATGCTCTTCCCCATAAAACCCCACTCCCAATAATGCTCTTCCCCATAAAATCCCACAACCGTTGATTCACCAAGATTAAATCTCAACCACTCTTTATCTTGGCACAGTCAGCCCTAGGATTCAAAAACCTTTGTGTTTTGTATAAGAGACTAGTAAATTCACATGCTTTGCATGTAAAATCATTTTAACTTTTTGATATTATTATAAAATAATTTAAATATTTAAATATATTTGAGTTAAGATTTATTACATATATATTTATATTTTAGTTGTAAGCCAAATTGATAGTTTAAATATATTTGATTATTTATGAATATTTAAATAAATTTGATAATTTAGATACTTAAATATATTTGAATTAAGATTTATTAATATCTAAATATATTTGATAATTTAAATATTTATAAGCCAAATTAATTATTTAAGTATTTAAATATATTTGAATTAAGATTTATTATTATTATTATTATTATTATTATTATTATTATTATTATTATTATTATTATTATTATTATTATTATTATATATATATATATATATATATATATATATATATATATATATATATATATATATATATATATATATATATATATATATATATATATATATATATATATATATTTGAATTAAGATTTATTACATATATGTTTATATAGTTATACTTTAATTATTTCTTCTAATATAAAGGGTTTCAAAACGGCTCAAAATTTAGCCGTCTAAACCGTGTGTATATCATCAACAATTTTATTTAAAAAATAAAAGAAAAGAAAATTTAAAATTAAGTACATTTTTTTATTTTCTGTGTGGATAACAGAACCCTCTCTCCTCACGTAAAAAATTTAAACCAAAAAATTTAAAACCACCCGATACTAGAATATATTTAAAATTAAAATTATGTTTAAACAAACTACATAATAGTATCTAATTAGAATTAAAAAATAACATAACAAAGCATATTCAAATATATTCAAATTATATTTAAAATATTTTAATAGAAATTAAATTTTTATATACTTTATTAATACTATCATTGATTTTTTTTATACGTGCAACGCGCGTGAACGTGACTAGTAATTTGTTATGGAGATATAAATAAAAGAGAGTCGGTTATGCAGAAGAAATTAATTTTTTTTAGGTATTTTATTTTATTAAATGGTTGATGATATACATACCGCTTAGACGACTCACTTTTGAGTCGTTTCGAAGATGCATTATATAGTACAAGACTAGTAATGTGCACGTGCAAATGCACGTACGAAAAAAAATATTAAAAATAATTAAATATCAATATATTATAAAAATATATTAGACTTAGAATTTGAACTCAAGTAACCAAGAAAATTATCTCCTGCCCTAACCATTTGAGTTAACTATTTAGTTTTAGACCAATCATTAGATAGTTAAATAATTAGTATTTTTTTAAATAATTAGTGGAATATTTAGGTAGTTAATTAGTAGAGATATGAATATATTTTAACTAAATTTGTTATATATTTATATTTTATAATTTTTGAATATATATTTAATTATATGATATAAAAATAATTTAAATTTAGTTTTTATACAATTGGTCAAATTTTTTTGGCTGTATGAAACCATGCTGACAAACACAATTGCTTTCACAATATCTTGGTTGTACGAAACTATGATGACAAGAGCAACAAGTAGACAAAGGGAAAAAAAGTGAGAACAAATTAGTTTTGTTTTTCTCAAGAGTTAACCCAGTGATCTTTTGACCCAATATATAACTTGTTTCTTCTTGATTCATTTTGGAGACTTTTATATATATATATATATATATATATATATATATATATATATATATATATATATATATATATATATATATATATGGCTCGACCCGCGGGAGCACGAATCGGGCAGCGTGCGGCTGCCCCGGGCGCAGTCGTGTCGGCACGTGAGTGGTTTTGGACCCGCTAGCCTCGGCAGGCTCCCTGCTTCCGTGCAGCCAACTGCCGATGCGACGGCCCCTTCAGTCGGTTCTCGGCCTCGCCGGCGACACCCGAGTTGCCCGTGCAGCAAACCCGATCGCATTCGGAAAACGCCCCGTTGAGTATGTTCCGAGCCGTCCCTTCCGCCTCGTGCGGTAACGGGAGGGCAACCGAACTCGCGCCACTCGATGCCCCCGAGTCACGGCCCTACGTCGGCTCGTCTGGACCGGCTGGGCACTCGGTGCGCGCGTGTGTAGGGCTTGCGGATATATATATATATATATATATATATATATATATATATATATATATATATATATATATATATTATATATATATATATAAAACTTGTTTCTTCTTGATTCATTATATATATATATTCATTATATATATATATATATATATATATATATATATATATATATATATATATATATATATATATATATATAACTTGTTTATATATATATATATATATATATATATATATATATATATATATGAATCAAGAAGAAACAAGTTATATATATATATATATATATATAATATATATATATATATATATATATATATATATATATATATATATATATATATATATAAAATATAAGAGATGTCTGCGGCGGCACTAGGATTTGTGCAACCTAGCGGAGAATTTGGGGACGGGCCACCGGACACCGGACAAAGGGTTCACGGCGCTGAAGAAGGGGAGCAATCAGACTTGGGAGCAAGGGAGGTTGCCGGGGGTGGACCACGGTGGAGCGAAGAAAAAGGAACAAGCGGGTGATAAGTAGAGAAAATAGTGATAACTATGGTGCGACGGATCAGAGGGGGCGCCCGCAGGGGATGAGGACATGACCGACAATACACAGGAAGGGAGTGCAAGGAGGAGTCAATAGTACTCGCCAGTAAACACAGCCACCGATCAAACGGCGGGTTCAGGGCAGTGGGGGAGGAACTGGGAAAGTGATGGAGAGAAGCATGGCGACAAGGAGTAGCACACAATATAAAGATAATTGCAGGAGGACATCAACTACGGAGGATATATCTCGGCCGGTATCCTGGGTGGATTTATGCAAATCTTCATCTATTCAGGAGGAAAGGATGATGCAGTATGTGGAACCTAAGGTGGTAGATGGACGGAAGGTGGTAGAGATCACAGGGGACGATTTGGAGGAGACTATGGAGTACTGGAAGAACACATTGGTTCTATACGTGATGGGGAGTCGGCCGTTCTATGGACAACTAAAAGCATTCGCACAAAGATTATGGCATCCTAAAGGAGCGATGGAAATCTTCTCTCGAGAAAACGGATTCTATTTTGTTAAGTTTGCTTTGGAGGAGGATTTATATAGGGTTTTGGAAGGGGGGCCCTGGACGTTCGATGGTAGACTCATAGTTCTGAAGAGATGGTGTCACGTCCCAGAACCAGAATACTGGAGAGCGGGGGCAGACATAGCCAGCTACGTATAATGAAATGGAATCCATCTCACCATACGGTCACGGCTGTCTAGATATATGAGGGTTTATCTACAAGCCATCAGTCTCTTAAGGTCAAGAACAAGCATAATGTCTCAATCACAAACAAGTAAGTAAATGTCACAAGATGTAAGATCACCAAATATACAATAGTAAGGCGTCCCAAACATTACATATTCAGCTGATCATGAAGCTAGTCGTTACAAAATGTGAGGACTAGCAAGAGTTTCAGTCATACATGATCAACCCTAGGTTGCCAATCATGTTACAGCCCGTAGGCAGACAGTAAGTAAAAATGTACACGAGCTAACACTGGCTCGGCGGCTAAACGCCTCAAAAGAATAATTTTACAATAAAGTGGGAGAGCCAAAAATAACCCACTCGTTGCCCTGGTTACGCCTGGTGGTCACCATCGGGCTGGAAAGTCGGTAGATCCCCTGGGGTTGCTCCGGAATCTGGCCATACAAAACCAGCTGGGTCAGACCCCAGAAAGGACAAGTGCCACAAAGGAGGCTTCACTTAGGAACTAAAACCAGTAATTAGCACAAGAATATAATTACATAATAAAAGACCGTAATTAAGGAAAAGCATGACCGGTGATATACGATGAGATAACCATGGGACTATTCAGATAACCAAGTTACAACCCATAAACCAAACAAGGACCGGGGTTGTAACTCTTCATCTGAACGGAACTTGGTATCCCCACCATTTATCAATAAGGCCAGTGTAAATCATCACGATCTCGAAGTAAGGTAAAGCATGTCGAGCATGTCATGGGGTACAACAAGACAATAAACGAAGAGAGAACACAGAACTGCTCCGGGAGCCAGGTTACAACCCGAAACCAAACAAGGACCGGGATTGTAACCCTTCGCCTGAACAGAACTGGTCCCCTGATCTTTATTGTTAAAAAGCAAGCACAATTAATCATGTCATGTAACAATCTTGTACAGGATCGAGGCAAGAATAGACAGGGTTAGACTCCATTCAATCATTCACGGCCAAGCAATAAGTACGGCTTGATACTTTAACTAACTAGGGTTATCACAGGCCTAGTTACTAGCAAGATGCAATGAGATTATTCCACAGCCACAAGCCCTGCAGACCATCCAGGTTATCCAGGTCGAAATATCATGTCAGGGGGTACAACACGTGGCAGTGTGCTGGAAATGTGCCCTACTCGTCGGCAGGCTACAAGTCTTAGAGCGCCCAGATAACGGGATTGCCTGTAGCTGGGAAATCTCTTCATGACTACTGTGTTAATCTAGTTATTAGCCTTAGTCCATTTCAGTAGGTACCCCTGACCGTGGTACTCAGGGGTCCCATTCCAAGCATGATGCAAGACAAGACTGGTTCATTGCACAAGCACAATCGTCCATGGTGTCCAGGTTGTTTATACTTATCGAGTCATGTCATGTCATGTTAGCCGTCGCAACAGCATATCAGGGTATATCATGTCAGGTTTCCTTGTCAGGAGTGCGCCACGGCGGGCCACTATCATGCATTATCATGTCCACTTGGTACTTGTTAAGAGTGCGCCTTAACAGGCCACTATCGTGTTCTATCCTTACATTATCATGAATGAGAGAAACTTGCATAAAATAACTAGTACCATGTTCTTGAAGCCAAGGAAAAGATCTACAACTTTCATGTTTTGAGTTTTTCAAGATTCTAGCTACAAAATAACTTAAACAGGCAAAAACAGTAAAATAGAGCAATTCCGGCGCATGGGATTCCTGCACAATCGGCGCATGAGATTCCTGCACAATCGACGCATGGGATTCCTGCACCAATCGGCGCATGGGATTCCTGCACAAATCGGCGCATGGAATTCCTGCACAATCGACGCATGGGATTCCTGCACCAATCGGCGCATGGGATTCCTGCACAATCGGCGCATGGGATTCCTGCACAAATCGGCGCATGGAATTCCTGTACAATCGACGTATGGGATTCCTGCATCAATCGACGCATGAGAAACTCACGTTGCGTCTTCAGTACATGCGCGTAGGGAACCTATGCGCATGATACGCTAGGAGTCAAAGAATGCGTTGCCAGGACTTCACGACGCATGGCCTCCCGGGTGCATGGGGTTCCCGGCGCATGGGGTTCATCGTCCCCAAACAGCAAGTTCAGTCATAAAAGTTCTGAAAACTTGCCATGGCCATAACTTTCTCATCCGAAGTCGAAATCAAGCGAAACAAAAGCCAAAACTGCATGAAATTGAATTCTCTACAGCATAGAACTATTAGTTTTCAAAATAACCAAGTTTTAGAGATCAAAACCAAGAAAATCGAAAAGTTACAAACTTAGATCTACAAGAATCCATCCATCAAATCCAAAAATGCCAAGTTCTAAGGAGGCTTAGAATCAAGTAAGGAAGAGAATGGAACAATAAAACTTGAGATCCATCATGAAGCAAGTTGTACTTTTCTAAGCTCTCTCTCTCTCCCTCCTGGTGGTTGGAGAAGTAATGGTGGAGAGTAAATGAAGAAGGAAGGAAATAATGATGAGAGAGAAAAGGAAGGAGGTTATAAATAAGGAGGGTGGTGGTAGGTAGGAGGGTTCACCTTTGGTTTATGATGAACCAAAGCAAACCAAGCCAAGCCGAACCAACCCAAGAATAAACCAATCAATGAAATGCTAGAATAATTCAAGCATGGAGACATGCAATACGAGTCAAATTACGTATATGTATTCCAAATACGTAATACGAGATCTGGGTATTACAACTCTACCCACCTTAAAAGAATTCCGTCCTCGAAATTTAATTAAGAGGCTAGAGGGACAAGAACAAGCTATACTAATCACAGGCAAGCTATAGCTAAGCAATCAATCATGCAATCATGTATGTAAGCAAGGAAATCGAAGGCACGAAAAAGAGGAAAGATATCCTGCTAGGAACCTCTCTGCCGATTCTGAATCTGAGCTTAGACCAGGGCATACTGTTGGGGTCCCTGCTGCTGGAATACTTGGGTCTGAGGCGACAATGGCCTCGGAGGCTGGTACTACTGCTGCACTGGTGCTGGTGCTGGTCCCCTTACCGAGGGACTAGTCTGGGCCGATGACGAACTGGCCCTATTCGGACAGGACCCTATCTTGTGGTCCGGTGCCCCACAAGCCAAACATAATCCCTGAGCTCTGCGACACTCCGAAACAACGTGTCCTGGCTTCCCACAATAAGTGCAGCCCATTGCGGAAGACTGCTTCTGCTGCTGAGGGGACGTGACTGACGTAACTAAGGCCGCCTGCCTCGGAGTTCCAATTATCAAAGCCCTGACTGCCGGGACTGGTGATATCGACTGGGTCATCTGGCCGTGAGATCGCTTTCGACCTCCGATCCTGTCCACTATCTTGTGGGAGGTATACTCATGTCTCCTGGCTGCCCTCAGTACCGCATCAAAAGTCTGATGCTCAAACTGCTCCACTGCCAACAAAATCTCGAGATGGAGCCCCTGCTGGAACCGCTAGGCTCTGTCGAACTCGGTCGCCACCAAAGTGGGAGCGAACCGACTAAGCCTGGAGAACTCGGCCGCATATCCATCGACCGTCCTGTCAATCTGCTTCAAATTGGTGAACTTGGTCTGTAGATCGTACCGAGCCACCGCATCGAAGTACTTCGTCTGGAATCTCTCTCTGAATACTGCCCAAGCAATGGGTGTTGCTAATCCAACGGCCTGCACCGCCCACCAGCTGCGGGCAAGATCCAACAACTGCAGGCGCACCACGGCCACCTTCTCGTTCTCTGGGGTCCTGGCTGCTTCTAGAATCACCTCTGTGTCCTGAAGCCAAGCATCTGCTGCGATAGCATCTTCACTACCGTCAAAGAAGGGAGGGTTCAAGCGCTTGAAGCTGTTCGCTGCACTGTTCCCATGACGACCGTCTCTGCTCAGAGCATCTTCCACTGCCTGATGCAAGGCATCTCCTCTACGATCCTGGAAAGCTAACAAGGTCCTGATGAGACCCACCAAAGTGCCATCATCGGGCTCTGCAGGCTGGACGGGCTGAACTGGTGGCTCTGGACCCTCAGTAGGCACAACTCTGGAAGCTACTCCTGAATGCTGGGCTTGATCTCCAGGTTGCTGCTGGTCCACGGGAGGTGCTCCGCCTTGCTGATCGGCAGGGCCAGGTACAATGCCGCTGAAGAAGACGACATGGGGAACAATAAGGAAGGACCCAGACAAATCAATGATACAAGCATGTGATCAGGTCAAGATTACAGGGATTCAGAGGATACGAACAGAGATCAAGGGCGAGTACTGATTGAGACATCTATTCGGTAAACCCTCACATATCTTGATTTACAAGACCTGCATGGGCCACCACTTAAACCATGTCACGCCCCAGAACCAGAATACTGGAGAGCGGGGGCAGACATAGCCAGCTACGTATAATGAAATAGAATCCATCTCACCATACGGTCACGGCTGTCTAGATATATGAGGGTTTATCTACAGGCCATCAGTCTCTTAAGGTCAAGAACAAGCCTAATGTCTCAATCACAAACAAGTAAGTAAATGTCACAAGATGTAAGATCACTAAATATACAATAGTAAGGCGTCCCAAACATTACATATTCAGCTGATCATGAAGCTAGTCGTTACAAAATGTGAGGACTAGCAAGAGTTTCAGTCATACATGATCAACCCTAGGTTGCCAATCATGTTACAGCCCGTAGGCAGACAGTAAGTAAAAATATACACGAGCTAACACTGGCTCGGCGGCTAAACGCCTCAAAAGAATCATTTTACAATAAAGTGGGAGAGCCAAAAATAACCCACTCGTTGCCCTGGTTATGCCTGGTGGTCACCATCGGACTGGAAAGTCGGTAGATCCCCTGGGGTTGCTCCGGAATCTGGTCATACAAAACCAGCTGGGTTAGACCCCAGAAAGAGCAAGTGCCACAAAGGAGGCTTCACTTAGGAACTAAAACCAGCAATTAGTACAAGAATATAATTACATAATAAAAGACCGTAATTAAGGAAAAGCATGACCGGTGATATACGATGAGATAACCATGGGACTATTCAGATAACCAAGTTACAACCCGTAAACCAAACAAGGACCGGGGTTGTAACTCTTCATCTGAACGGAACTTGGTATCCCCACCATTTATCAATAAGGCCAGTGTAAATCATCACGATCTCGAAGTAAGGTAAAGCATGTCGAGCATGTCATGGGATACAACAAGACAATAAACGAAGAGAGAACACAGAACTGCTCCGGGAGCCAGGTTACAACCCGAAACCAAACAAGGACCGGGGTTGTAACCCTTCGCATGAACAGAACTGGTCCCCTGATCTTTATTGTTAAAAAGCAAGCACAAGTAATCATGTCATGTAACAATCTTGTACAGGATCGAGGCAAGAATAGACAGGGTTAGACTCCATTCAATCATTCACGGCCAAGCAATAAGTACGGCTTGATACTTTAACTAACTAGGGTTTTCACAGGCCTAGTTACTAGCAAGATGCAATGAGATTATTCCACAGCCACAAGCCCTGCAGACCATCCAGGTTATCCAGGTCGAAATATCATGTCAGGGGGTGCAACACGTGGCAGTGTGCTGGAAATGTGCCCTACTCGTCGGCAGGCTACAAGTCTTAGAGCGCCCAGATAACGGGATTGCCTGTAGCTGGGAAATCTCTTCATGACTACTGTGTTAATCTAGTTATTAGCCTTAGTCCATTTCAGTAGGTACCCCTGACCGTGGTACTCAGGGGTCCCATCCTAAGCATGAGAAACTCACGTTGCGTCTTCAGTACATGCGCGTAGGGAACCTACGCGCATGACACGCTCGGAGTCAAAGAATGCGTTGCCGGGACTTCACGGTGCATGGCCTCCCGGGCGCATGGGGTTCCCGACGCATGGGGTTCATCGTCCCCAAACAGCAAGTTCAGTCATGAAAGTTCCAAAAACTTGCCATGGCCATAACTTCCTCATCCGAAGTCGAAATCAAGCGAAACAAAAGCCAAAACTGCATGAAATTGAATTCTCTACAACATAGAACTATTAGTTTTTAAAAATAACCAAGTTTTAGAGATCAAATCCAAGAAAACCGAAAATTTACAAACTTAGATCTACAAGAATCCATCCATCAAATCCAAAAATGCCAAGTTCTAAGGAGGCTTAGAATCAAGTAAAGAAGAGAATGGAACAATAAAACTTGAGATCCATCATGAAGCAAGTTGCACTTGCCTAAGCTCTCTCTCTCTCCCTCATGGTGGTTGGAGAAGTAATGGTGGAGAGTAAATAAAGAAGGAAGGAAATAATAATGAGAGAGAAAATGAAGGAGGTTATAAATAAGGAGGGTGGTGGTAGGTAGGAGGGTTCACCTTTGGTTTATGATGAACCAAAGCAAACCAAGCCAAGCCGAACCAACCCAAGAATAAACCAATCAATGAAATGCTAGAATAATTCAAGCATGGAGACATACAATACGAGTCAAATTACGTATACGTATTCCAAATACGTAATACGAGATATGGGTATTACAGATGGCGTCCAGAGATAAACTTCGAGAAGGACCGGTTGACAACGGTTCCTATCTGGATACGACTTCCGTGGTTGTCTCTATGGAGTATCCCATCAATAATGAAGATAGCGAGTATGGTGGGCAACCCTCTCCGTACTGACCTCCCGACGACAAGGAGACAACGGTTGTCACATGCACGGGTATTCGTTGAAATTACGGCTACGGATTCTCTACCATACAAAATTGATATGGTTCTACCTAATGGTAATTGGCAGGAGCAAAAAATAGAATATCAGTGGGTCCCCACATCTTGTACAAGGTGTAACTATTTTGGACACACAAAAGAGCAATACAGGGAGCAAGATGAAACACTTGAGAGCAGGGAGAATGAAGATGTAGATGTCATGAATGAACATGACTCGCATCAGGTGAACACAGAGGTACTTGAAGGTGTTCAGATGAATACTGGAACTAAAGAGGATAATATTGAACCTCCCATATCGAGCCAGTTACAGGTTCAGAATCGGGAAGTGGAGATGGACTCGACGCAATGGGTAATAATCAGCTGATCATTGGAAGTACTGGATCTGTCCTCGGCAAAAGGGCTGGGCCAGAGGAAGCTAATGTATGCGAGACGACGCCTAGTCAAGCTATGGTAATATATAGGCAAGATGACATAATGGAACATGTGATGGATAGAGGGGTGGAACAAAGTACAGAGGATGAAAGGGAAAGCCATCGGGATGTTGGAGTGTTAGCCAAAGCAGCAAAAATAATACACCATAATGCGGGTCCTAGTTCGTCTTTGTTGGTAGGGGCAAATAATCGAGACATAGGTGTCGATCAGAAGGAAGGGGATGATCCAATAACCAAAGTTAATCTGAAATGGATAGAGAAACTAGGTGGTGTCAATCTTGAGTATTATAACAGCAGGGATGAGCAGCGGCAAATACATAAGAGTAATGAGACTATCCCACAACGTCCTAGGGAGAGTACGAGACTTCAGAAGGACACCCGACCACGACAATATCAATGACGATTCTTACGTGGAACATGAGGGGAGCGAACTCCATTGGCAGGTGGAGAGAGATTAGGAACAACATACAGAAGTACAGATGCACGATTGTGTCTATTATCGAGAGTAAGATCAAATCTGTAGATATCATAAATAGAAGGCTAATGACTCACTGGGATACCCAGCATAATCTGGGGATAGGTGGTATGGCGCACATATGGATGATGTGGGATACGCGCGAATGGAGTGGCAAAGTGCAGTTTCTCTCTGAGCAGATGATTGTCATGGATTTCACAAACAAAGGGGGATTCCAGATGGTGGTCTGCGCAGTATACGGACATAATAATAGGAAGAGGAGGTTCGATTTATGGAAGGACATCATCAAAATAGCGACAGAGGTAGGAGATTCTAAACCATTGTTACTCTGTGGGGACTTTAATGCCATGATATCCGCTTCGGAGAAGATAGGGGGTCGACGAGTGCCAGAGCCAATTCTTGAAGACTTTTGGAACTGTTTGCTTGGGTCGGGACTCATTTGCTTATCTAGGACATGGCATCTTTGGTCTTGGAATAATAGCTCTGCTGTCAATCGAGTGGTATGCCAACTCGATAGGGCGTTGTGTAACAACAAATGGTTGGAGATTTTTCCTGGAGGCCAGGCCGAGGGGATCCATGGTGGAACGAGTGATCACACTCCCATTTTAATTCGACTGGTCACAGAAGCCCAAACGCGGCGGCGTCCGTTCAGATTTTGCAATTCATGGCCGTTGATAGATGGTTACAACGAAGAAGTTGAACGAGGTTGTGTAGCTCCGCTAACTGGCAATGCACAGTTCACTCTTGTCCAACGCCTCAAACTTATCAAGAAGGAGTTAAAGAAATGGAATAGGTATCGACCTAAATCAAGTCTTGACGAAAAAGAACGTATATTACAAGACTTACAGGAGCACCTTCAGGCGAGCCCATTGGATGTTGAAGCTACGGCGAGGGAGACTGACATTAAAGCTGAAATTCGAAGTCTCCGTTTTCAGGAAGAACTACAACTGCAACAACAAGCAAAAT
The DNA here is from genome assembly GCA_029216955.1 of Iris pallida. Classification (NCBI taxonomy): domain Eukaryota; kingdom Viridiplantae; phylum Streptophyta; class Magnoliopsida; order Asparagales; family Iridaceae; genus Iris; species Iris pallida. The sequence goes on along the minus strand of JANAVB010029816.1, from coordinate 10,819,363 downwards.
GTAGTTGGCTTAAGGATGGAGATTCGTGCTCTAAGTTTTTCTATGCTACTATTAAGGCGCGGTAGCACATAAATTCAATCCACACTCTCCTCGATAAGGAAGGAAAAGGCGATAACAGATGATGGTAAGATTCAGCAAGAGGCCATTGCATACTACACTATATTATATAACCAGATTGATTACAAATCCTCCTTTCCCGAGCTTGTTTGCAAGCGGGTCGTTACAACAACAGGTAATGAAATACTTAAAAATGAAGTCTCGGTGGAGGAAATAGAGAAGATTATTAAGAAAGCTGACCCTCATAAGGCGTCGGGTCCAGACGGGTTTAATGCGGCCTTCTTCAAAAAATACTGGGACTATCTGAGAGACAAGGTCTTGCTTGTTGTGCAAAAAATCCTTCACAGTATGGGACGCCTACTGAAAGAAATGAATCACACCTTCTTGACGTTGATTCCTAAGAAGGATGGGGCCACGACGTTGGGGGACTTCAGGCCAATTGCATGCTGTAACTATATTTATAAAATAATCTCTCATCTTTTGTGCAATCGAATCCAGGCTATTATGCAGGAACTCATATCGCCCAATCAGACAGCATTCATAAAAGGAAGATCGATTTGCGGAGAACTGTCTTCTCGCACACGAGCTTGTGCAGGACTTCAACAAGGCTAGCGGAAGAAAAGGGTGTCTCAAGATGGATCTGCGGAAAGCATACGATATGGTCAATAGAGAGTTTGTTTGCGAAATACTGCATAGTATGGGGTTCCACCTCTGGTGGATTGATCGGATAAGAGAATGCATCACCACTCCGACTTTCTCGATCCTAGTCAAGGGACAACCGCATGGTTACTTCTCCAGTAATCGAGGATTGAGACAAGGTGATCCTCTGTCACCGTATCTCTTTACCATTGTTATGGAATATTATACATGTTTGATGGATTTAGCGGTACATCGCAAAAAGCTAATGCCGTTATTCCGACGAGTTTCGCCGTGTGTGTCTCACCTCATATATGCTGATGATTTGCTTGTGTTTATTGAACCATCGCCTGCATCTATTGATACGCTAAACGGCATCCATGAGGAGTTTGGTGCTCTAGCAGGATTGAAGCTGAATAAGGAAAAAAGTCAGGTTTATTTCAACAAGGACTATCCTAACAAGGAGATGTGATCGACAATGTTAGGAATTGAACTGGGACAATTACCGGTGAGATACCTAGGTATTTCTCTCTCGATCAACTATACGAGAGCTGATGACTGTGCTAGTCTGATACAGTATGTACAAAATCGACTTGAGGGATGACAGGCTCAACTACTGTCGTTTGGAGGACGTCTGGAGTTGGTTCGATCAGTAATATGGGCTATCGTTACATATTGGATGCAGGCTATTATCATACCCATTAATGTCATCAACCAGGTCGAAAAACTCTATGCAAATTTCGTGTGGAGAGGAGGGGTGCATGCAATATCTTGGGAAGATCTCTGCCAGGAGAGAAAGGAAGGCGGAGTAGGGCTCCGATCTCTGAAGACGCTTCGTGAGGTGGCTACACTTCGATTAGTATGGAGGTTTGTGGAAGGAAACTCATTATGGGCTCAATGGACGGGCACCAATAGGTACCTGCACACAAGCAATTTCTGGGTAACCCAAATAGATAACAACTATTCGGTTACATTCAAAGTAATTATGTGACAACGAGCCAGGTTAAAACAATTCATTACCTGAGTGATTGTAGATGGTCGGAACACGCGACTATGGCTAGATCCTTGGGTTAATCATAGCAGTTTGGTGGAGCTTTTAGGCTGGCCTACTTACGAGCTGATGGGCAACAGTGAGGCGGTCAGCGTTTTGCTACGAGATGGTGAGTGGGATACTATATCCAGGAGGGAAGGGCGGTGGCTTGCAGAGGAAATCTGAGCCGTGAAGCTGGACACCGAGGAAAAGGAGGACCGGTGGGAGTGGGAAGGAGCTATCAACGAAAAATTTTCAACTGGCCGCGTATACGAGCAAATCCGAGAACGCCGACCAGAAGTAGGGTGGGCGGAGATCGTCTGGACTAGATGAGCGCCAACTAAAATGAAGCTATGCGCTTTCAAAGCCATCCAGAACCGACTACTTACCGAAGGTCGATTGGCAGGGTTCAGCATCCAAATTCAGAATACCAGCTGCATGATGTGTGGGCAAGCTAACAGTAAAGAGACGAAAAATCACCTATTTTTCATGTGTCCCTTCACTGGAGAAATATGGCAGAACAACCAATACGCAATGGGTATCTGAGGCATGGGACAAGACGGGTTGCTGAGTATATTTGAGGAAGTCGCGGCGCTGAAGGCTCTAGGAGCAGAACCTTATAGATTGGCGAGAATCAGACTCCTATGTACGGTATGGCATGTGTGACGGAAAAGAAATCGAAGAATCTTTGAAGGCAAATTAAACTCTGTAAACATTGATGCATATAAGACAAATAACATGGGGGAGGAGGAGTTCGGTAGAGAGATTATTGTACTGCTGTTTCGACATTTTTTCCTTTTATCAATAAGAAGTACCCATTTCTTCAATATATATATATATATATATATATATATATATATATATATATATATATATATATATAAAATATATATATATATATATATATAATTATGTTATTAAACTAAGTAAGTTATTAACGGTTGTTACTTGCCCAAAATAGTAACGCTTATTTTTTCTTTCTTTTTTTTTCTTTTACGGAGACTCCTTGTTCTTTGTCATAGCAAAACTTGGTTCGAAATATCTATCGCTTTTAAAAGATGATAAGAGCTTTTAAGCCTTTCAACTCTTTTCAATAGTTGGTGGAAAATTAGAATAATTATCTAATTTTTTTTATAACCAACTATTATCTAATATCTTATGAGATCCTTAAAAAAAATAAAAAAACTTAGAAGATATTTTTTTTCACTATACAATCTTCACTTTAAACTTGGTTCGAAATATATATCGCTTTAAAAAGATGATAAGAGCTTTTATGCCTTTCAACTCTTTTCAATAGTTGGTGGAAAATTAGAATAATTATCTAATTTTTTTTTATTATAACCAACTATTATCTAATATCTTATGAGATTGTTAAAAAAAATAAAAAACTTAGAAGATATTTTTTTCACTATACAATCTTCACTTTAAAATTCTCAAACAAGTGTTGATGCACCAACTTAAGGCGTTATTTTTTTATTTTAAAGTACTCATCACTATATAGTGATATCCTTTATAAGTGATAAATTTTAAGCTCAAACATTAAGCTTATAATTTACTACTTATTTTGTAAGTACAAAAAAAGACCATTATGACCTTTAACAAATTTAACTATACAAAAATGTCTAAATAAAACATCCCATTCTTTTCGTTTTCTTTAGTTTTTAGAAAAAAATTAGTTTCAAATTATCAAATAATTTTTGATGTCCAAAATGGACATTTGACTTTTGTATTGACATCTAAATATTTTTTTTCGACAAAAAACTAATTTCTAAATTATTAAATATTATTTTATTTTATTATTATTTGAAGATGAATTTGTGAAAAAAAAAGATTTATGTCGACAAAAGTATTCGAAGGTGAACTTTTTTTTTATATACGCTAATGAATCTGTGTTTAAAATAAAATTATAATATTTGAGAATAAAAGTACACAATTCATACATTTATAAAACATTTTAAACTAATGAAAACAATAAACCACACTTTAAATGCACTATATAATTATACAAAGCAATTTTTTTTTTTTTTTTTTTTTTCTTTTCTTGGAATTATGGACTTATCCAAGAAAGCCCCAAAGAAATAGAAAAATAGAAAATAGAACCATAACCCTAGCTCCCATCGACCCCACAAAAAGCTCTCAACAAATCTTCCTCTCCGATGGCGAACCGATCCCATTCATAAAATCCTAACCCTGACCGTAAAAAAAAATGCTCTCCACTCTCCGATCCCTCCTCCGCTCCCGCCTCTCCCCAGTTCCTAGGGTTTGGGGGGTTCCCCTAAACCCTAGACTCTTCTCCACCTCCACTCCCCCCACCAACGACGACGACTGGACCAAGCCCCAGCCCCCCTCCGATTCCTCCGTCGACGCCTGGGGCGAGGTCTCCTCCTGGTCCACCGGCCTCACCAAGGCCCACTTCGATGGCGCCGCCGTCGTCGGCCGCCAGGTTGACGACCCCTCCTCCGCCCCCTCCCTCTCCCCCACCCCGACCGATGTCGCCGCCGCCATGGACGAGGAGGACGACGTCCTCCGAGCCGTCGAGGCCGACAACAAGAGGGACACGGCGTTCGTCAACTCGTGGGACGAGCGGTTTCTGGAGACGTACAAGCTGCTGAAGCAGGTGAGGGAGCCTGGGGCGAGGGGGGAGTACCTGAAGGACTCGGAGAAGGCCGAGATGTACCGGCTGCACAAGGAGAACCCTGAGGAGTACACGGTGGAGCGGCTCGCGAAGGACTACAGGATCATGCGGCAGAGGGTGCACGCGATTCTCTGGCTCAAGGAGATGGAGGAGGAGGAGGAGAAGAGGCTCGGGAAGCCACTAGATGACTCAGTGGAGATATTGCTCGACAATTTCCCGGAGTAAGACCCAAAAGATCCTTCCTTTTGATTGATTTTATTCATGTTTAGACTATAAATTTGCAACCTATCAAATGGAGTGAATTGCCCCCAAAATTATACTGTCACCAATGTTGCACGGACAAGAGTACGATACAGATAAGGGTCTCATTGGCAATTATAGGGTAGCGGTTATGAGGTATTTTTAGAGTGTTTTGTGTGGTTTTTAAGTAGCGGCTTTTAAACCACTCCAATCCATGCTTGGTAATTCAGTAACGCGTGGTTTTGAAAGTTTCTTACATGAATAAAATAAAATAGGGAAGAGTATTAGTAGTTATAATTATATAATTTTGGTAAGGATATAAATGGAATAAAGTAATAAAATCCCTCAAAATCCACTGATGTGGGGTGTTTATAAAGCCATCCAAAATTACATTACACCGGTTTTGGAGAGTTTTTGAGCCGACCAAAACCAGTGCCTCAATTTTTTTAAACAAACATGAGTTTTCATAAACGGTCGTTTCAAAAACACTCCAGTATCGGTGAAAACACCGTTACCAACCAGACCCTAAATCACTTATTTTTAGAATGCCCTTTTTCCTAGCACGTCACCGATTCTTGCCGTCTCTCTAGGAAGATTTTGTTTATTTACATCGTTGGGAGAAAGCTTCCTTATAGGAAAATAGGAATTAGGAAGTAGTCTGGTAATATCAATATGTAAACTAAAGAAGATGAAGAAGAATTAGAAGTGTAGTCAAGGTTCTAAACAGCGGCGGTAGGCGGGTGTGTGACAGAGAGGGTCCGTCGCCTAGGCACTGTCTAGATGCCGCCTAAATGCTTGATACATTTAGGACATTTTTACTATTTTATCACTGTTTTTTGCAATGTTCTAAAAAGCGCTAGGCGGACTCGGTGCGGCGGAGGTCCGCCTAGCGCCTAGGCCGCCTAGAATTTTTTTTTTTTGAAATTTTTGAAATTTTTGAAATTTTGAAATTTGAAATTTGAAATTTGAAATTTGAAATTTGAAATTTCAATGTTCTAAAATTCAAATACTATCTTAAAACCCAAACAAATATCCAAAATACAACTAAGAATAAACAAAATAAAAAAAAATAAAAAATAAAAATCAAAAAATTCAAAAAACCCGCCGCCTAGGCCCGCCTAGCCGCCTAGCCCACCGCCTAGGGGGTTTTCGGTGCGGTGGGCGGGCGCCTAGCGCCTAGGCGGCGCCTAGGCGGCGCCTAGGCGGGCGCCTAGGCCGATTAGAACACTGATTTTTTGCATAATATGCATAATTTAATGGTGTTTTATGCATAACTAAGGTGTAGAACAAATATTTATGAACTTTCAGTTTTGTAAAAGTGAACCATAGGTCCACAATGCTTGCATAACTGTTTTATCAAAACATCTAGTTAGGTATTGCTCCGCCTAGGTGTCCGTCTACGCCGTCTCACCTCCGCCTATGCAGCCAAACCTAGGGATTAGGGATGACAATTTTCTCCAAATCCGACGGGGGCCCGATTTTTTTTCCCTGGCGGGGCCGGGTTTGGGGACCTAAAAATGGGGATGGAGATTAAAAAAATCTCCGGTTAGATTCGGGACTGGGTATGTGTATAGTACTCCCCTTTCCGATAAATCTCCGACCCAATAGTTGATATATAAAAAATGATAAGTCTACCACTACATAGTCCATATATATATATAAAATTAGGGTTTGCTAATTGCCATCCTCACCTATTCTTCTTTCACATCAGCAATATCTTCTGAATATTTTCCAGTGAGGACCCAGTCGTCCGTCTCCACTGGAACGTTAAAAATAACCAAACCTGTCTTCTGACAGTTTGTTCGCCATCTTCAGGTTTAATAAACATAGACATTAGACAATAGATTTAACAAAAAACGGAAATGGAAAACGGAGATGAGAAATCTGGCCCCCAAAGAGATAATGGGGCGGGGATGGGGGCGGGGACGGGAGTTGTATTGTTTAACGGGGATGAGGATAAAAATTTAAACCCGTTTGGGGATGGGACGGGGATGTGGATGGGGATTAGAACACTAACCGGGGACTGAGATGGGGGTATGGTCCCCGGCCCCTACCCGTCCCGTTGCCGCAAACCTCCGTTGGCCGTCTATTCCACCGCCAACAACAAAAACGATGTGGAGAACGGCCGCCTAGCACCTAGGTGAACGCGTCGAGTCGTCGACCGCCATTGAGGACACTGAGTGTAGTTGTTGTCAATTGATTCGCGCTATTAGAAGCTTACATTGCCACTTTTGATAACCTAACTTTCATCGTATAGTTCGTAATATATGCCCACTGCTTCAATTAGCAAGGACTGGTGGCAGAACAAATTAGAACAGTGTCATTTTATGCTTAGAATCTTAGCAGCTCCAAAATTATTATATATGATTACATTGTTGTGCAGTTATTTCACGTTGTCTCCGATGTGATGTTTATCAAGTTTTACCAAGATAGAAGAGACCTGAGCTCAGACAAGGTTGAAGGATTAACGTATTTTTAATACTTGAATTGTGTATAAAGGCTACATGCTGTAAGAACCGTCTATAATGAAATTGGGGTCTCGTGAAGCAATGTAACTATAAGTTTCAAATATAAATTGCCTGTTCCGAGTCCATCCACAGATGGTCATGATGGTTTGAGGCTTGGGCTATGGTTTCCTCTTTGGATGCTCGAAGGGGTGTCAAATTTCACTTATCTATCAACAAAGAAGTGGAGGAGACTTGAGTCGGGTATATTGCACCAGCAAATTGTAGACTTCATTTCTTCTTTACTCTCTCTTAAGATGAACCTGGCAGAAGCTTCAAATGCTACTCTGTTAGAAGAGCTTATAGGCTAAAATATGTCAAACTATTAGTCAACTATACCTTTAGGTTGAATTCATGTGAAGTTATATGTGATGAGATCTTTAGGTTGAATTTATGTAAAGGTGATGAAATATTTTGGATGAATGCAAGGATGATGAAGTGGTAATGTTGTTTTATAGGTCAGTAAACGGATCAACCTCCAGTATTCCAGTTTCTTGCAATATTTTGAGAAGGGGGGATACATGATCATGTTGATTATATTACTTTAAGTAGATAAAGTTTCTTCAATGCGAAATTCAATCCTTAGATTTTTGTGAAAAAGAGGAAGATATTACAACAGAGGATTCTTGCTGTTTGAATGTAAGGTATCTTTTGAGAAGTTGCCTTGAAATTGGGTACAAGGTCTGTTGGTTGCTTGGTAGGTTCCCACATTGGTACACGAAAGGAATGTTTACTAATTCATTTGTAAGAGAACAAGATGGGAAGGAAAAGCAATCTTGTAGTGTACATTGTCAACTTACTATATCTTAGATACAGGGTCTTTCTTGATCTTGTTTCAACATTATTTTCAACATTATACTCTTAGAATGATGCTTGGATTTGGATGGTACAGACTCGTTACGATTTTCTTTATGGAGCTCATAACGGGAGTCTCTGTGTAGTAAAATCGCTTTGCAGAGATGGGCATGCACAATTTGCTATTTGTTTTGTTTGACACTTCATATACAGCTTCAAAAAGCAATCCCTCAGCAATGCTTCAATTTTTCTTCATGTATTTTGGTGTTGGGCTGCTGTAAACCAGCAATGCTTTACTGGTTGGATGTTGGAGCATAAAAATGTTAAAGAAATGAGAGTAGCTGAAATGAGAGTATAAGAATGTTGAGATGGATGAGTGGCAAGACAATAAAAGATAAGAGTAAGAAACAAAATGGTGCTGTCATTTGGGGATACGATACTTTGGGGATAAGATAAGAGAAAATTGTTTGAGACATGTTCCGCGGAGGTAGACAAATGCACCAGTTAGGATGGATGATAGGTTGATTAAAGGACTAGGTAACATGTAGATTGGGGTGCTTTATAGAGGCTTTGTCAAAAGCTTGTACATATGGAGTATGGGTCCAAAACTTGGTCTCTAGGACTAGCAGATCCAGGTCAGGATCCAAATAATTATAAAATCTATTAAATAATTATAAATTTTAGTAATTATTATTTATATAAATATTAGCTAACTAAAATAATATGCATGCTAGGTTGATTAAAGGACTAACTAACATGTAGATTGGGGTACTTTATAGAGGCTTCGTCAAAAGCTTGTACATATAGAGTATGGTCCAAAACTTGGACTGTAGGACTAGCAGATCCAGGTCAGCATCCAAATATTATAAAATTTATTAAATAATTAGAAATTTTAGTAATTATTATTTTTATAAATATTAGCCAACTAAAATAATATGCATGTAATATATCATGTAACAAAAGTATGTGGCAACAAAGATATCAGAATCCTACATGGAGTAGATTTATATTCCACATGTATAACAAAATCCTGCTAAAATGACAGCCGTTAGTTATCAAGACTAGATTTTGAAAAATGTGTATAGATTAACCCCTAATGTGTATAGATTAACCCCCTCTAATCTTGTCTCTTGTACTAAAACCTAGTTCAGTAGCTATGATTAACTTTTAGTTTGTGACCTGTTTATATTATGGGTTGGTCAGTAAGTTCTTGGAGCAGATCTAGGTTATTGATGTTGGTTGGGTTAAAAATTTCTTTAGTGAACCCACCTTGTAAGTTGTAAGGTCTAGAGTAATTAATCAAGCAGTTACCATGAAATCTGAACTTTATTGTCGGTACTGCTCCTTGCAGTTTCTGCTTTGGGTGGTACATTCTAATAACCATGCGGTTGGTTCTAAAAGTCATGAGGTCCATAACCATATTTGAGTTTTATGGATTTTATGTGTTCAACAAATGGATTTGAGACCAAGTCAATGGACTTTGCTTGTTTATCTGGCTTTGAATTGCATAAACAAATCATAAGACACAGTCACATAAACGATCTCGAATTAAAGTAGTAACCATATATGACAGACAAGTTTATGTAATACTTATTGAACAAGATATTATGGGGTTTTTAAGATACAAGTCCCTCAAATCTCGTTATTTTTTGACACGTCCCCTAAAATTTCTTATTTGCTTAAAGAGCCCTCAAATTATGAAGTAAACTAGTTATCTATATAACAATAGTCTGTCTATGCTGAGACGTACTGGTGTAAATGGAAAGGTGAGTCGATTTATTTCCTAGGGATTTGGTACATAGAAGAATGGATAACCATAATGAGTCTTTCAATCTGTATTATCATTCTCAACTTTTGTTGTTTCTATCTGCATGAATATGTGCAATGTTCCATTTTGCGGATTTCAAAGCCGATTAATTGAATCAGCCATGGCTGCTTAAAATTTAACAAAGCGGACTGGGTTAGTGGATGGTCACTCATATGCATATAAACAGGATGATACTTAATCAGTTAATGGGTCGGGTTTGGATCTAGACCCGTCAATCTAACCCTACATTTATATGTATACAGACTAATGTTGTGTTGCCTTGTAGTTGTAGCTTTTTATTAACTCTATGGAGTGTGGCCTACTTTTGTGTTTATTCTATGAATATTTGATCTTACATGTTATGTAATTTTTTGTTCGACTTATTATTATCATTATTTTGTTTGTGAGGAAATAGCAGTGTATTGCATGATCTGATTATTAGTCGCGTAATCTGATTAATCATTCCATGATCCCGGACTGCTCACGTAATGAAACCATGAAACTTAACCTTGAAGTTGTGGATACTGATATAATTTGAACCAAGATAGTCAAAGGCGCAAGGCGCACTCGAGACGCAAAATAAAAATAATAAAAATATACATAATTAAATAAATTAGTAATGTAAGAAATAAAACCAAATAACATATTAAAACTAACAAAACATGTTAGAACATAACCAAGTGAAGTAGCAGAGCAACAATAACACTCAATAGAACTAACAAGAATTTGTATTCTCCCGACTAGTAAATTTTACTTTTTCAAGTTCAACTGTAGCCAACTTTGGCAACCGTGGAAAATTTTACTTCCCTCCCACTTGTATGAGGTAACCGTAAGGGTTATCTCTCCGCCTCAATTTTTTTTTTTGTAAAAAACAAAAAACATATAAGGCGCGCGCCTAGGCGCAACTTTTCTTTGTTGCGCCTTGCTGAAAGGTGCTCCTTGGGTGCGTCCAGAGAAATTGCGCCTCGCCTAGTGAGGTGCGAGGTGCAGATGCTACGCCTTGCTGCGAGGCACGCCTTTGACTACCATGATTCGGATACTTATAAGTAATAAAGTAAATGTATTCTCTGAACACAACATCTCGAGATAATTTAGGCTCCTTTTTTCTGTTCTACTATACCTCTGATTTTGGTGTTGCAAGAGAGGTTCAGGTGCAATATAGTATGTAAGTTAGTTATGAAATTTATTGAATGCTAGTAACAAGTGTCTAATTTCCGGAGGGAGAGGAAATAAAAGGAAACAAGGGAATAAGGTACATGATATTGATTTGTTGGAGAGATGGAGAGAAGATTGACAAGCTTCTATAATCATTAATAATTATAGTAGGTCTTAGGGTGACAATCTAGGTTTATTATCTCTGTGTAGTAGCTAAACATACACGTGGAACTTACCCATTAAGTTTTTTTTAATTGCAACAATCAAAGAACTAGGGAGCCGAAGGTCTTCATGACTTTTCCTTTTTTCTAACTATCCTAGGACACTTGATTCCTTGGTAACTCGTAAGGCTTTTAATTTGATAAAGGAGACTCGTGCTTCCCGGTCTAGTGGGATTGTCATTCTTTCACTTTTTGGCAGAGATGGATGCAATTTTCAATAGCAAATTATATCATCTTATCTCTTTGTCTAGACTCTTTATAGTCTAGGAAACTTGAAGGGTGCTCTTTGGTTGTATGAAGTTAAACTGCATATCCAAAAGGTAGGTCTAGCTACCTGCCAACTGACCGTCTAGTTCTATGGCATGACCCACTCATGCTCATAGTTATCTTGGCTAGAAATTTGACACCAATATAGAAGCTTGGCATTGGGTTGACAGTTGGTAATAAAAACTGTCAAATCATTCATGGAGCTTTGTTATGCTCCATAGCCGACCCAATTCTCATGGGAGAAGACTTGGATGGTGGTGATGATGTTTTTCGGTTCAGCTAGTTACCTAACTGAACCATTTTTTTCATATCTAGGGGAACTATTCAATCAACTGACTTCACTGAGGCAATTTAGTGTGGAGATTGTGAAAAGGTTACTTCAATCAGTGGCAGTTTATGATGGTTTGCATGAAAAAGTAAATGTGTGAAATGAATTACTATGTTATCTGTAAAAGAATGGGTAACCAGCTGGAAACCCTTCTAAGGTGTCACATGTTAATTGGCAACCCCTACCATTAAATTCTAAAATTCAGGTCCCTGTCGTGGCCCTTCTCAAAACCGTTAATGAAGTTCTTGTGACCCCTGACGTGACTACCCAAATTTCTAGAATGTTCCTAGTTAATCAAGCAAAAAGTGTTAAAAAGTTTTATATTTTTGCTGCATTATAGTTCTTAAATTTACTAAATCGATATCTTCACCCTTTTCCTATCTTCTTTGTCCCAACGTACCCCCCTTATAGTGAGAATCAGACAACATCAACCTAACTTTGGAGGATTTAACAGTAGAGGTTACCAATTAACAGGTGAAACCTTAGGTGAGTTTCCAGCTGATTGCCCAGGAAAGAATTAGTCACTTTTTTAAATTTTCATGAATATAATGTTCGAGAACTGAGAGGGCTGGCTTAAATATTCTCTCTCTCATTCACTTTACTTTTCATATGCAATTCCCCTTCCTCCCTGCATGTTACAGAGGCTATCAGCCTAATGCCAGTTTGTCAAGATTTAGTTTTCAGTTGACAATTTACTTTTTGGTATTGCTTTTAAAAAGTAATGCTGATACATTCTGTTTCTCTTGCAGATTTTTCAATTCACATGACAGGGAATTCCATGTTGCCTCTCTGCCATACAAACCTGACTTCAAGGTAATGCCCGAGGGATGGGATGGCACCACAAGAGACCCTGACGAGGTTCTCTATGAGATCTCAATGAAGGAAGACCAGATGCTATATGAAGAGTTTCTTCTTCGTCTGAACTTTAACAAGAAGAAAGTAAGTTTGCTCTCTGTGTCTTTTTAAATTTTTCCCGAGTTTCTACTAACATGCTTTCTGAAATCTGATTCATTGGTGAAGCCTGCCTTTGGATACAAAGTTATAAAATACTTTTAGCTACCTTGTTGCACATAGAACTGCTGGTGTTTCACATTAATTCAGAGACTGACTTCTCCACTTCTGATTTTCTAAACACAAAAATTCCACATTGCTACTGAATCGACATTATCAAATATCGTGTTATTACTTATCAGGCTCTCTCTTTCTCATCCTCATCTCTAGTAAATCAGTAGCCACCAATAGGGCTGTAAAACGATTCAAACCGTTCGCATTCGGCTCGTGTTCGGCTCGGTCCAAGCTCGGATTAAGCTTGTTCGTGGACTAATCGATACCGAGTTCTACCATAGGTTGTTCAACTCGATCTTGTTCGCAAGCAGGCTCGAGCCCGGCTCAGTTTCTCATATTAGGACTTTTTCTAGTATATGTTATGCATTTTTTAATAGATAGAAATACATTTTGTCTTAGAAATTTTACTCAATTTTTTTGTTCTTTATATGATGGTAAATTTATGATGTAAAGAGCATAAGTAATCCAATTAAAAAGTCTTTAAAACTTGAGAGAAACAGTGTGATAGTCTATACAACATGTTCAATATGACTTTGGCTCGAGCTTGATTCGTTCGGGTCTCAAATTAAACCGAGTTCAAACACCATTTTAGAGCTCGACCTTAAGCTGGGCTCAAATCAAACTCGTTCGATAATTAAGTCAAATCAAGCTTGAACACTCTTTGTTCGAGCTCGTTCTTTCGATTTTCAGCCCTAGCTACCAAGGTTGCTACTAGGTTACTGAAATATCTTAAATCTGTAAATAAGTGCAAAGCTCAATATTATATAGCTTATATAAAGTGTAACCAAAATCACACGTATCTCCGAGTCTATCAAACTAGTAAGCTTTCATTTGCCTGAAGTATTTATGAAATAGGGAAGAGACTTGTCTACCACAGTACCATGTCATCATAACATGAAACATCAGCAACTGCTACGGATTAGTTTACATTTCAGGCACCAAAGAGTTAAAAAGAAACTGCAAGATTGTAAGCTGTAGAGCAGAAGATAACATAAATGTAGTTATTGACATTTATGTCATTTATTGTACCTTGCAGGTTAAACGAACTATGGCAATAATATTCTTCCCATTCATAAATTCTGTCATGACCTTGTGATCCATGTTTTGATCCTATCATAAAAAAAATTGAATTCATATGTTGGGCCTCTTTAATTTGAATCGAATGAATGGATAAGAACATTTCTAAAATTTTCTTTAGTTGCAAGCTGAGGGCAAAGGAATTTTTTACAAGATTGCTATAAGACAACCATGCTTTTGACTGATGAGCAATTAAGAAGAACATGTCCAGAAAATTTGTGCAGTCGAAATGAAAATTCTAAGATGAGTACCAATACATTAAAAGATAGGATCATAAACGGGTGTATCCATGGGAAGTTAGATGTGACACCAATTGAGGATGAGATGGGAGAAAATTAACTTAGGTGGTTTGGACATGTGCAACGCTGGCCTACAGATGCTTGTGTAAGAGCGATAATATAATAGTTAATGGAGCCGCTATGACTAGAGGTAGGCGTAGAAGAACATGATTTGAAGTGTTAAAGAAGGATATGGATTATGTTAGCGGATGGCCCTTAAGAGAGCTGAATGGAAGAAGATAATTCAAACATCCAACCCAAAAATTTGTGATAAAGGCTTTGTTGTTGTTGTTGTTGCAAGCTGAGTGATGAGTCTGAAATGATAATCTTGTATTGGGCCCAAGGGGCCAAGTGGATGGTCTTGATCCACAGGGAGCCTAGCCAGGATGCTTAAGCCTATTTATAGCTTTTATCAAGAGCAAGAGTGAGGGAACAAGGAACATGAATGCTTAGGGCCGGTTTGATTGCAATTACATATCATCTGGGACTCCATTTTGGTGCCAAACACAATGGACGAGCAAAACGGTTTCATTTTGGATGGACACTTTCTCAAACGTGCCATTCTCGTTTGGGTGCTCAAATGGGCGTTTCTGAAACAATAGCCCAACGAGTATCCTGGAAACGGGTGTTTGAGCAAATGGAATGAATAGTAACTGTACTAGCCCTTAGTATCTGCCCTTAAGTGTGTTGAATATGTTTAGCTAGTCCAATATATTGTTTTAGGGTTTTTGAAGGCCCAATTCATAATCTTCCAATTATCGTAATCTTTTGTCATCTTTATTCTTTCTATCCCTTCCTTTCGCCATTTGGTGGTGTTTGTTGGTGAACAAAGGTTTTGTGTGCCCCTTCAGACAACATCTACTGTTTTTTTTTCTTTCTCTTTTGGTGCTTTCCGTTCCTTCCATCTCTTATCTTCCTCTTCTTGTTTTCTTTCCTTTTTTGCTCTCCTTTACATTAATTTTCTTAATTATGTGTTATGCAATTAATAAAAGGTAAATCTAAGGCGTATAATTATTTTTATGGGAGGGAAATAAGTTCACCTAGGTAATATTATATGTAGTAATAGTAAAGACCAAAAAATATTAGTAAGGGAGAATGATATTAAGGAGGGTAGAGTTATTTTCACAAGTTATTCAACAAGAGCAGCCTGGAAAAACTTAATTTAGAGGCAATTAGTTTTATGGATAGGTCATATTGCTATTGGATGGTAGTTTTTGCTATTTAGGATCAATAATTTATCATTGTGGAGAGACGGAATGTTTTTATGTATATAATTAAAAACATAATGGTTGAATTATATCAGTCTTCTGAAGTACTTTGTGTTCTTATGATACTTAAAAATTCAGTAAGCTTTTGCTATAAGACCGGCTATACTTTATGAACCAGAGTGTTGGTAAGAAATATATACAGAAAATTAGTATAATCGAAATGAGAATGCTAAGATGGATGGGTGGCGAGCCGTCAAAAGGTAGGATAAGAAATGAATGTATATGTGCGAAGTCAGAGGTTGTGCCAATTGAGACAAGATGAGAAAAAAAAATCTTAGGTGGTTTGGACACGTGCAAAACAAACCAATTAATCCTCCAATAAGGAGCAATAAGATAGTAGTTAAAAGAGTTGCTAGGACTAGAGGTATATGCTTAAACGAATATGGATTGAAGTTTCAAAGAAGGGTATGCTTTTGTTACTAGTAACAGACTGACATGGACCTTAACATAGCTGAAAAGAAGACGACAATTCAAACAACCAACTCCAAAAGTATGGGATAAAGGCTTTGTTGTGTGTCGCACTGACTCTTGCAACCTGAATCCAGAAGCTAGTTAGATTTACGATACATACCATGCTCTAATCTCTTGGAACTAGTTTCTGAAAGACACAGAAGGAGGTTATTGTTTAACCTTATTTGTTCATATTGTTCACTCATTTATCAATTGTCGCTGTATGTTATGTCTTGTTGACCGACATACACTATCCACTGTGGACCCCTTCAGCTGCCAACAAACTTTAGATACACCATCAACCTTGATAACACAACACAGAAGAGTTATGTAAGACATCCAAAACAACATGAACATCTCTACTATTATAAACTCAAAATGAGCCGTCTAAGCCGTAAGCCGTATGTATATCCTTACGTAATCAAGAGGGGAAAAAAATCCTAAAATCTTTCTAACTACCGCGTATGTAAATCCTCACCTAAGTAGGAATAAAAAAAAAATTCTAAAATCTTTCTATGAACCTGAACATATATCCAAAGCCTATAAACATATCTATAAAAAAATCCTAATTAAAATATATTCATTCAAATTATATTTAAACCACATATATCCCAAGTTTTAAAAACATGTCTATAACAAATTCTAATTAAAATATATTTAAATCATACTTAAAAAACTATTCTAATCTATCTATTTTTTAATAATATCAGAGGAATTTTTTTTTTTTCTTTTTGGTACGTGCAACACGTGAACGTGACTAGTTATATTCTATAAGATGTTCATGTAACCAAACATAAGAAACGGACTCCTAAAATATGAGCTCTAAGGGATCGTGACTACTTGACAACTCCCACCATGATAAGGTGCCCAAAAATAAGTCGATTCAACACAAAATGTAAGTTCATCCTAGTTCTGCAAGGGTGTCTTGGCTTAAATTGAGTCTATTCAAGGGCGGATGACTCCGTGGTTGACAGGGGCTGTTCCTTTGCCTACACAAGCCCGTGCCTTCTTGCTCACTTGATGTTGATGTCGCACCTGACAAGGGAAATATATTAGTACTGATGCAACTAGGTGGTATGATTATCTTTTGTTGCTGGAAGCTCTGCAGTTCCTCTATAATCATTTTTTTTTCCAGTTTGTTGACTTCTTACATCTTATTGGATGATTCATTACTCTTTTGCTGAATGATTCATATATTTAGTTTGTTTGAATTCAATGTATTATTCTTAGGTTTAGGACAAATTTAGAAGATCTTGTACTTAATATTTTTGTCCAGGATTCAATCAGATTGGCTATCGTCAGTCTACAATACAATCACAATCTTGATAAGATTGGCATAACTTCTCTATTATTAGTTCACAGAAGAGCCATATATGAGAAAGTTATATGTTCTACAATTTTGGGGCCTATGCTTCATTATAAGCTTCCTGCTCAGATGCTAGGCTGTTTTTAAGCGCACCTAGTTAACTGTATAGGCTCCAACTTCGATGCCTAACCCATGCAACTCTTAGGCACAAAGACGGATTAGGCTAGTTGCTTGGTGCTCGTGCAAGACTATTCAAACAGTGAAAGTATATCTTGCTCACTAAGTTGGTAGCAGCAAGGTCATGAGAATTTTATCTTCTTGCTTTCCGTCGACTTAGGACTATCTTACTCTTTCCAAGTACTACCGGCAAAATTTAATAATACATTGATAACTCATTTCTGCAAAATTGTGTACTCTTGGGCCGTGTCTTGGCCTGGTTCAATGGTGACGATTTTTATAAAAGTTTTGAATTGATCATCTTTCTCTCTTTCTCCAGGTGGCTGGTGAGGTAAAATGCCACAAGTATAGCCGGAGGCGCCCAGCAGAAGGATGGAACTTCACTGTTGAGAAGATGGGTCCCAGTGGAAAGCGTGGAGGTGGCGGCGGCTGGAAGTTCGTGAGCTTGCCTGACGGCTCCAGCCGTGCGTTGAATGAAATGGAGAAGATGTACGTAAAGAGAGAGACTCCCAAGCGCCGAAGGAGAATCCTCCCTCCATTCAAATAATTGTTAGTGACGACGCCTCCATATGTTTTTGATGAAAGCCATGTCACTGACTTCAAGCAAGATCTTTAGATTTCTACCTTGTAATACAGTTATATAATCATTCTGTTTAAAGTTCTTGCAGTTGCCACCATTTCCTGCAATTAGTTAAGAGTGGAAAATTGTCAACTTAGTTTTCGAGCTACTGCAACTGTTGATGTAATTGCGTTTCAATCCTTAGAGCAAAAAGTGTAGGCTCCAACCATCAAAATAATTTCTGGTCAAGGATAGTTCTTTCCTCTACCTTGTTATATTCGTTATCGATTGTTATCTGATAATAGTCGGATTATGTTTTGTAAATCATCTGTGATATTTTTGTGATCTTGTTGCTCGATATACCCCTTCACTGGATACTATTCGACTCGGATACGAGCTTTCTGCTGTTGAAATGTTGATATCTACTGGTATATATCTTGTTTGTCTGAACACTTGTCGACCATAGGAAGTTTCAAGATATCAGGCAAAATCCCTGGCAATTGCGTGCCGAGAATTAGAAATCTGTTATCATTCTGAACGTCATATATCAGTCGGTTGCCACGTCCCGATCATCGATACCGACACTACATTGAAGATAACAAACCCATCCTGTTCATGCAGCAGGCCCTTGATGTGGGGATGGCAAGACTTGGCTTCCAGACATGAATAGACTTGGTTGTGTGTTTGAAGCAGGAGAAGTTTGTAGTTTTGTTCAAGAGCTTCTTCTCTTTGTTGTGGTCCTCACGAATGGTGTGCTCCACTGATAGAAAAAATAAACGGCTTATTGACAGAGGATTTATGGCAGGAATGCATCAAGTGGGTTACATGGAGGGCACCAAGTCGTGTCAACATTGAATTTTAGGTGATTAGTTGCTACCTCCTGATTTGGACAGTGGAGAATGAAATGGACGTCCATGGTGTATTATGACTGGACAAACCAAGTGTTCGTACAGGATTCTTCCTTGAATCAATTAAGAGTGTTGCATTTTTCTTCTCACGACTATTATTATTATGTCTCTTTAATATGTTCAGTTTACTGGTGAAGCATAAGTTCTCATTCAAAGTTAATGTTCTACGAGTATATTTCCGCTTGCAATGAAAAAAAAATCTCGGCGTATTCTTCCTCCACGTTTCGGCATCGCACCGGCACAAGAAGTTACGGTACGATTTTCAATTTTCGAGCCGATGATGCCTGCATCTAGGGGATATTTGGTTCGGTATAACTGGATTGTAAAGTGTGAAAGTGTAGATAAGTTTAACA
This sequence comes from Iris pallida, assembly GCA_029216955.1. NCBI lineage: Eukaryota > Viridiplantae > Streptophyta > Magnoliopsida > Asparagales > Iridaceae > Iris > Iris pallida. The sequence goes on along the minus strand of JANAVB010029816.1, from coordinate 10,800,247 downwards.
CTTCTACCGTTTAGTTTGGTTCAACTCTGAAGTGGGAGAAGAAGTGGTGTAATAATTATTTTTTATTTCTTATCTTCTGCATGTCGGCTGTAGTTCAAGTCCAATCAACTTCCGTTTTATTTTGCGGATGTGAGCTGAAGTGGAGCAACAACGGAAGGTCATTAATACTAAAATTATTTTTTTAAAAATAATATTAATAAATAATTATTAATTTTGTTATTATAATATTTTTTTTTTTTTACTTTTTCACATCCTTGGTAGATATCCAAGCACGGAAGTGTAAATTTTGTCACTTCCAAATTACTAAATATTATCTATCCAAAAATTAAAACTAGTTATAGTAGACAAAAAGTATATGATGAAACTCAAAAGTATACGTATTCCAGTGATATCAGTTATACCGAACCATACTGATATGTATAGGTATAATCGAAAATAGTGTTTAAAATCAGCTTACAGTTCCTTTGAAGTTGTTGTTCTCGATCATTGAGGTTCTTCAAAACCTGGTTTGCTTGTCAAAAAACATGGGATTCACAACATGTCAACATCCAATCATTCATCTGCAGTAAAACAAATAAATTATTGGTAGAACATACGCCTTATCCACACATACATCCCCCTTTTATTTCTTCCCACTGACTGTTGATTAATTTTCTTTAACCATGATGAAATTAGATTCCGTGTTTGAATCATATAGTAATTATTGTAATCTATTAATTCTACCAAAGATATTTTTTTCTAGCATTACTGTACTTTTTTCCCCACTCACGTACCTAATTCCAATCATATATATAGTAATAGCACCAGACAACTGATTTTTTGTCCGATATAAAATGTTTATTCTGTACAACATCACTATCATCAGTGTCGTCACCAACCTTCGGTTTCCATCTTTTATTACAATTTAAAGCCCAAATTTCCTATCATCTTTAAGACGTGTTATCCGTTCATAAAATAGCAAGATATATATATATATATATATATATATATATATATATATATATATATATATATATATATATATATATATATATATATAATAGCAAGATATATATATATATATATATATATATATATATATATATATATAAAAAAAAAAAAAAAAAAAAAAAAAAAAAAAAAAAAAATATATATATATATATATATATATATATATATATATATATATATAGCAAATGACGTCTAGCCTAATGGTTAAGAGAGATGCATGCGGCCCAAGTGGTCCGGAGTTATATATATATATATATATATATATATATATATATATATATATATATATATATATATATATATATAAAAGCAATGGAAAAAATATATATAGACACACACACACAAATATATTAGAACCGGGGCACAATTTTCAATAGAAAACTGAGAGAATAAAACAGTTGTAAAAATAACGTTCCAACGCAACGCTTCAAGGAAGGTGCGTAACAGAGATCCTAGGAGGATTTTGGAATACGAAAATCTAAGAAGATTTCGTAAACGTAGCAAACGATAGTAGTACTTCTAAACAGAAGGTACTAATCGAAATGCTAAGGCAGCAGCGAAGATGACTGTCAAAATATGAAAAAAAAAAGATGGCCTGCTGGGGTGTCAAAAACACCAGTGCTAAAAGTTAGATCCGCCCACACGGTCAGCTTCCAGGAACCAGCAAGTTCAAAAAAACTCTGGAACGCTCTGGTAATCTGCTCTACGACGGACTGCTCGAAAAAACAAGGACATGACGACGATTTATGCGAGGTGGTACTGGTTGCGGAGCAACTCCAATGGCTCGAACAACACTCTCTACTCTCTTCGTGATTTTCTGAAGTTTGTAAGTGTTTCCGGAGAGAGAAGAGAGGCTCTGTTTAAATAGCCACTGCTGTAACTGATCAGATCCGCAATGTGAGCCACGATTTAATGTCAGATCCACAATTCCAGGATCAGTTATCGCACATTATGAATCAGTCAGAACTTGGACAACCACGAACTGTGCGAGTTGTACCATTAAACGAGTTGCGCGCGCGCCATAAGCGCAACCAGCGCGTCCGCGCACCTGCGCAGCCCAGCGCACCCGCGCAACCCAACGCACCCGCGCACCCACGCAACCCAGCGCACCCGCACAACCGCGCAACCCAGCGCAACCTGGGTGCAACCTGGTCAGCGCAACTGCGCCTGCGCAACGTGGCCGCGCAAGTGGCTCGCGCAACGAGCGCAACTTAAGCGCACTTTGCGCCTAGCGATGATGATGACGTGCTAAGTGCAAAGTGCGCCAACAAAATGCTACATTACGCCTCATGAGCCCATGTGCCCGAGTCCGAGTCCGAGTCGCTAAGCCCCTACGGGGTTTAGCTCCAATGGAAATTAATTTTCCAAGAGCAAAAAGCATTAATGCTTAACTTGGAGCCTTATCCTTACCTACTAGTAAAATCACCCACTTGGTTCCCTCCTTAGGGTCACCACCCCATGTGCATATCCCAACAACACATATAAGTATATATGTTGAGATAACTCATGGTGCTTTTCCAATGTGGGACTAAACTTTACTAGGCATGTTGAGAGCAAGCTCTCTTCATGTCAAGGAGCAAGAGCACCAACAATCCTCCACATATCTCACCATATATATGTGTCTAGGGTTGAGCGTTCCCCACAGTAACTGTCCATTTTGCATTAGGATAGATATCGCTGACGACATGAATCTTCCCGCATGGGTTGAATAACAATGTGATACAAGAATGGACTATGTCTTGAATTCTGTACCACACTTGTAATTCTTTCCACTCACAAAGTGTAGTTACATGTGCTTCTAGCTGCACATTAAAGGTCCTATGCCAGCCTGGTTTCAGTGTACAATTTTGGGTGTCTACAAGTTTACCCTCAAGAGACGGCCTGATATCTCTTTCCATACACTATAGGTAAGTTCTTTATTAAAGAGACATGGCATGAAGCCTTGCGCTTCCTTGTGGTGCTACACCGCTATGACATGGCCTAAATGTCACGACCCGTATCCGCTTTTCGGATACAAGACGTGTCCAAGCCCAGCCTACGCCGCAGTGTCGGCGGTAGAACGCTGTCTATACTCACAAGTCACTGAATCTATAATCACGAGAAAATCTATATCTCATCCACAGAATAATCAAGACACAATCAAGATAAATGAATATCTATGAAACTAAGCAATAATGAATATAAACTGAATGTATCCAAAATCAATGTCACGTCCGGTGGACACAAATCCACTACCAATAGACGGAAAATAAAGAAATACAAGAAGTAACTAACTGAGTACCACCTGCTAACCAAGCAACCTCAAACTGCAAAGCACTGCGGTCTGATGCTAACTCAAATCCACTCGCCTGCTCCTGACTCAAACTCGGCTAACCTGAAGAGATCATCAGGTCCTCAGAGGACATAGCAAGATACATAATATACATGCCTATCTAGCATTTTATCATGCGCAAGAAATAAACAAGAAGAACAAGAACAACACAAATGACTACGAACACGAACACGCGAACACTAGAACAACTGCGCATAAATGAACTGCCGGATGAACGATAAACACAAGATCAATGGAAGAACCAAACCCTCATCCCGAGTGTGGACTCACGGGTTTGAACTAAGCACTAACCCTCGTCCCAAGTGTGGACTCTCTGGTTAGCTCACGGCAAGGCACCCTCGTTCTGTGTGTGGACTCTCTGGTGCAAATGGTCAACCTTCGTCCCGTGTGTGGACTCTCTAGTGCCATTGAACACGACAAATGTCTATGAACACAAACACGAACACACAAACACTAGAACAACTACACGTAACTGAACTGCTGGATGAACAAGTGAACACGAGATCAATGGAATACCAAACCCTCGTCCCGAGTGGACTCGCAGGTTTGAACTAATCATTAACCCTCGCCCCGAGTGTCGACTCGCAGGTTAGTTCACGGCAAGGCACCCTCGTCCCGAGTGTGGACTCTCTGGTGCAAATAACAAGTCAACATCCTCGTCCCGAGTGTGGACTCACGGATATAAACATATCAAGACAATCACCCTCGTCCCGAGTGTGGACTCTCTAGTGTAAACGGTCAACCCTCGTCCCGAGTGTGGACTCTCTGGTTGAGGAAACGATAACAAGGATTTAGTAGTTCAACTACATGTACTCGTTCCAAGACACGACTCAGTCGAGGCACAGGTGAGACCAGGTACGACTCATGTCAAGACACGGGTAAGGACAACTCTAGCATGAACTATAATGTGAACGAGTTCCAGTATAACTATACTATCATGTCAAGCAAGACAATAAACTAGTGAACATGGTATATAAAAAACAGATAAATCAAGTCAACTAGGAAGCTAACGATAACATATAAAATCTATAGCAATAGAGTATCTAATACAATAACAACATGAAAACTATAAACATGTAATTAAACTGTAGAGGGAGGCAAGGTATCTTGCCTTAGGTCCTGAGCTGCTGGCACGGGTCAGAATTTGTATCAAGATCCAAGTAGCCTGTTTATGAATTGGTAGAATCAATACATAAATTGAGATTACACAAACAAGTCCATCTATTGATTATTTAGGCTTATTTCCTATTCTATTTGTCTATTATGCTCTAAATCTAGTTTTCTCTATTTCTAGGCTGCAGGTACGAACTAGGTCACCTTTACTTATTACTCATACATTGCATCCAAGTGTAGACTCATAGCTAATGTCCTCTCATTCACTTATACTCTGGTTTTTACTTTCTAGTCTGTTATGTACATTTACAGTGTTAATACACCATCCAGAAGTAATAGCAACTCACTAGTATCTTAACATTTTGAATAGGTTTCAGTCCTCCCTGTCATAGGCCATTTATTGTCCCTGTTCAAGTTGGATACAGTGGACAACACATATTAACTATGGACTGATATAATTGTATGCAGGGCTTTATGTATACAATCTAACAAGTTTGTATAAGCAATAGGCTCTGCAGGATATAAAGAGGAGTGGCTAAGCCATGGGTCTTCTCCTAAAGGTTCAAGTCATCAACAATTGCATCTATTCATAGACCATCAACTGTTATGTTAAGATATTCACTCTGGTTGGTTTATAAAATAAGGTCAAATACATGCACCAATGCTTAGTGTTTGTGGCACACAAAAATCACTTGTACAGTGGTATGATTCACAATGTAGTTAACAGCATCTGGTTGCTACATTCACTCTAATACCCTTAATCTAGGATCACCCATTCCCTGACCTATCTGGACAGGGTTCCTGTCACTTACATATTACTTTGCCTCTTATACCTGATTCGATACATCCCCTAATTCGATTGATACCAAATCCCATGGAAACTGATACAATGCTCTATATCTTAGGACTGATTCCAAAAATAAAGGTAAGACTGAGCTCAATTATTCAGCATGTGACAGAGCTAACTATAGGACCCAACCTGTATATAAGTTAGGAATGAGATATGATGACAAAAGCTACATACTGGAAGGATGGACTGAACATGAGTAAAACCCTCAACAACCATGAACTCGAGAGTTCAAAGCCTGAAATTGGAATTCAATTCTAAACTTGAATTCATTAGGCAGTACAATGGTATTCATATAGGTTGGTACAGAGTCTATTTAACCCCTAACTGGTATCATGGTTCCTAACTATATTCAATGTGATGCCATACATAGAGAAATACAAGTTAACCTGCTACTTAGCATTACCCAGAATGCAATGAGCATTGCAAAAGAGTCCTGTCATTATTTCAAAGGGATACACTAGAGACCATCATCACTGCTTCCTTCCCTATACTCCATTATATGCTTTGCCACTAGGTAGGGATACCATCATGTCCTATAAGGTCTATCCTAGTTAGTCGTACAGCACATCCCTTCATTATTCTGGTACAAACCGAGACATGAAGGAAATATACTAACCTTATTGCTTATGCTCTGCTACCCAGACTTGCAGCCACCTAAATTCCTGTGGTCCCATACTTGAACCATCCCATCTGTTGGTAACCCACTGTACATGGACACCCCTGCTTAGGCTATACTCACACTGTCTTACCTGTGGGTCCTAGGGTGTCTCCTTACACCAATACTCTATCTTAAGCTGATGTGATGGCATGCAATGGGCATATGTTTAATGCAATATATAGGGAAAACAACGGACTGATACTGGTATTTGGCTGATACTAACATTAGGGAAAGTGTTACAACAACTAAGAGTGCACCTGGGGCAGATGTTAAGGGCCTGAACAAGAGAAGGGAAACTATTGGAACTAATTCAATCATCAACTGTTACATAATCCAAGTCACAGGAAACAATGGCAGAACCTATGATTTGTACTAGTGTTTTCTGGTACTCAGGTAATATAGATAAGCAGTGTACCTGTTCTAACACAGGTTAGCCTAAGGTATGACAAGCTCTGGTACACCTTGTTATGAGTAGGCTTTGTTCCTAAGTTTCTAGGGGCATGGCTCTATACTCAATAGTGGCTAAATCGATTGGTAGACTCATACCATTACCCGGGTGAAATGGGGAATACCCATTGGTTTTCCATATACTGAGCAAAACAGGTTATGGCTTCCTATCAAAGCCTAGAAGGCAACCAAGCCTGTCTATGTGAAGGCTCAGGCTCCTAGAGATGATCTCTGGTGTTATTTGGTGTTATGTTCAGCCTAAGATCTCTTCCAAGTCTCAACAGAGTATCCCCACATCATAGGTTGTCTAATATACTGCAGTAGGACTCCTTACCTATTGTTCTTGGACTGGTTTACATCAACTGTACCCCTGAATTAGACCTACTCGACTGCTCAAACACCTAGGAGACTATGAACAGATACTCCTATCTGCTGTATTGGGTATAACTTGGTACATTTGGTGAAACCTGACACCAAGTACAACCCAAATGCTGATGTACAAGTCTATACTATCTGGTTCTACTAGGAATTATAACAAACGTCTACAATGTTACAGATGACTTCTAGATTCTCGATTTTTGCAGAAAGATGAAAAGTGCATAGGATTTACCTGGTTGAAGAGCTTCGAGCGTTTCTCTTCCTCGAAGTATCATGAATTGGTCGACTGGAATTTCAGATGGATGCAATATTTCTAGGGTTCCACTTTGATCGAACTCTCTATATTTATAGCTGGGAATCCAGGTTATAAGGATAGGGAAAATCCAATTTGAAATAGGTTTGGAGAGATTGAGATCGAGATCAGATTGAACAGAAGGGGGTTTATGAGTTATCTGAATTTAAATTGAATTTGAATACAGAGGGTTCGGCTGTTCAGGAAAACTTTAGTCATGACCTTTTGCATAAAAGGTCCCTGTCATTACATATATTACACTTTGATCCTATTGTATTATTTAAAAAAAATATACAAGACATAACCATGAATGAGATATTGAAGAAATTTTAAATTTAACAAAACAAAAAAAAATTCTGGTCAAGGGATTGACACTAAAGCCGAGGCATTACCCCTACCCGGGAACCTCATCGTAGTGTCATACTACTACAACATGAGGTCACAGTCTCTTTGTAGTGCCATTCTACCCAGCATGAAGCCTAAGGCTTCCTTGTGGTGTTACAACAACATGGCTTGCAAGGCCGAGACTTTACCCCTACCCGAGTACCTCATCGTGGTGTCGTGCCACTATAACATGGGGTCACCCTCCCCTTTGTAGTGTTGTCTACAACTCTTTAATTTCATCATACAACGTTAGGCTACCTGCCTATTTGCGGTGCTACGTCGCTATGACTTGGCTTGCAAAGCCGAGGCATTACCCCTACCTGAGAATCTCATGGTGGAGTCATCCCACTGTAGCATAGAGTTTTACTCCTTGTAGTGCTGCGCTACCGTGCTTCCTGTAAAGCACACCAGTCATTCACTCTGTCTGAGAACTTATTAAGACATTTAAGCCAACCTCAACACAGGATCCGTTTTCCGCAGAAAACACATAGTAGACAACAGTGGTTATGGGTTCGTAACCCTTCCATGTTCTCAAGAACAAGTACCCACTGTTACCTGATAGTTTTTCAGTCAGTGGTCCTCCCTTGAACCGAAAGTTAGATGTCTAGTAGATTTCTCTTTGAACTAATAACATAAAACTTTATGGTAGGATTACAAAGTCATACTATCAGAATGCCTTCAAGCCCATCTTTTCTGCTGTATCATCAACCAGCTGACGCTTGAGGCCCTTTGTGAACGGATCCGCCAGGTTCTCTAGACTCCGAACATCGATTACTGTAATGACACCTCTCTTGATGAGATCGTTCACTGCCCTGTGCTTTAAACCGCACAGTTCTCTTCTTTCCATTGAAGAGATCATTTGATGCCACCGCCGCAGTCGCCTGGTTGTTGCAGTATATAGGAATTGTCGGTATCTGTGCTCCGACCACTGGAAGATCATACATGAGCTTCCGAAGCCATTCTGCTTCATCTGCTGCGGTATCAAGTGCAAAGAATTCAGATTCCATAGAAGATCGCGAGATTATAGTCTGCTTTTTCGACTTCCACGATATAGCAGCTCTACCCATTATAAAAATGAATCCACCAGTGGACCTCTCGTTCTCCAACTCTGAGCACCAGTTGGCATCACTGAAGCCTTCTACTACCGGCGGCTCTCCGCTGAAGTGCAGTGCATATGTCTGAGTCTTCTTAAGATATCTCATAACACGTTTTACAGCTTTCCAGTGCTCAACGCCTGGATTGCTTGTGAATCGACTCAGCATTCCCACGGCGAAAGCTATGTCAGGTCTAGTGGCAGTAGTAGCGTACATCAAACTCCTGATGATGCTAGCGTACTCCAATTGCCTGACGCTTTCTTTCGAGTTTGGCTCCAGCTTCTGATCACTTCGGTACGGCGTATCAATTATAGGAAGATCATGATACCCGTATCAAGTGAGCATCTTCTCAACATAATGAGACTATGACAGTGCCAATCTAGTGTCTGTCCGGATGATCTTGAGTCCCAAGATAACATCAGCATCTCCAAGTCCTTCATACTGAACTTTGTCGAGAGAAACTTCTTTGTCTCAGTGACACAGCTTATATCCGTACATAGGATTAGCATGTCGTCCACGTACAGACAAACGATGACTCCTCTTCCGTCAACAAATTTAGTATAGGCACACTTGTCTATTTTACTGACCCTGTAGCCGTTTGATCTTATAACTTTGTCAAATTTCTCATGCCATATTTTGGGAGCTTGCTTTAAGCCGTATAGAGATTTTACCAACTTGCAGACTTTGTCTTCTAGGCCTCCGACGATAAATCCTTCTGGCTGTTGCATATAAATCTCCTCGGTCAGCTTGCCATTCAGGAATACTGTTTTCACATCCATCTGATGTACCACTAATTTGTGTATTGCCGCAAGGGCAATCAACAATCTGATGGTTGTCATCCATGCTACTGGAGCATATGTGTCAAAGTAGTCGATCCCCTGCTTTTGAAAAAACCCCTTGGCCACTAGCCTGGCCTTGAACTTGTCAATGGTTCCATCAGCTTTCATCTTCTTCTTAAAGATCCACTTGCATCCGATGGGTTTTGCTCCTTCGGGTAAATCAACTAATACCCATGTGTTATTGGATGTAATTGAGTTAATTTCATTGTCTGTTGCCTCCTTCCAGAAGACAGCATCTCTGGTCTTCATCGCCTCATCATAGGTAAGCGGATCTGCTTCCACATGATAGGTGACGAAGTCATCTCCGAAGCTCTTCGGCCTCTTTGCTCGCTTCGATGACGGCTCAGCGATTTCTGGTTCAATTGTTGTTTCCTCATCAGTAACTTCATCTTGGACTATTGGCTCATATGAGATCTCAGTCTCATTTGTACCTTTATTATTCTCCGAAATATCTGGGAGAACAATGTTTTTGTGTCGTGCAAACTTGTCTTCAAAGTATTCAGCATCGCGAGATTCGATGATATGATTAGACTCAATATCAAGGAATCTTCGGGCATCACTCTTCTCGGCATACCCCAAGAAGATCGCCTTCGTAGTCCTTGTCCCCAGCTTCTGAATCTTCAGATCTAGGAGCTTCACATAAGCCATACACCCCCACACTCGAATAACATTCAAGTTATGTCTGACTTTGAACCAGAGTTCAAGAGAAGTTATGTCAGAAGTTGCATATGACACTCTATTCAGAATGAAAGTGGCCGTTAATACAGCTTCTCCCCAGTAGCATTTTGGAAGACCTGCAGTTAGCAACATTGAGTTCATGATTTCTATCAACGTTCGGTTCTTCCTCTCTGCTACTTCCGTTAGATTGAGGAGAATACGGAGCAGTAGTCTTGCAGATGATTCTATGTTCTTTGCAGAATGATGCGAATTCATGAGGCCGATATTCTTCGCCTCGATCACTTCTCAACCTCTTGAGTTGTTATCCAGTTTGCCGTTCAGCTTCGGTCCTGAACTCCTTGAACTTCTCGAACGCTTCGTCTTTAGATTTAAGCAAGTAGACGAATGCGTATTTAGAGAAGTTATCGATGAAGGTTATGAAATACTTCATCCCAGTTTTTGTAGAGAATTATTTGAAGTCACAGATATCGGAGTGTACCAACTCCAGAAGATATGTGCTTCGATTGACCCGATAAAAGGGTTTTCTAGTGATCTTTGTCTTAGCACATACTTCACACTTCTCTATCTTACTCCCACATTTGGAGATAAGTCCTAGACTAGATATTTTATTTATTCTTTTACAATGAACATGTCCTAGTCTATTATGCCATAACTCAAGAGAATAATCAGAAAGAGCGATTGCATTGATTTCATTAGACTGGTTTACAAGTTGAATTATAAACATCCCTTCGGTTTGATAAGCCTTTCTGAAGTAAGTTCCCTTCTTGGACATCACCATCTGACCATCATTAATGTCCATCCTCAAGCCTACATTGCTAAGCAGGCTCCCAGAGATCAGGTTCTTGGCAATCATCGAAACATGCTTTACTCCTTGGAGCGTCAGAGTGTTTCCAGAAGTGAGTTTCAGCTCCATATTCCCGATCCTCAGAACTTCAGCTTGGGCCTGGTTCGCCATGACAACCTTCTCAGACGTTGGCTGGTACGTGACGAACCATTCCTTACCAGAACAGACATGGCATATCGCACCGGTGTCTATCCACCAGTCAAAGTCAGCCCCCACAGTTGATGTCACGCCCCAGAACCAGAATACTGGAGAGCGGGGGCAGACACAACCAGCTACGTATATAGAAGTGTAATCTACCTCGATATACGGTCACGGCTGTCTAGATGTATGAGGGTTTATCTACAAGCCATCAGTCTCTTATGGTCAAGAACAAGCCTAGTGCCTCAATCTCAAACAAGTAATAATAGTCATAAGATGTTAGACCCTCAGATATTCAATAGTAAGGCGTCCCATACATTTCATATACAGATGATCATGAAGCTAGTCGTACAAAATACGAGGACTAGCAAGAGTTTCAGTCATACATGATCAATCCTAGGATTTGTTAATCTTGTTACAGCCCGTATGCAGACAAGAAATATAAGTATTCAGCATGAGCTAACACTTGCTCGGCGGCTAAACGCCTCAAAAGAATAATTTTACAATAGAGTGGGAGAGCAAAATAAAATCCACTCGTTGCCAGGATTTTTTCTAGTGGTCACCATCTGGCATGAAGGCTGAAAGATCCTCGGGAGCTGCTCCAAAATCTGGCCATACAAAACCAGCTGGGTCAGACCCCAGAAAGAGCAAGTGCCACAAAGGAGGCTTCACTTAAGAACTAAAACCAGCTAGTTAGAACACAAAGCATAATAATAACAAGAAAACTGGAGGCATGAAAGTAAGGTGATAAACGATAAGATAACTAAGAAACTATTCCGGTAACCAAGTTACAACCCGTAAACCAAACAAGGACCGGGGTTGTAACCATTTGCCTGAACAGAACTTAGTCCCTAACCAATTATCGACAAGTAGGCATAAACTGTAAAATGTTCCGAAATAACCATGTACTGGCACGGTCTAGACAAGACTAGACTCCATCCATCAATCACGGCCAAGCAATGAGTACGGCTTGATACTTTAACTAACTAGGGTTATCACAAGCCTAGTTACTAGCAAGATGCAATGAGGTATCCCTACGGCTACAAATCCTGCAGTCTATCCAGGTTATCCAGACGCAAGTTACAAGGATTTATAGTGGATACATCGCCTAGGAGACAAATGTATCCCATGTACATATAATAGTAGGTACATCGTCCAGGAGACAAATGTACCCTAAGAGAGTTATTAGGTGACTTGGTGGTGCAGCACATGACAATATGCATATTACTTGTTTCATGAAGTGCCCCACATGACAGTGGACTGGAAATGTGCCCTACTCGTCGGCAGGCTACAAGTCCATCAGAGAAGGCGCCCAGATAACGGAATTGCTTGTAGCCGGAATACCTCTCTATATGAACTACTTGATCAATCTAGTCATTAATCCTAGCCAGATTCAGTATAAATCCCTGAACGTGGTAACCAGGGATGCAAGTCCTAGACATGATGCAAGACGAGACTGGTAGCTTACACAAGCACATTCAAGAACAATCACCCACGGTGTCAAGACGAGTTATTAACCAACATGTCAAGATAGTCGTCGTAACAACATTCAAGATTATATGCTAGACTTACTTATAAAGATTACTTGTCAAGAGTGCGCCACGACGAGCCACTATCAAGATTACTTATCATGTCAAGTTACTTGTCAAGAGTGCACCACGACGAGTCACTATCAAGAGTTATCATATAAAGTCACATTGTCATGTCGTGTTCATGTAAGTGCGCCCCGACGGGTCACTATCATGTAAAGCAAAGAAAGACATAAATCATGAGTGCACCACAACAGGCCACTATAAAGAAATTCTAAACATGGCATAGATTGTAAATTACAATAAATCCAAAAAAAGCATGAAAACACATATCATATCACATAGAAATACTCGAAAGGAAAGACATATCCTGACATGTGAGAAGGGACAAGTAAAATTAACTAATTAGCATAAAACAATAATTGAATCTGTGCTAGTGTTAGGTGTACAAAGGGTGTACAATCATTCTCCAACTGTACGATATTAAGAAATTCATTTATTAAAGAAATATCAAGCTATTAGTAGGGTCGTCGTAATTTAGGCCAAGATAGAAAACATGCAATGCAATCATAAGCTCCATATCAAGAATAAAAGAAACTTGCATAAAATAGTTGGTAACATATTCTTGAAGCCAAGGAAAAGATCTACAACTTTCATGTTGGGAGTTGGAAGAAATTCTGGCCATAAACCCGTAAAATAGGACATAAAACAGCCAAAAACAGCCAAAATAGGCACTATGCGACATTCTACGGCACTATTCATTCATACGGCACTATGCAAGCCATGCGGCACTATGCATGCCATACGGTACTATTCATTCCTGCAGTACTATGCATGCCATGTGGCACTATTCATTCCTGCAGCACTATTCATTCCTACAGTACTATGCATCCATGCGGTACTATGCAAGCCATGCGACACTATTCATTCATGCGATACTATGCATGCCATGCGGCACTATTCATTCCTGTGGCACTATGCATGCCATGCGACACTATGCAAGCCATGTGACACTATTCATTCCTGCGACACTATTCTTTCCTGCAATACTATTTATGCGGCACTATTCATTCCTGCCAGATTCAGCACAGATGAACTAGAAAATGCTCAAATTTTATTTTGGCCATAACTTCTTCAAAATAAGTCAAAATCTAACTTTTTAAAGGTCCAATTTGGGTAAAATTGAATTCTCTACAACATAGAATAATCAAAACTTGAAAATAATGAAGTTTGGTAGACCAAAATCCAAGAAAACCGAAAAAGCTACAAACTTAGATCTACAAAAATCTATCCATCAAATCCAAAAATGTCAAGTTCTAAAGCGGCTTAAAATCAAGTAAGAAAGAGAATGGAACAATAAAACTTGAGATCCATCATGAAACAAGTTGTACTTGTCGAGGACTTGGTAGGTGAAAGGAGTAAATAAAGAAGATGAAGAAGTAAATGAAGAAGTGAATGAGGAGAGAGAGAGAGGAGTTGGGTTATATATCAACCCTCTCCATCTCAAGCAAAGCCAAACCAAGTCAAATTGAACCAAACCAATCAAATAAACCAAGTCAAGATTAAACCAAGACTAGGCTAAGCAAAATAAGTCTAACTACGGTACACCTGATAAATGCCAGAAATCTCGTATACGTATACGAAAATATGTATAATGGGAAACGGGAGTGACAACTCTATCCACCTTAAAAGAATTTCGTCCTCGGAATTTAATCAAGAGGCTAGAGATATCGGGGCAAGCTATATTAACCATAAGAAATCTACGACTAGCAACCAATCAAGCAATCATTCATGCAAGTAAGGAATTAAAAGGCTTAAGGAATAAGGAAGACATTCTGCCGGAAATCTTTTTGCCAGTTGTACATCTGAGCTTGGGTCGGGGCATACTGCTGGGGTCTTTGCTGCTAGAAGGCTTGTGCCTGAGGCGGCAATAGCCTCGGAGGCTGGTACTGCTGGTGTCCCACAAGCCAAACACAATCCCTGTGCTCTGCGACACTCCGAAATAACGTGTCCTGACTTCCCACAATGAGTGCAGCCTATTACGAAAGACTGTAAGCCCCTGTTTTTCAAATTTTATTTTAATTAGTGTTAATTAATTTTTTTGTCAATTTTAGCCTTAAAATAATTATTTAGATTTTTAGGAATTTTTTTAGAATTTTTAAATAATTTTTAAATGAGTTTCAAAATACAAAAATATTAATTTGCAATTTTCTAAATTGTTTTAATATCATTCTGTAAATTTTAGATTTGTTTTTATATTAGTTTGTAATTATTAAAATGTTTTCAAATGCGGAATGCAAATTCTATTTTGTATTTAGCCACGGGAAGGGTCTTATTATAATTTCCTAAACTAGGGGGGCCTAATTGCTAACCTACCCAATACCCCCCCACGACCACTCTCTCTCCCCTCACCCACTCCGCTGACCGACGACCGCCAGCACAGCCTGCCCCCGCCATTTTCGGCTGCCCCCGACCGCCTCAAGCCCCCTACTTAAACCCCCTCACCCCCCTCAGCTCGACCACCCCCACTTCAACCCACCACAGCCACCACAGCCCCCCATCTTCCCCACTTAAAACCTGCCGCAACCCTAACTCCGACGAACGCTCGTCCAGCCCCCACGACGAGCGCCACCGCCCGCAACCACCATCCTCCGACGCGCCTCGACGAGAGGAGCCCAGCGCCACCAAGGCGCCCCGACCACGGCGTCTCCTCCGCCCAGTCGCCACCCCGACAGCAGCCCTGACTTGGACACGTACGTTTCATCTACCCCCCCGTGTCCTGTTGTGTCTCGTTCTCATGCACAGGACTCGCCTACACACGACAACCCTAATGGTAAGTGCGGACACGGCAAATACGTGTCGTGCGTGTCGTAAATCAACCCGACACATGGACTCCTGTGTCCCTAACTGTTAGGACACAGGATTATTATTATTATTATTATTATTTATTTTTTTTATGTGTAAATAATTCAAAACCTAATTAAATCTAACCTAAACCCTATCTCTAACACAACCCTCCGGCTGACCCCCTGGCCAGCCCGACCCGACTAACCCCCCCCCCCCCCCCCCCCCCCCCCGCGCGTTCTTTGGCTCGAGTTCGAGCCCCTGTGTTGCTTTTCCTTTTCCTTTTTCTTTTTCTTTTTGTTTTATATATATATTTATATATATATGTATACATGTATTTGTATATATATATATATATATATATATATATATATATATATATATATATATATATATATATATATATATATATATATATGCTAGTTTTTATATATATATATATACTTCATTTTTAGTACTTTATTATATTATGTATGTATATATATATATGTATTATGTACACATATGTATATATATGTATATATTTTCTTGTGTATATATATATATATATATTATTATATATATATGCTATTATATGTATATGTATACAATATCTGTATATATATATATATTTTATAGTTAAGTGTTTTCTTACACATATATATATGTAATTTTTTAACATATATATATCCATTATGTAAATATTTATATTTCTTGCGTATATATATTATTATATATGTATACCATTTTATATATGTATTTCACTATACTTAGTGTAAGTTATTTTTCTATGTAAATATACTTATCATATTTTTATAACTACTATGTATAATTTTGCCTTATTAAAATATTAATATTTATTTTTGCACTTTTTACCAAATTGTATTTTAGTGTATTTAAATTACTGCAACCATTTGGTGCCCAAGCCTAGCATGGATTTTTGGGCCCAAATGTGTTTTCACACATTCAAGACCTGTACAAGTCATATTGGACTTGATTCATGGTCTTGGGTCCTGTGTATGAACTTTGGTTCAAATTATATACATGGAGAAAATACGCAGATAATTAATTATTTAATTTCAATTGTGTGCAATACTGTTTTTGGATTTCTAAAAATACTTAAAGTACTGTTAAAATTTTGGAAAAATAGTATTTAGATACTATGTTAATTTAGCTAATTTAATATAATTTTTGTAGTATTTAATTTACTGTTTTGCCACTAGTTTGGCATATGAAACCAAAACTCATTTTCTGTATACTTAGGAAAACTGATTTTTATGAAATACTTGTACTGGTTAATAAATTCCAAAACAATTATAATAAATTTCTATAATTAACAAGGATCTTTTTGGTACTTTACTTTATGTAAAAATAATCTTTTTGTCTATCTCAAAAATTGTTAAAACATAATGGTCATTTGATTTATTTATTGATTAATTACGACTTGTAACTTTTTGTGTTACTTGAGTTTTAGTCGTGTTGAACCTCACCCCTCACTAGTATAAAGACCCTAGAAAGTTAGTTAAAGTAGTATGTCACCCCACTTTGGTCTCCTATGCCAGAGTCATCATTTTGGCTAGGTGCCCAGTCACAAGTCGTGTTTCACCAATTAGTGTCTTAGCATTTTAGCTTAGTGTAAAAACTAAGTTATTGCATTTATTTCTACAGTGACGAGTTACCGGACATCTATAGCACTTTTATCGCAGCTTGTTTTGCTTTGTTTTGCTAGAGGCAAGTACTTTCTACGAACTTTACATACTGCTATAACAATAAACTGTGATTTACCAACCATGTTAAATGCTGATACTTGGGATAGCAAGTTAGAACTTTACATGTTGTATTACTTTCAGTCTCTACCATGTTTATACCGTATCTCATATCTCTCACATGTTTAAATAACGGGTTAAGGGGAAACTGTTAGTATTGTACGTGAACATGACCCCCTTCTCCGTATGTATTTACCGTGCTCGGTGACATTTTATATGTGACCTTGCCGTATGTTCTGATCCCGCATTTGTGTATGGATATACACCGATTCCGTTCGTGTACGTATGTGCACACCAGAAAAACTTGATATGTGCCGCTGTACATCCTATACACCTATTGACCGATTCACGTACATGCTACGGTTTTAAACTTTTAAACTACATGTTGTTAATTCTAAAAAGAACTAATTAACCCATGATATGCCATGATTCCAGTTTATTACATTCCTGTTCATGCTTCGTATATTTAGTTTGCTAGAATCAGTACTTGCTCCCGTCCTGACAGGATAACGTTGTAGGTGTCCTTACTGAGGAGGAGTTACTCTGCGACACATATTATGGAGATACTGCCGAGGACCCGGCTTTACTTTACGAGGATGTTCCTGCGAGAAATCTTGCCTAGTTGTCTTTTGTTTTTAGACTTTTGAGAGTAGTCATGTAAGAGGCTACATATTTTATTACTGGAGATGTATCCAGTTTTTACATTTCAGACTTGTACTTTGGACATTTTACTATATGATACGACTTTTGTGTTTGGAGCATTTATGACTTTTATTCACTTATAGAACTGTTAGCACATTTAGTCTTATCCTGTTGTCTTTAGAACAGCTTACTACGTTTTATCTCAAATGTAGGCTGGGCATGACTCGGCCTGGCCAACAATTTGGGTAACGGGTCGTGACATGTTTTTAGTGGTGGCCCATGCAGGTCCTGACTAAATTGTTTGGTTACGTTATTGTACCAAGCATGCCTGCAATTAGGAACTTAAGGTAATTAGACAACATTAGGAATGACGCTTAGAACACCTAGAGGAATGCTAGGATTGCAACATAGGAAATACATCACATGCTTGCTATTATAATTAGATTTTCTTGCCTATGATTGCTTACTTTAAATAAGTCCTTATAAGTCCTTTTTATTGTAATTAGATGGTGCTTACTCGTTCATCCCAGTATGTTACACCTGAGAATGGTGCACTCCATATCCAGTCAGCTGACCAATTGACTGATACACCCCCACCTCCACCTACCATACTCCCCCACTCCACAGATCCACAGACCCAGATGCCTCCACCACCTTCCATATCCCAGTCCCAGCAGGCTCCGATACTTCCACCACCCCCTATCATCATACCTACCCAGGCTTCCATCACATTCGACGGGAACCAGCTGCTCACTATGATCCAGGGTTCCAAACAACCCATCAGGAGCAGACTGCCCTACTCCGCCAGAGCATGGAGCATTCCGAGGAACGTCCCGTGGTCCCACCACCTGTAGAGCCACGGCAGAGAGCGGGGACGATTAAGGACTTCATGGGTTTGAATCCCAAGGAGTTCTCAGGGACTGAGGGCATAGTAGTAGCAGATGACTGGCTAGATTCGGTAGAGAGGAAGCTTCTCGGAGTCAGGATGCCGGGTGACCTCCAGGTCGAGGCAGCAGGATTTCTGCTGATAGACTTGGCAGGAGTCTGGTTCCGGAATGAGCCGTTATTTGCGAGAGGGAGAGCCACTTGGGATCAGTTCAAGACCCAGTTCAAGAAGAAATTCTTCTCGACCACTGCTAGAGTAGCCATGGGACTACGATTCCAGAACATCCAGCAGGAGAACCGTTCTGTTGACGAGTATGCGGCAGAGTTTAGTCGCCTGAGCCGTTTTGCTCCTAGTCTGGTTGCAGATCCAGAGGAGATGACCCGTAGGTTTTGCCATGGTCTAGTTCCAGACATCGGCATTCTTATTGCGGCGAACGGTACGACTGACTACTACCAGAGCCTAGAATTGGCCCAGAGCATCGAGGAGCGTCTTCTGTCATGCAAGAGGCCGGCTTCTGTACACCTCGAGGGACCGTCCAAGCGTCAGGCTTTCCAGCAGAGAGCACCGACGCCGCACCAGCAGACTTACCGTCCCCCTACATCACATCACCCGACCCCGCCAGTTAGAG
This sequence comes from Iris pallida, assembly GCA_029216955.1. Lineage (NCBI taxonomy): Eukaryota > Viridiplantae > Streptophyta > Magnoliopsida > Asparagales > Iridaceae > Iris > Iris pallida. The sequence goes on along the minus strand of JANAVB010029816.1, from coordinate 10,780,936 downwards.
CCCCGGGAACCCGACAGCAGCAGCAGCAGCCGAAGGGAGCTTTGTGTGTATACTGCAAGAGGCCAGGCCACGACTCTTTCGTCTGCAGGAAGAGGTTGGGTCAGTGTTTGGCTTGTGGGTCTGCCACCCATCAGCTTCGAGAGTGCCCAGTAGCGAAGACTAGAGGACCGCTTTCGACTCAGCAGCAGAGATTTGGGCAGCATCTACAGCAGCAGAAGGGACCTCAGGGGAAGGTTTATAGCCTAGCCCTTGAGCCGGAGCCGGAGCAGGTTTCGGAGCCAGATTACTTAGCTGACGTCATCACAGGTCATATTTATTTGCATACTTTTCTAGCTCTATGCTTGTTTGATACTGGTGCATCTCATAGCTTCCTATCATTAGAGTTTATGCATAAACACCATCTAGTAGCTACACCTACTGCGGAGATTAGTAGAGTGATGACGGAAGGAGGACCAGTGCCTATTAGATCTATCTATAGATGTTCTATTTTTATAGCCGGAAGAGAGTTCAGGGAACGATTCTTTGTGATGCCACTCCCCGATTATGATATCATATTGGGGATGGACTGGCTTAGCTATGCCCATGCATCTATAGATTGTCATAAGGGTAGTATTTTGTTCAGTCCCCCAGGCACAACACCATTCAGTGTCAGGAGGACAGGGCCGGAGATCAGCCTAGAGCCGAACTGTTGTACGACAGTTGGGGATGTAGCACCGCCACACCCTATCATTAGGAAGTTTATGGATGTATTTCCAGAGGATCTTCCAGGGCTTCCGCCTGACAGAGATGTGGAGTTCACTATAGATTTAGTGCCGGGTTCATCACCAGTATCCCGGGCTTGCTATAGAGTGAATTCCAAGGAGGCAGTAGAGATAAAAGAGCAGATTGATGACCTGTTAAAAAAGGGTTTCATTTGATCCAGTACTTCTCTATGGGGAGCGCCAGTGCTCTTTGTGCCTAAGAAGGATGGTACAGTCAGGTTGTGTATTGACTACCGGGCCTTGAATGCCATCACCATCAAGAACAAATATCCTCTGCCCAGGATAGATGATTTGTTCGACCAGTTGAGCGGGGCGAAGGTATTTTCTAGGATAGACTTGAGATCCGGGTACCACCAGGTGAAGGTTAGGGCAGCAGACATCCAGAAGACGGCGTTCAACACGAAGTACGGGCAGTACGAGTTTCTAGTGATACCATTTGGTCTCACAAATGTGCCAGCTGTCTTTATGAACTTGATGAATAAAACATTTCACCAGTATCTGGATAAGTTCGTCGTAGTGTTTATCGACGACATCCTGATATACTCGAAGACGCCAGAGGAGCATGCAGAGCACTTGCGGATAGTTTTGGGGATTCTGAGGCGGGAGAGAATGTTTGCCAAATTGCTGAAGTGCGAGTTCTTTTTAGACCGAGTGGAGTTTCTCGGCCATGTAGTTACAGGAGATGGAATCTCGATGGATCCCAGGAAGATTGCTGCAGTTGAGACATGGAAGGCTCCGACGTCAGTTTCAGAGATCAGGAGCATTCGGGGTTTAGCAGGCTATTATAGAAAGTTCGTCCAAGACTTTGCTAGGATAGCTGAACCCATGACGAAGCTGACACAGAAGGACGCAGAGTACATATGGTCAGAGGACTGCCAGGCAGCATTTGAGGAGCTAAAGAGGAGGCTGACGACCGCTCCAGTTCTGACTTTACCTTCAGGTTCTGGAGGTTTCACCATATACAGTGATGCTTCTGGGAAGGGGCTAGGATGTGTCCTACAGCAGCATGAGAAAGTGATTGCTTATGCATCTAGGCAATTGCGGACTCATGAGAGGAATTATCCTACCCATGACCTAGAGTTAGCTGCGCGGTGATCTTTGCACTCAAGTTATGGAAACATTACTTATACGGAGAGCGTGTGGAAATCTTTACTGACCATAAAAGCTTGAAGTATGTGTTCACGCAAAAAGAGCTGAATATGAGGCAAAGACGATGGTTGGAGTTGATGAAAGACTTCGACATCGATTTATAATATCACCCCGGGAAGGCAAATATGGTGGCGGATGCGCTGAGTAGGCATCCGATGGCATGGTACCTGATGATTGATCGGCATTTGCGGGAGGATCTGGAGAAGCTCGGTATCGAGCTAGTTCGGCCAGGATCAGTGATACAGATGATGGCACTTGACATTCAGTCAGGTTTGATGGAGCAGATCAGGGAGGCACAGTCTACAGATGAGAGCCTTCGCAGACTTCGAGCCCAGGCGTTAGCAGGATTGCTGGATGACTTCACTATAGCAGAGGATGGATCCCTGAGGCATGGCAGCCGATTGTGCGTACCGAAGGGAGAGCTGGTAGAGGCAGTCTTGCAGAAGGCGCACCGATCGAGATATTCTATTCACCCTGGTGCTAACAAGATGTACCGTGACTTGCAGGAACATCTTTGGTGGCACGGGATGAAGAGGGATGTATCATGTTTCATCTCGAGATGCCTAGTTTGCCAGCAGGTCAAGGCGGAGCGCCAGAGGCCAGCTGGTTTGTTACAGCCGTTACCCATTCCCGAGTGGAAGTGGGAACATATTACGATGGACTTCGTTTCAGGGCTTCCTCGTTCCCAAGGAGGGAAGGATGCCATATGGGTCATCGTGGACAGGCTGACGAAGTGTGCGCACTTCATACCCTTCAAGGTGGGGCTTTCTACCAAGAAGTTGGCGGAGCTATACATGCAGCAGATAGTTTACCTACACGGAGTGTCGGTGAGCATCGTGTCAGACAGAGACAACAGATTTACATCCCACTACTGGAGGAGCTTGCAGGAGGAGTTGGGCAGTAGGCTCAAGTTCAGTATGGCGTACCACCCACAGACAGATGGACAGTCCGAGAGGACGATACAGACACTGGAGGATATGCTGAGGACCTGCGTGCTAGACTTTGGAGGATCATGGGAGAGCCATCTGCACTTGGTAGAGTTTTCATACAACAACAGCTACCAAGCCAGTATCGGTATATCTCCTTTCGAGGCGCTATATGGACGACGATGCCGCACACTGCTCTTTTGGGATGATGTTGGAGATAGAGTTATGCTTGGGCCAGAGATGATCACGGATGCAGCAGAGAAAGTCGAGATGATCAGAGACAGGCTCAGAGTAGCTCAGGATAGGCAGAAACACTGGGCTGATGCTAGTCGCAGACCGATGGAGTTCGCAGACGGTGATATGGTACTAGTGAAGATATCACCTACTAGAGGGACGATCCGGTTCGGACGAGGAGGGAAGCTGAGCCCCAGATACATCGGGCCATTCGAGGTACTTGGCAGGATCAGAGAGGTAGCTTACAGGGTTGCACTTCCACCCAACCTAGCAGGAGTTCACGACGTCTTTCACGTATCTCAGCTGAGGAGATATGTTCCAGACCCCAGTCATGTGCTAGATCACTCAGAGTTGGAGGTCGGACCGAGCCTTACAGTTTCTGAGCAGCCAGTGGAGATATTAGACAGGAGAGAGAAGAGGCTGAGGAACAAGGTTATACCCTTAGTATAAGTAGCTTGGAGCCGTCACTCCCCAGGTGAATCTACTTGGGAGAGGGAGTCGGACATGAGGGAGAGATATCCTTACTTGTTCGATCCAACCGCTGCGAGGGAACCACCCGTTCCCGCTTGATACCTTAGAAGTTAGTTTCGATCGCAGCCTTAGTCATTTTGTTGTATTGCTTGCTATGTTAGATTATTGTAGGGTCTTCAATCCTTGTGAATTTTGAGGACAAAATTTTTCAAGGAGGAAAGACTTGTAAGCCCCTGTTTTTCAAATTTCATTTTAATTAGTGTTAATTAATTTTTTTTGTCAATTTTAGCCTTAAAATAATTATTTAGATTTTTAGGAATTTTTCTAGAATTTTTAAATAATTTTTAAATGAGTTTCAAAATACAAAAATATTAATTTACAATTTTCTAAATTGTTTTAATATCATTCTGAAAATTTTAGATTTGTTTTTATATTAGTTTGTAATTATTAAAATATTTTCAAATGCGGAATGCAAATTCTATTTTGCATTTAGCCACTGGAAGGGTCTTATTGTAATTTCCTAAACTAGGGGGGCCTAATTGCTAACCTACCCAACACCCCCCTACGACCACTCTCTCTCCCCTCACCCACTCCGCTGACCGACGACCGCCAGCGCAGCCTGCCCCCGTCATTTTCGGCTGCCCCCGACCGCCTCAAGCCCCCTACTTAAACCCCCTCACCCCCCTCAGCTCGACCACCCCCACTTCAACCCACCACAGCCATCGCAGCCCCCCATCTTCCCCACTTAAAACCTGCCGCAACCCTAACTCCGGTGAACGCTCGTCCAGCCCCCACGACGAGCGCCACCGCCCGCAACCACCATCCTCCGACGCGCCTCGACGAGAGGAGCGCAGCGCCACCAAGGCGCCCCGACCACGGCGTCTCCTCCACCCAGTCGCCACCCCGACAGCAACCCTGACTTGGACATGTACGTGTCATCTACCCCCCCCCCCCGTGTCCTGTTGTGTCTCGTTCTCATGCACAGGACTCGCCTACACACGACAACCCTAAAGGTAAGTGCGGACACGGCAAACACGTATCGTGCGTGTCGTAAATCAACCCGACACATGGACTCCTGTGTCCCTAACTGTCAGGACACAGGATTATTATTATTATTATTATTATTATTATTATTATTTATTTTTTTTATGTGTAAATAATTCAAAACCTAATTAAATCTAACCTAAACCCTATCTCTAACACAACCCTCGGGCTGACCCCCTGGCCAGCCCGACCCGACTAACCCCCCCCCCCCCCCCCCCCCCCCCCCCCGCGCGTTCTTTGGCTCGAGTTCGAGCCCCTGTGTTGCTTTTCCTTTTTCTTTACCTTTTTTTTTTCTTTTTTGTTATATATATATATTTATATATATATGTATACATGTATTTGTATATATATATATATATATATATATATATATATATATATGTATTAAAAAAAAAAAAAATATATATATATATATATATATATGTATTATTATATATACTATATTATATATATATATATGCTGGTTTTTTATATATATACTTCATTTTTAGTAATTTATTATATTATGTATGTATATATATATATATATATATATATATATATATATATATATATATATATATATATATATATATATATATATATATATATATATATATATATATATATATATTATGTACACATATGTATATATATGTATATATTTTCTTGTGTATATATATATATATATATTATTATATATATATGCTATTATATGTATATGTATACAATATCTATATATATATATATATTTTATAGTTAAGTATTTTCTTACACACACACACACACACACACACACACATATATATATATATATATATATATATATATATATATATATATATATATATATATATATATATATATATATATAAATATATGTAATATATATGTAATTTTTTAACATATATATATCCATTATGTAAATATTTATATTTTCTTGTGTATATATTATTATATATGTATACCATTTTATATATGTATTTCACTATACTTAGTGTAAGTTATTTTTCTATGTAAATATACTTATCATATTTTTATAACTACTATGTATAATTTTGCCTTATTAAAATATTAATATTTATTTTTGCACTTTTTACCAAATTGTATTTTAGTGTATTTAAATTACTGCAACCATTTGGTGCCCAAGCCTAGCATAGATTTTTGGGTCCAAATGTGTTTTCACACATTCAAGACCTGTACAAGTCATATTGGACTTGATTCATGGCATTGGGTCCTGTATTTGAACTTTGGTTCAAATTATATACATGGACAAAATACGCAGATAATTAATTATTTAATTTCAATTATGTGCAATGCTGTTTTTGGATTTCTAAAAATACTTAAAGTACTGTTAAAATTCTGGAAAAATAGTATTTAGATACTATGTTAATTTAGCTAATTTAGTATAATTTTTGTAGTATTTAATTTACTATTTTGCCACTAGTTTGGCATATGAAACCAAAACTCATTTTCTGTATACTTAGGAAAACTGATTTTTATGAAATACTTGTACTGGTTAATAAATTCCAGAAAAATTATAATAAATTTTTATAATTAGCAAGGATCTTTTTGGTACTTAACTTTAAGTAAAAATAAGCTTTTTGTCTATCTCAAAAATTGTTAAAACATAATGATCATTTAATTTATTTATTGATTAATTACGACTTGTAATTTTTTGTGTTACTTTGAGTTTTAGCCGTGTTGAACCTCACCCCTCACTAGTATAAAGACCCTAGAAAGTTAGTTAAAGTAGTGTGTCATCCCACTTTGGTCTCCTATGCCAGAGTCATCATTTTGGCTAGGTGCCCAGTCACAAGTCGTGTTTCACCAATTAGTGTCTTAGCATTTTAGCTTAGTGTAAAAATTAAGTTATTGCATTTATTTCTACAGTGACGAGTTACCGGACATCTATAGCACTTTTATCGCAGCTTGTTTTGCTTTGCTTTGCTAGAGGCAAGTACTTTCTACGAACTTTACATACTGCTATAACAATAAACTGTAATTTACCAACCATGTTAAATGCTGATCCTTGGGGTAGCAAGTTAGAACTTTACATGTTGTATTACTTTCAGTCTCTACCATGTTTATACCGTATCTCATATCTCTCACATGTTTAAATAACGGGTTAAGGGGAAACTGTTAGTATTGTACGTGAACATGACCCCCTTCTCCGTATGTATTTACCGCGCTCGGTGACATTTTATATGTGACCTTGCCGTATGTTCTGATCCCGCGTTTGTGTATGGATATACACCGATGCCGTTCGTGCACATATGTGCACACCAGAAAAACTTGATATGTGCCGCTGTACATCCTATACACCTATTGACCGATTCACGTACATGCTACGGTTTTAAACTTTTAAACTACATGTTGTTAATTCTAAAAAGAACTAATTAACCCATGATATGCCATGATTCCAGTTTATTACATTCCTGTTCATGCTTCGTATATTTAGTTTGCTAGAATCAGTACTTGCTCCCGTCCTGACAGGATAACGTTGTAGGTGTCCTTACTGAGGAGGAGTTATTCTGCGACACATATTATGGAGATACTGCCGAGGACCCGGCTTTGCTTTACGAGGATGTTCCTGCGGGGAACCTCGCCTAGTTGTCTTTTGTTTTTAGACTTTTGAGAGTAGTCATGTATGAGGCTACATGTTTTGTAACTGGACATGTATCCAGTTTTTACATTTCAGACTTGTACTTTGGACATTTTACTATATGATACGACTTTTGTGTTTGGAGCATTTATGACTTTTATTCACTTATAGAACTGTTAGCACATTTAGTCTTATCCTGTTGTCTTTAGAACAGCTTACTACGTTTTATCTCAAATGTAGGCTGGGCATGACTCGGCCTGGCCCAACAATTTGGGTAGCGGGTCGTGACAAAGACTGCTTCTGCTTCTGCGGCTGAGGGTACGTCGGTGTCGAGTGCTGAACCGACGAAACTGTGGTTGTCCTCCTGGGGGCTCCAATTGTCAAGGCCCTAGCTGTCGGGGCTGGTGCTGATGACTGGGACAATTGTCTATGGGACCTCTTCCGTCCTCCGGTTCGATCTATTATTCTCTGGGATGTATACTCATGCTTCCTAGCTGCCCTCAAGATAGCATCAAACGTTTGGTGCTCGTCACTGAATATCGCCCATGGGACGGGCATCGCCAATCCAACTGCTAACATCGTCCACTAGGTACGGGCTAAGTCCAATAATTGTAGGTGCACTACAGCCACCTTCTCTTCCTCTGGAGTCTTGGCTGCTTCCAAGAAAATTTCGATGTCCTAGAGCCAGGCATCGGCTGCAATCGCATCTTTACTGCCGTCGAAGAAGGGAGGGTTCAAGCGCTTAAAATTGTTGGCTGTACGGTTATCTTGATAACCAACTCTGCCCATGGCTGTCTGTACTGTCTGATGCAGGGCATCACCACGACGATCCTGTGATGCAAGCAATTTTCTGATAAGTCCAATCAAGTCCCTGTTGTCGGACTCTGCAGGCTGGATTGGCTGAATTGGGGGCTCTGGGTCTTCATAGTGCATGGTTCGAGATGTCACGCCCCAGAACCAGAATACTGGAGAGCGGGGGCAGACATAGCCAGCTACGTATAATGAAATGGAATCCATCTCACCATACGGTCACGGCTGTCTAGATATATGGGGGTTTATCTACAAGCCATCAGTCTCTTAAGGTCAATAACAAGCCTAGTGTCTCAATCACAAGCAAGTAAGTAAATGTTACAAGATGTAAGATCACCAAATATACAATAGTAAGGTATCCCAAATATTATATATTCAGCTGATCATGAAGCTAGTCGTTACAAAATGTGAGGACTAGCAAGAGTTTAGTCATACATGATCAACCCTAGGTTGCCAACCATGTTACAGCCCGTAGGCAGACAGTAAGTAAAAATGTACACGAGCTAACACGTGCTCGCCGGCTAAACGCCTCAAAAGAATAATTTTTACAATAGAGTGGGAGAGCAAAAATAAACCCACTCGTTGTCCTGGTTACGCCTGGTGTTCACCATCGGGCTGGAAAATTGGTAGATCCTCTGGAGTTGCTCCGGAATTTGGCCATACAAAACCAGCTGGGTCAGACCCCAGAAAGAGCAAGTGCCACAAAGGAAGCTTCACTTAGGAGCTAAAACCAGCAATTAGCACAGAAGATAATAATATATAGTAGAACTGGAGAAAATATAACATCACGAGGATATACGGTAAGATAACCATAGGATCATTCAGATAACCAGGTTACAATCCTTAAACTAAACAAGGACCGGGATTGTAACCCTTCGTCTGAACCGAACTCGGTTTCTCCCATTTATCAGCAAGACAATGCAAGAAAATCAGAACATGTAACAATTTATACGGGATCAAGACTAGACAGATTACTCCTCATTCAATCAATCACGGCCAAGCAATGAGTACGGCTTAATACTTTAACTAGCTAGGGTTATCACAGGCCTAGTTACTAGCAAGATGCAGTGAGATTATTCCACAGGCACAAGCCCTGCAGACCATCCAGGTTACCCAGGTCGAAAATTAGGGATTGAATTCAGGTGGGTACATCGTCCAGGAAATGCATGTACCCTTAGGTAGCTTGAAGGGTGCAACACATGACAGTGTGCTAGAAATGTGCCCTACTCGATGTCATGCTACAGATCCCAGGCGCACCCAGGTAACGGGATTGCCTGTAGCTGGAAGATCACTTTAAGACTAATGTATTAATCTAGTTATTAGCCTTAGTTCATTTCAGTAGGTACTCCTGACCGTGGTACTCAGGAGTCCCATCCTAGACATGATGCAAGACAGGACTGGATTATTTATACAAGCACAATCGCCCACGGTGTCCGGGTTAATTTATACAGGTTATGTCATGTCAGGTAGCCGTCGCAACAGCTTATCAAGATACATCATGTCAGGTTATCATGTCAAGTTCACTTGTCAGGAGTGCGTCGCAACGGTCCACTATCAGGTCATGTCAGGTCATTTGTCAGGAGTGCACTCCTACGGGTCACTGTCGTGTTCAGGGTACATGTACAGGACAGTATAGTACAAGCATTCAATCAGGAGACTCGAGTTATGCTGAGGTCACAAGACACAAGTCACTAGCAAGGATCAAATAATAATAGAGAAATAATAATAATAATAATTAAATAGCAGGGCAAGGCACAGGAAGGAGCCCTGCGGCTCAGGGTCACTAGAACTCATGCGGCCAATAAGGAGAGCGCATGCAACTTGGTAAGGACAGGGGCATGCGGCTAGAAGGGCAAGGGCACATGCGGCTGAAAGGGAAAGGCTTATGCGGTTGAAGGGTATTCAGTCATATACGGCCAGCGGTAAGGGAGGGGCGTATGCGGCTCAGCCAGAACATTCCATGCGGCTAGAAAAATTGGCGCTATGCGGTTACAAGGGAAACAATGCCATGCGGCTCACGGGGGAAGGGCTCTCATGCGGCTGGAACGGACTCGAGTTCATGCGGCCAGGGGATAAAGGAATTTTATGCGGCTGGGAATGAACTTCTCATGCGGCTGGACTGTGAAGCTCAGTCATGCGGTTAAGTAAGAAGGATTACATGCGGCTGGAAGGAATACTTGCCGCATGAATGTTCATGCGGTCAAGTGCTGCCATGCGGCTAGGGGGTTCATGCGGTCAGCACTGTTCTTCTTCTCCACTTGTCCGAGAAGAAGAACCAAGGAGTTCAGGGTTCCGAGGCTCATAATTTCTTCATTCCAAGTCCAAATCCAGACTTCCTTAGGTCAAAACGGGGCAGAATGAAATTTTCTACAACATGGAACCATCAGAACTTAGAAATAACAAGATTAAGTAGATCAAAATCCAAGAAATCCAAGAAATCTAAAAATAATATAAACTTAGATCTACAAGAATCCGGCCATGGAAAGTAAAAATGCCAAGTACTAAAGTAATTTAAAATGCTGTAAGGAAGATGATGAAGTAATAAAATTGGAGTTCCTCCATGAAGCAAGCTGCACTTGCCTAGACCTCTCTCTCCCTCTCTCTGGTAGGTGAAGGAGTTAATGGAGGAAAGAAGAAGAGTAATGAAGAGAGAGAAGGAAGTGGGGGTTAATAAATGGTAGTGGTGGTGGTAGGTAGGGGGTTCACCCTTGGTTCATGATGAACCAAGGCAAACCAAGCCAAGCCGAACCAACCCAAAAATAAACTAATCAATGAAATGCTAGAATAAATCAAGCAGGAAGACATACAATACAGGTTAAAATACGTATACGTATTCCAAATACGTAATACGAGATCTGGGTATTATAACTCTACCCACCTTAAAAGAATTCCGTCCTCAAAATTTAATCAAGAGGCTAGAGTGGCAAGGACAAGCTATACTAATCTCAGGCAAGCTATACTAAGCAATCAATCCTGCAATCATGTATGTAAGCAAGGAAATCGAAGGCACGAAAAAGAGGGAAGATATCCTGCTAGAAACCTCTCTGCCGGTTCTGAATCTGAGCTTGGACCAGGGCATACTGCTGGAGTCCCTGCTGCTGGAAGACTTGGGTCTGAGGCGGCAATGGCCTCGGAGGCTGGTACTGCTACTGTACTGGTGCTGGTGCTGGTCCCCTTACCGAGGAAATAGTCTGGGCCGATGAGGAGGAACCGGCTCTATTCGTACAGGACCCTATCTTGTGGCCCGGTGCTCCACAAGCCAAACATAATCCCTGAGCTCTGCGACACTCCAAAACAACGTGTCCTGGCTTCCTACAATGAGTGCAGCCCATTGCGAAAGACTGCTTCTGCTCCTGTGGCTGAGGGAACGTGACCGACGTCACTGAGGCCGCCTGCCTCGGAGTTCCAATGGTCAAAGTCCTGACTGCCGGGGCTGGTGCTGTCGACTGGGTCATCTGGCCGTGAGATCGCTTCCGACCTCCGGTCCTGTCCACTATCCTGTGGGAGGTATACTCGTGCCTCCTTGCTGCCCTCAGTACCGCATCAAAAGTCTGATGCTCAAACTGTTCTACTGCCAACAAAATCTCGAGGTGGAGCCCCTGCTGGAACCGTTGGGCTCTGTCGAACTCGGTCGCCACCAGGGTGGAAGCAAACCGACTAAGTCTGGAAAACTCGGCCGTATATCCATCGACCGTCCTGCCCATCTGCTTCAAATTGGTGAACTTGGTCTGTAGATCGTACCGAGCCACCGCATCAAAGTACTTGGTCTGGAATCTCTCTCTGAATACTGTCCAAGTAATGGGTACCACTAATCCCACGGCCTGCACCGCCCACCAGCTGCGGGCAAGATCTAGTAACTGCAGGCGCACTACGACCACCTTCTCGTCTTTTGGGGTCCTGGCTGCTTCTAGAATCACCTCTGTGTCCTGAAGCCAAGCATCTGCGGCGATAGCATCTTCGCTGCCATCGAAGAATGGAGGGTTTAAGCGCTTGAAGCTGTTGGCCGCGCTGTTCCTATAATGACCGCCTCTGTTCAGAGCATCCTCTACTGCCTGATGCAAGGCATCTCCTCTACGATCCTGGGAAGCTAACAAGGTCCTGATGAGACCCACCAAAGTGCCATCATCGGGCTCTGCAGGCTGGATGGGCTGAACTGGTGGCTCGAAATCCCCGATAGGCATGACCCTGAAGGCTGCTCCGGAGTACTGGACCTGATCTTCTGGTTGCTGCTGGTCCACGGGAGGCGCTCCGCCTTGTTGATCGGCAGGTCCAGGTACAATATCGCTGAAGAAGGCGACATGGGAACAATAAGGAAGGACCATGACAGATCAACGATTACAAGCATGTGATCAGGACAAGAATTTGAGAGATTCAGAAGATACGAGCAGAGATCAAAGACGAATACGGATTGAGACATCAATTCGTTAAACCCTCACATATCTTGATTTACAAGACCTGCGTGGGCCACCACTTAAACCATGTCACGCCCCAGAACCAGAATACTGGAGAGCGGGGGCAGACTTAGCCAGCTACGTATAATAAAATAGAATCTATCTCACCATACGGTCACGGCTGTCTAGATATATGAGGGTTTATCTACAAGCCATCAGTCTCTTAAGGTCAATAACAAGCCTAGTGTCTCAATCACAAGCAAGTAAGTAAATGTTACAAGATGTAAGATCACCAAATATACAATAGTAAGGCGTCCCAAATATTACATATTTAGCTGATCATGAAGCTAGTCGTTACAAAATGTGAGGACTAGCAAGAGTTTAGTCATACATGATCAACCCTAGGTTGTCAACCATGTTACAGCCCGTAGGCAGACAGTAAGTAAAAATGTACACGAGCTAACACGTGCTCGCCGGCTAAACGCCTCAAAAGAATAATTTTTACAATAGAGTGGGAGAGCAAAAATAAACCCACTCGTTGCCCTGGTTACGCCTGGTGTTCACCATCGGGCTGGAAAACCGGTAGATCCTCTGGAGTTGCTCCGGAATCTGGCCATACAAAATCAGCTGGGTCAGACCCCAGAAAGAGCAAGTGCCACAAAGGAAACTTCACTTAGAAACTAAAACTAGCAATTAGCACAAAAGATAATAATATATAGTAGAACTGGAGAAAATATAACATCACGAGAATATACGGTAAGATAACCATGGGATCATTCAGATAACCAGGTTACAATTCTTAAACCAAACAAGGACCGGGATTGTAACCCTTCGTCTGAACCTGTCACGCCCGAGAACCAGAATACTGGAGAGCGGGGGCAGACATAGCCAGCTACGTATATTGAAATGAATTCCATCTCGCTATACGGTCACGGCTGTCTAGATACATGAGGGTCTACTACAAGCCAACAGTCTCCTATGGTCATGAACAAGCCTAGTGTCTCAATCACAAGCAAGTAAGTAAATGTTACAAGATGTATGATCATTAAATATACAATAATAAGGCGTCCCAAATATTACATATTCAGCTGATCATGAAGCTAGTCGTTACAAAATGTGAGGACTAGCAAGAGTTTAGTCATACATGATCAACCCTAGGATTTGTCAATCATGTTACAGCCCGTAGGCAGACAGTAAGTAAATACAATCGAGCTAAACAGGTGCTCGTCGGCTAAACGCCTCAAAAGAATATTTTTACAATAAAGTGGGAGAGCAAAAATAAACCCACTCGTTGCCCGGGTTACGTCTGGTGTTCACCATCGGACTGGAAAAGCGATGGATCCTCTGGAGCTGCTCCGAAATCTGGCCATACAAAACCAGCTGGGTCAGATCCCAGAAAGAGCAAGTGCCACAAAGGAAGCTTCACTTAGGAACTAAAACCAGCAATCAGCACAAGATATAAATAAAAGTAAGAACTGGAAAATAAAGCAAACACATCAGGATGATATACGACGAGATAACCATGGAACTATTCAGATAACCAGGTTACAACCCGTAAACCAAACAAGGACCGGGGTTGTAACCCTTCGTCTGAACGGAGCTTGGTTTCTCACCATTTATCGGTAAAATAAATACAAGCATTCTGGTCATTCAATAATCTGGAACAGGATCAGGACAAGACTAGACTGGTTAGACTCCATCCAATCATTCACGGCCAAGCAAGAACTACGGCTTGATACTTTAACTAACTAGGGTTATCACAGGCCTAATTACTAGCAAGATGCAGTGAGATTATTCCACAGCCACAAGCCCTGCAGACCATCCAGGTTACCCAGGTCGAAAGATTAGGGTTGAATTCAGGTGGGTATATCGTCCAGGAAACGCATGTACCCTTAAGTAGCTTCAAGGGTGCAACACATGACAGTGTGCTGGAAATGTGCCCTACTCGACGGCAGGCTACAGATCCCAGGCGCGCCCAGGTAACGGGATTGCCTGTAGCTGGGAAATCTCTTCATGACTAATGTATTAATCTAGTTATTAGTCCTTAGTTCATTTCAATAGGTACTCCTGACCGTGGTACTCAGGAGTCCCTCCCTAGACATGATGCAAGACAGGACTGGTTTATTTGTACAAGCACAATCGCCCACGGTGTCCATGTAATTTATACAGGTCATGTCATGTCAGGTAGCCGTCGCAACAGCTTCTCAAGATATATCATGTCAGGTTATCATGTCAAGTGTACTTGTCAGGAGTGCGCCACGGTGGGCCACTATCATGTCATGTCAGGTTTTCTTGTCAAGAGTGCACCACTACGGGTCACTATCGTGTCATGCTCAGGTATCATTTCCAAACATATTAAACAAATCCATGATTATCAAGTTCATGACAAAAGGCGTAAGGATATAAAATGGACGTAAAATATCTAATAAAATATCAATATTCTGGGCTATAGAAGAGCCATGCGGCTAAAGCATATGCGGTCAGGAAAGGGTAGAATCATGCGGCCCAATTAGGAGGGCGCATGCGGCCAGGGTCACTGAATCACATGCGGCCAAGACAAGGGTGGCGCATGCAGCTGGAAGTGCAAGGGCGCATGCGGTTAAGTCAACATGGCTGCTTATGCAGTTGAGAGTGAAAGGTACATATGCGGCTGAAGGGGCAGGAACCTATACGGCTGGGAGTAGGACTAGCTTCCATGCGGCAAGCAGGTAGGAAGGCTCCATGCGGCCAGGATGAATTGGACTCATGCGGCTCTCGGGGATAGGCGCATATGCGGCTGAAGGCAAGTGGGACTCCATGCGGCAAGAAAGAACTGAGGACTCATGCGGTCAGGTTCAATTCATATTCATGCGGCCAAGGATGAAGGCAGACTTATGCGGCTGGGAAGCAAGGGCCTCATGCGGTTTAAGAATGAGACTCAGTCCCTGCGGCTGAAAGTGTCATGCGGCTAAATCACTTGCCGCATGAATTGTCATGCGGTCAAGTCAAGCACTGTTCTTCTTCCCCAAATTTCAGAGAAGAAGAACACCATGAACCCAAGCTTCCAAGCTCCATAAAATCTTCATCTGGAGCCCAAATCCGAACTTCCATAGGTCAAAATGGGGTAGAACGAGATTCTCTACAACATGGAACCATCAAAACTAGGAAATAATAAGATTAAATAGATCAAAACCCAAGAAATTCGAAAATGAAATAAACTTAGATCTACAAGAATTCAGCCATGGAAATGAGAAATGTCAAATACTAAAGTGCTTTATAATGTAGTAAAGAAGAGAATGGAGCAATAAAATTAGAGTTTCTCCATGAAGCAAGTTGTACTTGCCTAGACCTCTCTCTTCTCTCTCTGGTAGGTAAGAAGTAATGAGGAAGAAGAAGATGAGTTAATGAAGAGAGAGAAAAGAATGGGCTAATAAATATAAATGGTGGTGGTAGGTAGGGGGTTCATCCAAGGGTTCATCATGAACCCAAGCAAAACCAAGCCAGGCCGAACCAACCAACCCGAACCAGGAATAGACCAAGCCAAGAAGGAAATGCCAAGCCAGGAAATCATGCAATACAGAATAAATTACGTACACGTATTCCAGAAATACGTAATACGGACCACAGGCATTACAACTCTACCCACCTTAAAAGAATTCCGTCCTCGGAATTTAATCAAGAGGCTAGAGGAGCAATGACATGCTATACTAATAACAAGCAAGCTATACTAGACAATCAATCAATCATGCAAGCAAGGAATCGAAGGCATGAGGCATAAGAAAGACATTATACCTTACGAGTCAAACAAGTCGGGATATCGCGATCGGATATCATCCTCACGCTCCCACGTTGACTCCCCCAAAGAGTGATGACCCCAAGCAACTCGGACTAACTTGATAGTCTTGTTCTTGAGGATCTTCTCTCTCCGGTCCAATATAGACACGGGCCTCTCCTCATACGAAAGGTTGGTACCAACAACCAATTCCGAATGATCCAGGATGTGGCTCGGGTCCGGGATATACCGTCATAATTGGGATACATGGAACACGTCATGCACCTCGCTTAGCGACGGCGGAAGAGCGAGACGATAGGACACATCTCCTACTCGCTCCAGAATATCAAATGGCCCTATATACCTAGGACTAAGCTTTTCCAGTACGCCGAAACGAATGACGCCACGGTTAGGCGAAATCCTCAGGAATACATGGTCGCCGACCGAAAACTCGAGAGGGCGCCGATGAGAATCGGCCCAATGGCGCTGGCGATCTTGGGTAACTCGAAGATGATCTCGAACTCTTCTGACCACTTCAACTGTCCGAGCGATCATTTTCGGACCGAGCATCTGTCTCTCTCCAACATCATCCCAGGCTAACGGGGATCTGCACTTCCTACCATACAGTGCCTCGAACGGTGCCATCTGGATACTGGCCTGGAAACTGTTATTGTACGAGAATTCTACCAGGTGCAAGTGATCTTCCCATGAACCACCGAAGTCAAGTGTGCATGATCTCAATATATCTTCAAGAGTCTGGATCGTACGCTCCGATTGACCATCTGTCTGCGGATGATACGCTGAACTGAACTGGAGACGAGTTCCCAAACTCTCCTGCAGGCTACGCCAAAAGTGCGACATAAACCTGGAATCTCGGTCCGAGGTGATACTGACTGGCACTCCGTGCAACCTGACAATCTACCTGAGGTACATCTCCGCTAGCTGAGCCGTCGACTGACCAACTCTGAATGGGAGGAAGTGAGCCACCTTCGTGAGCCGATCAACTATAACCCAGATAGCATCTCTACCAGCTGGGGATCTAGGTAATCCACTCACGAAATCCATGGTCACATGCTCCCACTTCCATTCTAGAATCGGCAAGGGCTGAAGAAGTCCAGCCGGTCTCTGATGTTCGGCTTTAACTTGTTGGCAAACCAAACACCGAGAGACAAACCGAGCTATCTCCCGCTTCATGCCATTCCACCAGAAGTGCTGACGGATATCTCGGTACATCTTCGTACTGCCAGGATGGATGGAATACTGAGAACTGTGCACCTCTGACATGATCTCCTGTCTGATATCTCCACTGGGTACACAAAGACGATTACCATGTCGAAGTGTACCATCCTCATGAATGCATAACTCTGGCCTTCGTCCTGCCTCACACTCTGCTCTGAGTCGCTGAAGCTTGGAATCTGTTGACTGTGCCATCCGGATCCTTTCGACTATAGTAGACTGAACTTGTATGCTGGCCATCAATGCTATACTGGAAGGGAGAACAACTTCTATACCCATCTTCTGAAGGTCTGCTAACAGCTCTGGCTGCGCTGTTAGGAAATAAACTCCGGCTCTCCTGCTCAAAGCATCTGCAACAACGTTGGCCTTCCCGGGATGATACTGTAAGTTGACATCATAATCCACAAGAAGCTCCAACCATCTCCTCTGACGCATATTTAGATCCTTCTGGGTGAAAACATACTTCAGGCTCTTGTGGTCGGTGAAAATCTCCACCCTATCTCCATACAAATAGTACCTCCATAACTTAAGTGCAAACACCACTGCTGCCAGCTCCAAGTCATAGGTTGGGTAATTCCTCCCATGATCACGAAGTTGCCGTGATGCATAAGCTATTACCTTCCCATGCTGCATCAGAACACATCCTAAGCCTCTGCCTGAAGCATCACAATAGACTGAGAATCCTCCGGTCCCATCTGGAAGCGTGAGAATAGGAGCTGTTATCAGGCCTCGCTTCAACTGCTCAAAAGAACTCTGACACTCTGCTGTCCAAGCAAACTGCGCATCCTTGTGGGTCAGCTGGGTCAATGGCGCTGAAATTCGAGCAAAATCCGAAACAAACCGCCGGTAATAGCCGGCCAATCCAAGGAAACTGCGAACTTCTGCAACTGTGCTGGGCACCGGCCATGACTCAATAGCCACAATCTTCTGGGGATCGACTTCTACTCCTCCTCTGGTGATGATATGACCCAAGTACGAAATGCGATCGAGCCAGAACTCGCATTTACTAAACTTGGCATATAACTGGTGCTCCCTGAGAATATAAAAAACCACACGGAGATGCTGCTCATGCTCCGTATCACTCTTGCTGTAGACCAGGATGTCATCCAAGAACACAATCACAAACTGATCCAAGTAAGTCATAAAAATGCGATTCATGAGATCCATGAATACGACTGGCGTATTGGTTGCTCCAAAAGGCATAACAAGGAACTCCCAATGCCCATACCTCGATCTAAAAGCTGTCTTCGGGATGTCCTGCTCTCTGACTCTGATCTGATGATAACCTGAGCGCAAATCAATCTTCGAGAATACTGAAGCCCCTTTGAGTTGATCAAACAAGTCATCTATCCTCGGAAGAGGGTATCTGTTCTTGATTGTCACTGAGTTCAAGGTACGATAATCAACACATAACCTGGACGTACCATCCTTCTTTTTCACAAAAAGCATCGGGGCTCCCCAAGGCGATCCACTAGCACGAATGAATCCCTTGGTTCGAAGTTCTTCAATCATCATGTACAAGATCTCCAACTCTGACGGCGCCATCCTGTAGACTCTCTCTGATACTGGGGCTGTCCCGGGAATCAAGTCTATAGTGAACTCGATCTTCCGCTCCGGAGGCATACCTGGAAGCTCTTCTGGGAAAACATCTGGAAACTCATCCACTATCCTGGGCAACTGCACTGCTGCTACTGCCATCCGCAATATCGGAGGAGAAGGCTCAACTTCACCTCGGGAAAAGGAAAACTCTGGCTCGCCTGGAATGCTAAAAATAACCCTGCCAATGTGGCAGTCTATTCTAGCATACTGGTTCCTCAACCAATCCATCCCTAAGACCACATCACAATCGGCCATCGGGAATTCTATCAATCTAGCGGGGAATTCTCTACCGCTAACTACGATTCGACACGAGAAAAATACTCTATCTACTCCCACCAGTCCGTTACCAGTAAGTATATTGAGCCTTACTGATAATGACTCGGGCTCCAATCCTACCCGTGTCGCGAATCGTGCAGACATAAAAGAATGCGATGCACCAGAATCAAATAAAGCTGAAGCTGGAAAGGAGTTGACGAGAATAGTACCTGCCACTACCTCTCCTGGTGCCAATCCTTCCTCTGCGGTCATCACCATAGCCTGACCATGCCCTCGGGGTGCTGGTCCCCTCTGCTGGAATCCTCGCTGCCTGCTCTGACTCAAGGCTTGGGCTTGAATATGCTGCTGGGGGTTCTGCTGCTGGAACATCTGGGTCTGAGGCGGCAAGGGCCTCGACAATGGGTACTGCTACTGCTGCTGGACTGGAACTGGGGCTGGTCCCCTCACCGAAGAGCTAGAAAGGTTGGACGATGATGAACCACCCCTATTCGGGCAGGATCCAACCCTATGGTCTGGTGCTCCACAGGCCAGACACAATCCCTGCGCCCTGCGACATTCTGCCACTACATGGCCTGGCTTTCCACAATGAGAACAACCCACTGCGGAAGATTGCTTCTGCCTCTGCTGCTGCTGAGGGTGCGTCGGAGTTGAATGCTGAACCGACGTCACTGAGGCTGCTCGCCTCGGAGCTCCAATAGTCAAAGCCCTGGCTGCCGGGGCTGGTGCTGAAGACTGATTCATCTGGCCGTGAGATCTCTTCCGACCTCCGGTCCTATCCACAATCCTCTGGGAGGTATACTCATGCCTCCGGGCTGCTCTCAAGACTGCATCAAAAGTCTGATGTTCAAACTGTTCAACTGCCAACAAAATCTCCAAGTGAAGCCCCTGCTGGAATCGCTGGGCTCTATCATACTCGGTTGCCACCAAGGTGGGAGCAAACCGACTGAGTCTCGAAAATTCAACCGCATATCCATCGACCGTCCTGTCTCCTTGTTTCAGATTGGTAAACCTGGTCTGTAGATCATACCGAGCTACAGCATCGAAATACTTGGTCTGGAATCTCTCCCTGAATACTGCCCATGGAATGGGTGCTGCTAATCCAACGGCCTGTGCCGCCCACCAGCTGCGGGCAAGATCCAACAACTGCAGGCGCACCACGGCTACCTTCTCGATCTCGGGGGTCCTGGCTGCTTCTAGAATCACCTCGGTGTCCTGAAGCCAAGCATCTGCTGCGATAGCATCTTCACTACCGTCAAAGAATGGAGGGTTCAGGCGCTTGAAGCTGTTGGCCGCGCTGTTACCCTGATGACCACCCCGGGTCAAAGCATCCGCCACTGCCTGTTGCAAGGCATCTCCACGACGATCTTGAGAAGCTATCAAGGTCCTGACGAGTCCTACTAATGTGCCATCATCAGGCTCGGCAGGCTGAACTGGCTGGACTGGTGGCTCTCCGCCAGAAGGCACGACTCTGGAGGCTACTCCGGAATGCTGGGCTTGATCTCCGGGTTGCTGCTGGTCCGCGGGAGGTGCTCCACCTTGCTGGTCGGTAGGACCACGAACAATACCGCTGAAGAAGACGACATAGAGAACAATAAGGAAGGACCAGGACAGATCAACGATACAAGCACATGATCAGGACAAGAATCCAGGGATTCAGAAGATACGAGCTGAGATCAAGGACGAATACTGATTGAGACATCTATTCGGTAAACCCTCACATATCTTGATTTACAAGACCTGCATGGGCCACCACTTAAACCATATCACGTCCCAGAACCAGAATACTGGAGAGCGGGGGCAGACATAGCCAGCTACGTATATTGAAATGAATTCTATCTCGCTATACGGTCACGGCTGTCTAGATACATGAGGGTCTACTACAAGTCAACAGTCTCCTATAGTCATGAACAAGCTTAGTGTCTCAATCACAAGCAAGTAAGTAAATGTTACAAGATGTATGATCATTAAATATACAATAATAAGGCGTCCCAAATATTACATATTCAGCTGATCATGAAGCTAGTCGTTACAAAATGTGAGGACTAGCAAGAGTTTAGTCATACATGATCAACCCTAGGATTTGTCAATCATGTTACAGCCCGTAGGCAGACAGTAAGTAAATACAATCGAGCTAAACAGGTGCTCGTCGGCTAAACGCCTCAAAAGAATATTTTTACAATAAAGTGGGAGAGCAAAAATAAACCCACTCGTTGCCCGGGTTACGTCTGGTGTTCACCATCGGACTGGAAAAGCGGTGGATCCTCTGGAGCTGCTCCGAAATCTGGCCATACAAAACCAGCTGGGTCAGATCCCAGAAAGAGCAAGTGCCACAAAGGAAGCTTCACTTAGGAACTAAAACCAGCAATCAGCACAAGATATAAATAAAAGTAAGAACTGGAAAATAAAGCAAACACATCAGGATGATATACGACGAGATAACCATGGAACTATTCAGATAACCAGGTTACAACCCGTAAACCAAACAAGGACCGGGGTTGTAACCCTTCGTCTGAACGGAGCTTAGTTTCTCACCATTTATCGGTAAAATAAATACAAGCATTCTGGTCATTCAATAATCTGGAACAGGATCAGGACAAGACTAGACTGGTTAGACTCCATCCAATCATTCACGGCCAAGCAAGAACTACGGCTTGATACTTTAACTAACTAGGGTTATCACAGGCCTAATTACTAGCAAGATGCAGTGAGATTATTCCACAGCTACAAGCCCTGCAGACCATCCAGGTTACCCAGGTCGAAAGATTAGGGTTGAATTCAGGTGGGTACATCGTCCAGGAAACGCATGTACCCTTAAGTAGCTTGAAGGGTGCAACACATGACAGTGTGCTGGAAATGTGCCCTACTCGACGGCAGGCTACAGATCCCAGGCGCGCCCAGGTAACGGGATTGCCTGTAGCTGGAAAATCTCTTCATGACTAATGTATTAATCTAGTTATTAGTCCTTAGTTCATTTCAGTAGGTGCTCCTGACCGTGGTACTCAGGAGTCCCTCCCTAGACATGATGCAAGACAGGACTGGTTTATTTGTACAAGCACAATCGCCCACGGTGTCCATGTAATTTATACAGGTCATGTCATGTCAGGTAGCCGTCGCAACAGCTTCTCAAGATATATCATGTCAGGTTATCATGTCAAGTGTACTTGTCAGGAGTGTGCCACGGCGGGCCACTATCATGTCATGTCAGGTTTTTTTGTCAAGAGTGCACCACTACGGGTCACTATCGTGTCATGCTCAGGTATCATTTCCAAACATATTAAACAAATCCATGATTATCAAGTTCATGACAAAAGGCGTAAGGATATAAAATGGACGTAAAATATCTAATAAAATATCAATATTCAGGGCTATAGAAGAGCCATGCGGCTAAAGCATATGCGGTCAGGAAAGGGTAGAATCATGCGGCCCAATTAGGAGGGCGCATGCGGCCAGGGTCACTGAATCACATGCGGCCAAGACAAGGGGGGCGCATGCAGCTGGAAGTGCAAGGGCGCATGCGGTTAAGTCAACATGGCTGCTTATGCAGTTGAGAGTGAAAGGTACATATGCGGCTGAAGGGGCAGGAACCTATGCGGCTGGAAGTAGGACTAGCTCCCATGCGGCAAACAGGAAGGAAGGCTCCATACGGCCAGGATGAATTGGACTCATGCGGCTCTCGGGGATAGGCGCATATGTGGCTGAAGGCAAGTGGGACTCCATGCGGCAAGAAGGAACTGAGGACTCATGCGGTCAGGTTCAACTCATATTCATGCGACCAAGGATGAAGGCAGACTTATGCGGCTGGGAAGCAAGGGCCTCATGCGGTTTAAGAATGAGACTCAGTCCCTGCGGCTGAAAGTGTCATGCGGCTAAATCACTTGTCGCATGAATTGTCATGCGGTCAAGTCAAGCACTGTTTTTCTTCCCCAAATTTCAGAGAAGAAGAACACCATGAACCCAAGCTTCCAAGCTCCATAAAATCTTTATCTGGAGCCCGAATCCGAACTTCCATAGGTCAAAATGGGGTAGAACGAGATTCTCTACAACATGGAACCATCAAAACTAGGAAATAACAAGATTAAATAGATCAAAACTCAAGAAATCCGAAAATGAAATAAATTTATATCTACAAGAATCCAGCCATGGAAATGAGAAATGTCAAATACTAAAGTGCTTTATAATGTAGTAAAGAAGAGAATGGAGCAATAAAATCAGAGTTCCTCCATGAAGCAAGTTGTACTTGCCTAGACCTCTCTCTTCTCTCTCTGGTAGGTAAGAAGTAATGAGGAAGAAGAAGATGAGATTAATGAAGAGAGAGAAAAGAATGGGCTAATAAATATAAATGGTGGTGGTAGGTAGGGGGTTCATCCAAGGGTTCATCATGAACCCAAGCAAAACTAAGCCAGGCCGAACCAACCAACCCGAACCAGGAATAGACCAAGCCAAGAAGGAAATGCCAAGCCAGGAAATCATGCAATACAGAATAAATCACTTACACGTATTCCAGAAATACGTAATACGGACCACAGGCATTACAGAACCGAACTCGGTTTCTCCCATTTATCAGCAAGACAATGCAAGAAAATCAGAATATATAACAATTTATACGGGATCAAGACTAGACAGATTACTCCTCATTCAATCAATCACGGCCAAGCAATGAGTACGGCTTAATACTTTAACTAGCTAGGGTTATCACAGGCCTAGTTACTAGCAAGATGCAGTAAGATTATTCCACAGGCACAAGCCCTGCAGACCATCCAGGTTACCCAGATCGAAAATTAGGGGTTGAATTCAGGTGAGTACATCGTCCAAAAAATGTATGTACCCTTAGGTAGCTTGAAGGGTGCAACACATGACAGTGTGCTGGAAATGTGCCCTACTCGACGGCAGGCTACAGATCCCAGGTGCGCCCAGGTAACGGGATTGCCTGTAGCTGGGAGATCTCTTTATGACTAATGTATTAATCTAGTTATTAGCCTTAGTTCATTTCAGTAGGTACTCCTGACCGTGGTTGTCACACCCCAGAACCAGAATACTGGAGAGCGGAAGAATGACTCAGCCAGCTACGTATTACGGGTAGATGAATACCGTATAATACGATCAATGTTGTCTACAAGACGAGGGGGTGCATACTACATGAAAGTCTCCCTATGGTCACTTTACTTCTATTGTCTCGATCATTCAAACAAGAAACAGAAATAGAGAACATGTGAGATAAAGCAGTACGGCGTCCCAAACGCTCAGTCAAAATGTTCTTGATATCTAGCTTTACAAAATACAGCCAGATGATGTAGTAAGTATACACAATTGTTAGCAGCTACAGTCTGACTTAGTTACAATTATGCAAAAGTAGGTACAAGACAATCCGACTAACATGTCGGTGCCAAACGGCAAAGTATAAAGTAGATAACAAAACGGGCGGGGAAGTAAGAAATCCACTCGAGTCCTCCTGCGATCATCCCTCTAGTGTTGACCATCTTGGAGGTAGAAGTAAGCTGGATCCTCAGGGACCGGCTCTAAATCTGGCCATGCAAAACCAGAGAGGTTAGACCTCTAATAGCAAGTACCGCAAGGGAGCACGATATGAGGAATGAAGCCAGTAATAAGAGAATATGATAATAGATCTCTGCTATCTACTAGGACTCACACAACATCACGATACTTCGAACCAACCTCCCAACCAAACAAGGACAGAAGTTGGCCCGTTATGTCCTGACATTCTGATCATCTCAGTTAAGTAACAGAGTAGGTACAGTACACAAACAAATCAATTTTAAACAGCCAGACAACTACTACGGCTTGCTATTGTGAGTCCCAAGTTATCCTGGAATTATGCAATAAAGGATTTCTCAGTTCTTACTATGCGCAAGCAAGGCTAGTTTACCCAGTCAATCAATTGCACCAATCATGAATTAGACGAGTCCCAGCGGGACGCCCGTCATTAATATACAATATTCAATAGATAATATAACCAGATACCGTTCCCTGCCCGTGTGGCAGATTTGTAGTATCTATGGGGACCAACCGGCCTGTCGGGCACTACTAGTCCCAAGAGGGCTGCCATGTAAGAACTCGGGAATCCATTCTCTCCATGCAATCATTATTTTATTTAACTTAATAGTCTCTACGTTGAGTGAAGTACCATGCCGTGGATCATAGTCATTCAGAATGAGTACTTTCGTACGGGGTACGATATGCACAACTCTACAATGATACCAGTGCGGTCAGGTTGTAGGTCTTACATAGCGTAATGCAACAATCAAAACTAACCACGGAGAAATCATGCCTTGACCATAAAGTACACATGCTTCTTTGGTAAGATAAATAAATAATAAATGAATTGAAGCCTGTATGTGCCTGTATGCCAATATTCGGGATTAGCCAGTCGATTTTAATAGTTCATAATTAATATGAACGTGTCTCATTCATTCAATTCAAAAAAGACGACTAGCCAGTCTCTTAGTTCCAACTAGGAACGCATGATCAATTATTAGTCAAGGTCACAATCATTATCAATGGTGACATGGCATGAAAGTCAACTAGTATTCAGTAGGATCGAGTCTACAACTCTCAGGGTTTAATTCCAGTCAATCGGGATATCTATAACTCAATTCACGACACATGGTACATCCCACGTAACAATCTATATTTAACAGAAATATTAACATATCATGATTATATCAAGTTTATGCCAAAAGGCGTAAGGATATAAAATGGACGTTAAATATCTAATAAAATATCAATATACAGGGCTATAGAAGATCCAGGGTAAGTAGGGTCAGGTCCAGTTGCGCCTAAACATCAGGTTGCGCCTGAGTCAGACTGTGCTCAAGTCAGGCTGCGCTCAAGTCAGGCAACGCTCAAGTCAGGCTACGCTCAAGTTAGCCTACGCTCAAGTCAGCCTACGCTCAAGTCAGGCTACGCTCAAGTCAGCCTACGCTCAAGTCAGGCTATGCTCAAGTCAGGCTATGCTCAAGTCAGGCTACGCTCAAGTCAGCCTACGCTCAAGTCAGGCTACGTTCAAGTCAGGCTACGCTCAAGTCAGCCTACGCTCAAGTCAGACAACGCTCAAGTCAGGCTACGCTCAAGTCAGCCTACGCTCAAGTCAGCCTACGCTCAAGTCAGCCTACGCTCAAGAGGCAGCATATGGACTCTATACGACTCCTCTTCAAGGCAGCATATGTACTCCATACAACTCCTCATCAAGGCAGCGTATGCAAGACATATGCCTCCAAAAGGTAGCGTATGAGTCAGACTGCACTGCGCTAAAGAGCGCACGCAGCTCAGTGGCATAGCTAAAAGGCTCACGTACACTGCTCACTGTCTTCTCCAAATCAGCAAGAACTCCATGGTTTGAACCCAAGCTTCAAAAGTCTATAACTTGGTCAAAATAAGTCCAAATCCAACTTTTCAAAGGTCAAAATTGGGTAGAATAAAATTCTCTACAACATGGAACCATCAAAATTTGAAAACAAAGAAGTTTGATAGATCAAAACCACCAATATCCGAAAATAACTAATTTCTAGATCTACAAAAATTAAAGTCTCAAAATAGAAAATGACAAGTTCTAATGTGTCTTAGAAACATGAGGAGAAGCCAATGGAACAATAAAAATGGGCTCTCATGTGGAAGCAAGTTGCACTTGCCTATGAGTTGGTAGGTAGAGGGAGTTATGAAGAAGAAGAGTAAATGAGAAGGAGAAGTAATGAAGAGAGAGAGAGAAAGGATTGAGGCTTTAAATGGTGATGGTGGGTTCGGTTCATGATGAACCACCATAACCCGAAAATAAACCAACCTAGGCCAAACCTAAAGTAAGCTAAAGCAGAGAATAAAAGCAGAAAGTAAAATACAAAAAATTAATTGCAGAAAATTAATTAACATGAATTTAAAGAGATTTAAATACAAAACAATACAGGATAAATATTTAAATAAATATATTAAAGCAGTACATGTATTAAAAATACGTATTCTGGAAACGGGGAGTGACAGTGGTACTCAGGAGTCCCATCCTAGACATGATGCAAGACAGGACTGGATTATTTGTACAAGCACAATCGCCCACGGTATCCGGGTTAATTTATACAGGTCATGTCATGTCAGGTAGCCGTCGCAACAGCTTATCAAGATATATCACGTCAGGTTATCATGTCAATTTCACTTGTCAGGAGTGCGCCGCAACGGGCCACTATCAGGTCATGTCAGGTCATTTGTTAGGAGTGCACCCCTACGGGTCACTGTCGTGTTCAGGGTACATGTGTAGGATAGTATAGTGCAAGCATTCAATCAGGAGACTCGAGTTATGCTGAGGTCACAAGACACAAGTCACTAGCAAGGATCAAATAATAATAGAGAAATAATAATAATAATAATAATAATAATAATAATAATAATAATAATTAAATAGCAGGGCAAGGCACAGGAAGGAGTCCTGCGGCTCAGGGTCACTAGAACTCATGCGGCCAATAAGGAGAGCGCATGCAACTTGGTAGGGACAGGGGCATACGGCTAGAAGGCCAAGGGCACATGCGGCTGAAAGGGAAAGGCTTATGCGGTTGAAGGGTATTCAGTCATATGCGGCCAGCGGTAAGGGAGGGGCATGTGGCTAGAAAGATTGGCGCTATGCGGTTACAAGGGGAACAACGCCATACGGCTCACGGAGGAAGGGCTCTCATGCGGCTGGAACGGACTCGAGTTTATGCGGCCAGGGGATAAAGAAATTTTATGCAGCTGGAAATGAACTTCTCATGCGGCTGGACTGGGAAGCTCAGTCATGCGGTTAAGTAAGAAGGACTACATGCGGCTGAAAGGAATACTTGCCGCATGAATGTTCATGCGGTCAAGTGCTGCCATGCGACTAGGGGGTTCATGCGGTCAGTACTGTTCTTCTTCTCCACTTGTCCGAGAAGAAGAACCAAGGAGTTCAGGGTTCCGAGGCTCATAATTTCTTCATCCCAAGTCCAAATTCAGACTTCCTTAGGTCAAAACGGGGCAGAATAAAATTCTCTACAATATGGAACCATCAGAACTTAGAAATAACAAGATTAAGTAGATCAAAACCCAAGAAATCCAAGAAATCCAAAAATAATATAAACTTAGATCTACAAGAATCCGGCCATGGAAAGTAAAAATGCCAAGTACTAAAGTAATTTAAAATGCTGTAAGGAAGAGGATGAAGTAATAAAATTGGAGTTCCTCCATGAAGCAAGCTGCACTTGCCTAGACCTCTCTCTCATTCTTTCTGGTAGGTGAAGGAGTTAATGGAGGAAAGAAGAAGAGTAATGAAGAGAGAGAAGGAAGTGGGGGTTAATAAATGGTAGTGGTGGTGGTAGGTAGGGGGTTCACCCTTGGTTCATGATGAACCAAGGCAAACCAAGCCAAGCCGAACCAACCCAAGAATAAACCAATCAATAAAATTCTAGAATAAATCAAGCAGGTAGACATACAATACGGGTCAAAATACGTACACGTATTCCAAATACGTAATACGAGATCTGGGTATTACACGAGATGCTGCTCCCGAATGCTGGACTTGGTCTTCTTGTTGCTGCTGGTTCACTGGAGGTGCTCCATCCGACCGATCGGTAGGATCAGGAACAATATCACTGAAGAAAATGACATTAGAAAACAATAAGAAAGGACCAAGATAGATTCGAGGATATAAGCATGTGATCAGGTCAAGATTTCAGGAAGATTAGAAGACACGAGTAGAGATCAAAGGCGAGTACTGATTGAGACATCTATTCGGTAAAACTCTCACACATCTTGATTTACAAGACCTTGCATGGGCCACCACTTAAACCGTATCACGCCCCAGAACCAGAATACTAGAGAGCGGGGGCAGACACAGCCAGCTACGTATATAGAAGTGTAATCCACCTCGATATATGGTCACGGCTGTCTAGATGTATGAGGGTTTATCTACAAGCCATCAGTCTCTTATGGTCAAGAACAAGCCTAGTTTCTCAATCTCAAGCAAGTAATAATAGTCATAAGCTGTTTGACCATCAAATATTCAATAGTAAGGCGTCCCATACATTTCATATACAGATGATCATGAAGCTAGTCGTACAAAATACGAGGACTAGCAAGAGTTTCAGTCGTACATAATCAACCCAAGGATTTGTTAATCATGTTACAGCCCGTAGGCAGACAAGAAATATAAGTATTCAACACGAGGTAACACTTGCTCGATGGCTAAATGTCTCAAAAGAATAATTTTATAATAGAGTAGGAGAGCAACATAAAACCTACTCGTTGCCAGGGTTTCTTCTAGTGGTCACCATCTGGCATGAAGGCTGAAAGATCCTCGGGAGCTGCTCCAAAATCTGGCCATACAAAACCAGCTGGGTCAGACCCCAGAAAGAGCAAGTGCCACAAAGGAGGCTTCACTTAAGAACTAAAACCAGCAAGTTAGAACACAAAGCATAATAATAACAAGACAACTGGAGGCATGAAAGTAAGGTGATAAACGATAAGATAACTAAAGAACTATTCCGGTAACCAAGTTACAACCCGTAAACCCAACAAGGACCGGGGTTGTAACCATTCGCCTGAACAGAACTTAGTCTCTAATCAATTATCGACAAGTAAGCATAAACTGTAAAATATTCCGAAATAACCATGTACTGGCATGGTCTAGATAAGACTAGACTCCATCCATCAATCACGGCCAAGCAATGAGTACGACTTGATACTTTAACTAACTAGGGTTATCACAAGCCTAGTTACTAGCAAGATGCAATGATGTATTCCTACGGCCACAAGTCTTGCAGACTATCCAGGTTATCCAGACGCAAGTTACAAGGATTTATAGTGGATACATCGCCCAGGAGACAAATGTATCCCATGTACATATAATAGTGGATACATCGCCCAGGAGACAAATGTACCCTAAGAGAGTTATTAGGTAACTTGGGGGTACAACACATGACAGTGTGTATATTACTTGTTTCATGAAGTGCTCCACATGACAGTGGGCTAAAAATGTGCCCTACTCGTCGGCAGGCTACAAGTCCATCAGAGAAGGCACCCAGATAACGGGATTACTTGTAGCCGGAATACCTCTCTATATGAACTACTTGATCAATCTAGTCATTAATCCTAGCCAGATTCAGTATGAATCCCTGACCGTGGTAACCAGGGATGCAAGTCCTAGACATGATGCAAGACGAGACTGGCAGCTTACACAAGCACATTCAAGAACAATCACCCACGGTGTCATGACGAGTTATTAACCAACATGTCAAGATAGCCGTCACAACAACATTCAAGATTACATGCTAGACTTACTTATAAAGATTACTTGTCAAGAGTGCACCACGACGGGCCACTATCAAGATTACTTATCATGTCAAGTTACTTGTCAAGAGTGTACCACGACGTGTCACTATCAAGAGTTATCATGTAAAGTCACATTGTCATGTCGTGTTCATGTAAGTGCACCCCGACGGGTCACTATCATGTAAAGCAAAAAAAGACATAAATCATGAGTGCACCATAACAGATCACTATAAAGAAATTCTAAAGATGGCATAGATTGTAAAGTACAATAAATCCAAAAAAAGCATGGAAACACATATCATATCACATAGAAATACTCGAAAGGAAAGACATATCCTGACATGTGAGAAGGGATAAGTAAAATTAACTAATTGGCATAAAATAATAATTGAATCTGTGCTAGTGTTAGGTGTACAAAGGGTGTACAATCATTCTCCAACTGTACGATATTAAGAAATTCATTTATTAAAGAAATATCAAGCTATTAGTAGGGTCGTCGTAATTTAGGCCAAGATAGAAAACATGCAATGCAATCATAAGCTCCATATCAAGAATGAAAGAAACTTGCATAAAATAGTTGGTAACATATTCTTGAAGCCAAGAAAAAGATATACAACTTTCATGTTGGGAGTTGGAAGAAATTCTGGCCATAAACCCGCCAAATAGGACATAAAACAGCCAAAATAGGCACTATACGGCATTCTGCGGCACTATTCACTCATGCGGCACTATGCAAGCCATACGGCACTATGCATGCCATGCGGCACTATTTATTCCTGCAGTACTATGCATGCCATGTGGTACTATTCATTCCTATGGCACTATTCATTCCTACGATACTATGCATCCATGCGGCACTATGCAAGCTATGCGACACTATTCATTCATGCGGTACTATGCGTGCCTTGCAGCACTATTCATTCCTGCGGTAATATGCATGCCATACGGTACTATGCAAGCCATGCGGCACTATTCATTCCTGCGACATTATTCTTTTCTGTAACACTATTCATGCAGCACTATTCATTCCTGCCAGATTCAGCACAGATGAACTAGGAAATGCTCAAATCTTATTTTGGCCATAACTTCTTCAAAACAAGTCAAAATCTAACTTTTTAAAGGTCCATTTTGGGTAAAATCGAATTCTCTACAACATAGAACAATCAAAACTTGAAAATAATGAAGTTTGGTAGATCAAAACCCAAGAAAACCAAAAAAGATACAAACTTAGATTTATAAAAATCCATCCATCAAATCCAAAAATGTCAAATTCTAAAGAGACTTAAAATCAAGTAAGGAAGAGAATGGAACAATAAAACTTGAGATCCATCATGAAGCAAGTTGCACTTGCCTAGGACTTGGTAGGTGGGAGGAGTAAATGAAGAAGATGAAGAAGTAATTGAAGAAGTGAATGAGGAGAGAGAGAGAGAAGGAGTTGGGTTATATATCAACCCTCTCCATCTCAAGCCAAGCCAAACGAAGTCAAATTGAACCAAACCAATCAAATAAACCAAGTCAAGATTAAACCAAGACTAGGCTAAGCAAAACAAGTCTAACCACGGTCCACCTGATAAACGCCAGAAATCTCATATACGCATACGAAAATACGTATAACGGGAAACATGAGTGACAGTTGAGACCTGAGCGATCATAGCAATAATGTTAGAAACCAAGAAAACCTTACTAGGCTCACCTTTCTCTGATTGTTTGGACTTGGATATGCATTCACTCTTGTAATGGCCTTTCTTGCCATAATTGAAGCAAGTCACGTGGGACTTGGACTTCTGTTGCTTGAATGAAGGACCTTTCACTTTCAGATTAGTGGAATCTTTCTTTTTGTGATGAGAAGCCACCTGCTTTCCCTTGGACTCTCTCGTCTGCACCAGATTGGCCTTAGCCAACTGTTTGGACAGAGTGTCTATCTTCTATTAAGAACGTATCTCGTCTTCAACATGGATCTCTTGAAGGAGATCTTCCAAGCTAATATCCAGCTTCTTCCGATGCATTCTTGCATAGAATGTACTCCATCCAGCGAAAAGTTTAGAGACAATCCCTCCAACAACAAACTTGTCTACGAGGTGCATTTTTTCGTCTTTTAGCTTCTGGCGCAGCTTCAAGAACTCTTTTACCTGAGACAACATTGCCTTCTCGTCTTCGAAGAGCCACTTGTGGTACTTTTCGATGATGAAAATTTTTGATCTATTGTTGTCGTCTTCATACAGCTTTTCCAAGGACTCCCAGATGTCCCTGGCAGAAGTATTCTTGGAGTATGACTCTGCCAGGGAGTCCTCCATTGCATTCAAAATCAATAGCCTACAGAAACTTTATCCCTTCTCTATTTGGTCAGTTTGACTTGTGCAGCAGCAATAGCATCTGCTGTACCACCTTCTGGAGTCGTCGGTCCTTTTGGAATCGTTGGTTCAGCCTCGATCAACACATGATCGATGTCCATTAGTTAAAGATTGAGGATGATTTTCCTCTTCCAGATTTGAAAGTGTTCTTCCTCGAACTTCTCCAGTTTGTTAAAGCTGGTATCGAGGAGAGAGGCACGAGAGTTTTTCATTGTACTGGTTTAGCTTTGAGATTGTTAGAACCGGGGCACAATTTTTAATGGAAAACTGAGAGAATAAAATAGTTGTAAAAACAACGTTCCAACGCAACGCTTCAAGAAGGTGCGTAACAAAGTTCCTAGGAGGATTCTGGAATACGAAAATCTAAGAAGATTTCGTAAACGTAGCAAACGATAGTAGTACTTCTAAACATAAGGTACTAATCGAAATGCTAAGGCAGCAGCGAAGATGACTGGCAAAATATGAAAAAAAAGGTGGCCTGCTGGGGTGTCAAAAACACTAGTGCTCAAAGCTAGATCCGTCCACACGGTCAGCTTCCAGGAACCAGCAAGTTCAAAAGAACTGGAACGATCTGGTAATCTGCTCTACGACGGACTGTTCGGAAAGACAACGACAGGATGACGATTTATGCGAGGTGGTACAGGTTGCGGAGCAACTCCAATGGCTCGAATAGCACACTCTACTCTCTTCGTGATTATCTGAAGTCTGTAAGTATTCCCGGAGAGAGAAGAGAGGCTCTGTTTAAATAGCCACTGCTGTAACTGATCAGATCTGCAATATGAGCCACGATTTAATGTCAGATCCACAATTCCAGGATCAGTTATCGCACATTATGAATCAGTCAGAACTTGGACTGCCATGAACTGCGTGAGTTGCGCCATTGAACGATTTATGCATGCGCCATCAGCGCAACCAGTGCGTCCGCGCACCCGCACAATCGCATAGCCCAGCGCAACCTCGTACCCCGCGCAACCCAGCGCAACCTGGACGCAACCTGGTCAGCGCAACTGGGCCGCACAACTGGGCCTGCACAAGTGCAAAGTGCACCAACAAAATGCCACATTACGCCTCATGAGCCCATGTGTCCGAGTCGCTATAGCTCCAATGGAAATTAATTTTCCAAGAGCAAAAAGCATTAATGCTTAACTTGGAGCCTTATCCTTACCTCCTAGTAAAATCATCCACTTGGTTCCCTCCTTAGAGTCACCATCCCATGTGCATATCCCAACAACACATACAAGTATATATGTTGAGATAACTCATGGTGCTTTTCCAATGTGGGACTAAACTTTACTAGGCATGTTGAGAGCAAGCTCTCTTCATGTCAAGGAGCAAAGCACCAATATATA
This sequence comes from Iris pallida, assembly GCA_029216955.1. Taxonomy (NCBI): domain Eukaryota; kingdom Viridiplantae; phylum Streptophyta; class Magnoliopsida; order Asparagales; family Iridaceae; genus Iris; species Iris pallida. The sequence continues at coordinate 10,746,724 of JANAVB010029816.1, read as the reverse complement.
TATATATATATATATATATATATAATTTAATATATATATATATAAAAATATATATATAAACATATAAACATATAAATATATATATAAATATATAAATATATAAATATATATATATATATATATATATATATATATATATATATATATATATATATATATATATATATATATATATATATATATATATATATATATATATAATTGTGGCGAACGCTCCTACCGAGAAAAAAATATATAAATATATATATAAATATATATATATATATATATATATATATATATATATATATATATATATATATATATATATATATATATATATATATATATATATATATAATTGTGGCGAACGCTCCTACCGAGAATCGATTTTCTGACCATTCGAACCGCATGCTTCACCACTACCACTAGAACCAGAGCGTCATTGACACACATACACACACATACACACACACACACACACACACACACACACACACACACACACACACATATATATATATATATATATATATATATACACACACACACACACACACACACACACACACACACACACACACATATATATATATATATATATATATATATATATATATATATATATATATATATATGGGGGGAAATTTATGAAATGCCCAAAAAACGAAAAAGTTTTATGAAAAACCCACCGCACAATAACATTTCATCGCGTGTCCAGAATTAGCAAAAAATATATAAAGAGGGTTCCGAATGACCTTTTTGCCCTTCCTTCTAATTTATTGAAAACACCCACGAAACTACTCTTAAAAAAAACGTTTCGATACTTCATCTTCTTCCATACGCTGCTCACTTTCGAATCTAGGTTTTTTCCTCAAAAATCTTCAAAAACTCGTCGGAAAATTTCGGAAAGACCGAGACAAACGGCAAAAGTGCTAAAATGGAGGTCCAAACATCATTTTTTTGCGATTCTAAAATTTCGGAAGGCCGTCTAACGAAGAAGCTGTTACTTTCAGGCTCCTCGAAGATACGCTCATTTTGGGACAAACCGGGCCTCATTTCGACCTCCCAGTCAAAAGTTATGGCCCTTCAAAGTTTCAACTGACCATAAAATGCGGAAGAATGGTCATTCTCCGTGTTAGAACACGAAAAATGTTAATTTCGCATGAGGGTGGCCATTCTCCGTGTAGTAACACGGAGAATGTCATTCTCCGTCTTAATTTACACGGAGAATAGTCATTCTCTGTGTTAGAAACACGGAGAATGTCATTCTTCGTGTAAATTAACACGGAGAATGACATTCTCCGTGTTAAATAAAATGGAGAATGGCCATTCTCCGTCTTAATTTACACGGCGTGTAAATTAACACGAAGAATGTCATTCTTCGTGTTAAATAAAACGGAGAATGGCATTCTCCGTCTTAATTAAAACGGAGAATAACATTCTCCGTGTTAATTTACACGAAGAATGGTTATTCCCAGTGTTAAAACGTAGGAGAATGACCATTCTCCGTGTAATTTAGTACGAAGAATGGCATTCTCCGTTTCTAAATTACACGGAGAATGGCCATTCTCCGTGCTAAATAACACGGAGAATGGTCATTCAAATGTTAAAACACAGGAGAATGGCCATTCTCCGTGTTAGAAACACGGAGAATGCCATTCAACACGGAGAATGGCATTCTCCTTGTTAAAAATGCAGGAGAATGACCATTCTTCGTGTGATATTGACGGAGAACAGTTGACAGAAACCTATTTTTTTCGTTTTTTTGTTTTGTGGAAAGAAATTTGACATGAATAAAGATTCAAGAGTTTTCGTTCTTCTTTCAAAATGATGCTAACTCTTATGGAAAAGAAGAAGAAGATCTTCTCTTCATAATTGACCTAATTGTCGGAGAAGAAGAAGAAAAAGAAGATGAGCGATGATCGGAGTTCGACTGAAAAAAAAGCATGGTGAACTACGAACGATCTTTGCTATCTCTGCTGAAGATGAGAGCAATGGAATTCAGATCTCTCGTGAAGAAGAAGAAGAAGAGAATCGCAATCCAGATCTGAGTTTGTGCGGGGTAGTTATGGTATTAATTTTGTAAATACAGAGCATCTAAAGGGAATCTTTGAATATTTGACGTGTAATTATATAATTTTGGGCATTTCATAAAACTCATCCTGCGGGTGGGTTTTTCATACAACCCAACCCCGAAATTGGGTTTCTCAGCAATTTCCAGTATATATATATACTCCGAACAGCATATAACTTATCACTTCTTTTAAAACTTTCTGCGCATGCATGGTACCGATAACTACGTTAATCTCTTTTGGTATAACTTGTTTCGACACTATCATGTCTTGCATCAGGATCGGCGTTAAGGTGGAGGGATTCTTTTACCTGGGATAATTAGTTGGTATTGGATGGGATTTTCAATCTATTCGAAGAATATTCTAGTTTACGACAAGCGCCATAAGTTGGAAAAGTGTCGAAAAATCGAAGGCGACGAAGATGGTTCGAGTTGAATACGATTAGAATATGTTGAAATAGGGGTGTTAATGGATGCTTTTCGGTACGAATATGACAATATTCGTATCCGTATTCGATTTTTTTTTTAATATCCGAATCCAACCGATATACAAATGGATATCGACACTTCGAATTCATATCCGTATAGCTTAGCGGATATCGGATAATATCAATTCCGATCAGCTAAAAAATTCGAATGTTATTATTCGAATATCCGAAATCTGAAACATTAAAAATTTAGTTGTTATCCGAATATCCGAAAACCAAATTCAATTGCTCTATTTGAGCCCTTTCATCTTCTGCTGAAAATTTCAAGAATGCTCAGGTAACTTGTTGACATATTGCTCTATCTGACCCTTTTATCTTCTGTTGAAAATATCAAGAATGCTAAATTTGAAGGGGCCATATATATTGCTCTACATATTTAAGCTCTTTCATCTTCTGTTGTAAATTATAATTAATATATATTCCTATTATACATACATTATATTATAATATAGAAGTAAAAAAGTAATTAATGAATTGAATTATGAAAAGTTAGTTAAGAATAAAATCCTTTAATCTTCTTTAGTAACTAATATATATTATATATACATTATACATATTTAAGCATACTAATCTGATATTCGAAATTTGTAATTTAAAGCTGGATCAGATATTAACGGATTCGAATACCTTAATATCCGAATTCGTATCCAAAAAAAGATAATATCCGAAAAATATTCGGATGTCTGAATTCGATATACGAAATTTCAGATAATATACGAAAGTTTGGATATAGAATCGAATTAGATTGGAATTTTTGACTATCTATTGACAGGTCTATGTTGAAAAGACATTATCAGAGTCAGCGGTATATTGTCGGTGTACCGATAGTATACCGGTCTAATAGATTTTTATTCTAGAATGGTTCTGACACGAAGTAAGTATTTTCTGGTATACCGGCTGTCTAACGGGACCGGTATACAACTTACCGGTATACCGTCAATATACAGCAACCGAAATATCGTCGGTATATAGCAACCGGAATATCGTCGGTTACCCGTGTCGAGAGTGAATGCCGGAATTAGATATTTTATTAACACTGTTGGATCATGAACAATGGTACAAATATTTTCGAAATTAGGATGCTTTAAATATGTGTTTTCTAATCCTAATCCATTATCATAAGCTCAAAAAAGGCGAGAGCTTTCTCATGATTGTATTTGTCTAGAGAGGAAGAAAGAGTCGGGGTTTCAGGAGTTGTTTCGAGGAAAGAACGTTTCGAGGAGTTGTTCATTGTTCTTACTTGTCATCTAGTCTTCGATCGGTAATCTTCTTTATACTCATTGTAATATATTTTCATCTACTGAAGTGTTAGGACGATCTGTGTGGATCGGAAGAGAAGTTTGTAAGGAGTTGGTGTATCTTTTTATTTTATTAGTGGAAACTTTTTCGGATTGGACTTCGATCGTCCTTTGTTTTTTTGTTTTTTTTTTGCCTGAATTTTCTACGTAAAAGTTATGACATTTGTTGTACTTTCTTTATAATTTTGACATATTTGATTTGTGCAAATTTGTTCGATTCTTGTCAGATCCTATCGGTCTGGGGATACGGTTTCCATTTTGGTTCCCAACAGACGAGTTATTAGTTGGGTACATACATGATCCATGATGATGACAATAGAGTCAATCAATCAAATAAGCTTTTGTCACCAGCCAATAAAATAGAAGTGGCGAAGTATTAGTTGGGTACTTAGATTCATGGACAAGAGCAATGAGCTGTATACACATTTTTGTTTCTTAGGAAGCTCAAAACATGAACCTGCTTTGGTTAAAATAGGCATCCTCTGCAATTAATATATTGTTCAAGCTGAGGATTCTTTCCCCCAATGATGTGCTGTCTATATTTTATAACTAAGTTCAGGAGTGAGATCAGAAGATGTCTACATCACTTTTCTCTTAATAGTGGCAATAATATGACCAGGTTTCGCAGTATTCATATTGGAATATTGGTATTAAATCTTATTTTTATGAGTATTGTGTAGGGGTGAATATTATTCAGTTTTAGACAGAAAATCGAACCGAATCGAGATGAATAAGAGATTCGGTTCGGTTTGAAAAATAATGTTTCGTATTTCGGTTTTGAAAATACTAAATTTTTTTATTCGGTTTCGGTCCAAAACTGAAACCGAATAAAATTTGTACAATTATGTAAATACGTTCAATTCTTTGCATATGTTATAATTAAATTGTGTATATTTTGAAAGCAACAATTCTATTTATGCATTTTGAAATTAAACTTTAGTAGTTTAACAAGTAGTTTAACTTTGAACGTAAATACAACAAATGTGTGTATAAGAATTATAATTTTTTATATCATTTAACCACGATTTCAATTTTGGACTCTATCCATTATAGAATAAAAATAGTCCAACCGAATAAATCGAATCGTTATCTGGTTCTGTTCGTTTTCGGTTTTGGCTAATTTCGGTTTTGGATTTTTAGAATTTCGATTTATTCGGTTTTGACTATTTCGGCTTGCTTGAAACCGAATAAACTGAACGCTCACACCTAGTTTCTGGATCGACAGTATTAACAATATTGGATCGAAGTATCAGATTTTTTTTGTGTATCAAAAATAATTCTTATTATTAATAAATTATTAAACTTCTAGAAAAAAAAATATTTTATATATTTAGAGATAATTTGAAGTATTTTATTTGTTACTTTTTTAGTAATTTTGAAATTAAATAAAATTGTAATCATGCTTGCCGATTGGTTTATTTGTGATAGGTAAGACTTCTTCTCTTACAATCTCACTATGCTTTTACTTCTTTGATGATTGGTTTTTTTCGTTCAATTTTTTTTGCCGAATTGATTGAGAAAAAGACTCTCGCTGTCGATATCGGTCAGTATCAGTATCGAATCGGGACATGCAAATTATATCGATATCAGTAATATCAAAACAATGTCAGCCGATACTGTAAACTATGAATATGACTGATTATTCTTATATTTTAGTCAAGATTATAATCCTTGGTTGCATGAACCTAGCTCAACTTCACGTACTTCACGTCAGGTCGGTCATGAGACTCTCATTAGGGGGGTCTCTCTCGTGCTCTATACCTACCTCTCATTATGACAAGATAACGTCCCCGATATAAAAGCAAAGCGAGTGGCATGAAACACGGCCATGTAGTCAACAAAGAAAGAGTTTGTCTTCCCAAATAAGTAATTTGACTAGTTTCCAAGAAAATACAACTAGTTAACCTCAGATTATATTATAAACAACTAGAAAATGTACGTGTTTTGCACGTATAAAAACGTATAATAATAATTTTATCCAATTATAATTAAATACGCTTCTAACTCATTTGGTTAAGGTGCAAGGTAATTTTCTTGTTTGGTTGAGTTCGATTCTCCATTTTGACAAAATTTTACTTTTTTCAACAATTTTTTACATAATTATTATTTTTTTAAAATAAAATGGACTGTGATATAATGACGGCTTAGACGGCTCACTTTTGAGCTGTTTTGAAGCCACATTATATATACTATAAACAATTGTGTGTGTGTTTTCGTATGAAATTAGAGCGGACACTCGGAGGAACCAGCAAGATTTGAGTCTCCCAATTGTGTGTGTGCGTATGGAATTTCACAAATAAAAATCTCAGATTATATTATAAACAATTTCTTGTCCCCCTCAAAATTGTTTTTGTTGACACTGGCTTAGTACCAAACATGCCACAAGGTTGGTAATGTCTCTCTTTCCTTACTTATTTCATCTTTCTTTTTTTTTCATTTCATTTCATTTCATACTTGACTATTGTTCTCATCTTAATTACAAGATCATGAAGCATTCTAACGTGATAGAAATATAAACTGGCTATGATGGATGACATGAAATGTTTTTTGTGTGGACAACAGTACATTGATTGTACATGCCCATAGGTACTTCACTCCTAATTTTATTCATAACATTAACAACCTGAAAAATACATTTCTTTGATTGGGGGACCAGATGGTCCTACTATCGACTGGACCTCCAGAATAAGTGGCTTTCACTTTCACGTTCATAATGTATGTGTATTCTTCGTTCATGAGGAAAGCAAAGAAAAGGAGTAGCACTATACTTTCTTTAGTACTTTCAAAATATTAGAAATTCCAGTTTTTGTTTCATTCCGGAGTTGAAATTCACAAAAAAGGCGACTAGGTGGAAAAAACAAATGAAGTTCTATTCTCATATAATTTTTTAAATAAATACATTGACCTCCCTATGTTTCATGTGTATTACAGAAACTATTTCTATTCTTAAAATAATTACACTGATCACCTCTCTTCTTTATAAATTTTATAAAACATAGGAATGGTTAGAGTTATAAGTTTTTATAAAAAATATAAACTATATGGATGGTCCGTATAATTGGTTTCAAATTAGGAGTATTTTTGTAATAAGTGTAAAACATAGGATTAGTTAACGCAATTTGTCCTTTTGAAAATAAATACACTAAATTTTTTCTAAAAAAAGAATTCACAAATTAAATGATCGAAAATAGTTTTCAATTTTTTTTTGAAAATTATTATAAAAAAAAATCAGAAATTAAATGATTGTAATTAATTTTTTGACATCTACTTTTGATGTCAAGGGTAAAGGTCAACCAAATTTAGCTCCGGATAGAATAATCTATTTTTTGGGTCGGCCCTGTTAGGAGGTCAAGTACGATCGTACTTAATGTACTCCCTCGAAATCGGCCCCAAAGAGAATAAAAACCACACAAATGTATGATACTCATTGCAATGTTCTACACTTTCTTTCCTGGACAACCAAGAGTCAGGTGTTGGAAACTTTGTAGTTCTTTCGACAAAAGAAAAAGATATGCATCTATTGTCCAGTCTCGTCTAAAGATTTTTTATTTTATGAGTCATATCTTTAATACATGAGAACCATTTCATTTAATATAATCTACAATTTTAATATGCACTAACAGTCAGTCATAAAATGGGTAAAGTGCATTTAAACACTCCTTAGATGTACGAAAAATGCAATTAAAGACTCATAGTTTTAAAAAAATTCTGACGTTAACAGATTTGTTCGATTTGTACCCCTGCCATTAACAGACGTTAAAATACATCTAAAAAGACGATTTTATCCCCCCCCCCCCCCCCCCCCCCCCCCCAACTCCTCCCCCCTCTCTCTCTCCGGTGGTAGGGGCGGGTAGGGGACTGGCCGGCGGAGGGACGAGGGGGGAGGGGGGGGGGGGTCGGAGGGCAGGGGCTGGCCGGCGGAGGAAGGAAGGGGGGGGGGGGGGGTTCGGGTGGCTGGCCAGCGGAGGGAAAAGGGGAAGGGGGGGGGGGGGGGGGGGGGGGCGAGGGGAGGGGGGGCGGGGGGAGGGGGGCTTGCTGGCGGAGGGAGGAGTGGGGAGGGGGGGGGGGGGGGGGGGGGGGGGGGAGGCTGGTAGGGAGAGAGGGGGGGGGGGGGGGGTATTTTAGGTAGTTTTTTTATTTATTATTATTTTTAAGTCATTAACAACCATTTCTGACGGTTAATAAACGGTAGGGACTTTCTTGCTCACGTGGGCAATTTAAGGTTTGGTAAACTGCTTAAGTTTTCTAACGAGTCTTATTTTGCTAACGAGACAAATCTAAGGAGGGTTTTGTAATGCCCCGCTCCGCACGGTGCATTATGCTGAGTCGTTGACTCGAAGAGTTGCGTTGACCCGATTACGTATCGATGCGAATCGATACAAAGTGTTAAGTTGTCCCGAGCAATGCATCGAACTAAGTCGATGCAAAGAGTTGCCTTGTCCCAAAGAATGCATCGAGTGAATCGATGCGAAGCGCCGCGTTGCCTCGAAGGATAAGTGCGTTGAGACGGCTCGAAGATTCTAAGAAATCGAATCGACCAAGGCGCAAGTCCGAATCGATGCAAGTATTGATTTTAGTTGGTTTCGTGTGCAGGCTATACGTTTACGCTGAAATGTTAGAGGTCGATCTTTTGCCTTATTCAATAAGGGGTCCGCGAAAGCAAATCGTCGCCTTGCGACGGACGGAAGCGTTGGCACGCTAAGGCAAATCGGACGTACAAACTCAATAAGCACGAAGTGCTCGAATGGCTAAGTCAGGAGAGTGGCCGTGCAACAAAGTTATGAAATCGAGCCGCATCGGCTCGGCAAAACAAAAAAGGCGTATCGACTCAAGGTGGGAGGATTGACTTCTTTTTACTCCTTCATTCGATAAGTCAAATATATCATTGTATGCTGAGTTAACCTATCAACGCCACGGGCGTGGCTCGATAGAGATAAACGTAGTGCGTGTCGAACACTAAGATAGAACAATTGAAATGAATCGTACGACAAACGTACGAGTCGCTATGGAACATTGGATATCGCAAAGGCGAGCACCTCGGTGCGCAAGCCGCAAGAACATGGGATAACTGTACTCGGCGAGTGCCTTAGTGCACGAACCATACCGTGCCTTCGTGCATGAGTTAGAACGGCTAGAACATTGAAAGACAATAGGCGAGCGCCCTAGCGCGCAAGCCACGGACATTGAATGCTAAGTCATAGAACATCGGAATACGGTCGAAACGTGCCTACGTGCACGGGATACTAAAAGATGGCTTCGTTGCGAGAGAATGCAGTTGTGGCATGAATGTGGCGGAACTGTCGGATATGACATAATGCCTCGAAAGGTGTTCGGGACCTTCGGGTCGTTCGGTTGACGAGCATTGAGTTGAGGCATGATGCCATTGAAACATTGAAACGAAGTATGAAGCGTAAGAACATAGAAAGTTAACGAAAAAAATACGAGATGATAATGCGGCATTGTGCCCTTTCGAAATGTCCACGGCCTTCGGGCGTTCGTTGAGGACATTCGGGCGTTGTGCCAATTAAAATAGAGATAAGCGAACTTGCTTGGTTGTATGAAATATAAGATTCGTTGCATGGTCAAATGGACTTAAAGATATAAAAGCCCGTGCATGGGTATTCCCTCAAACGCGGCGCGCCAGGGCGCTGGGACCGTTCGGCCTAGGAGGGATTCGTTTACAGTATTGTTGGTGCACTTCATTTAGAAGGGTAGCGACCTTCTGGTGAATGTGATAAGCCACTTGCTGCGATTATTTCGTTGGCCTCTGATGTTGGTTAGCAACCGCACAGAGTTAACATCGTCTTATGTTTCAATTTCGATAAATATAAGTCCATTCTAGCCCGGAAAGCTAGTGACCTTCATATAGTTAAGAGCAATGGGTTTGGAAGTGCAAGGTATACGTATCCTGCATGGATATATCCGAATAGAGGGCACTTATAACATGACAGGGAAGACGGATAGGCGCATTCACCTTGCGTCGGTGCAAGGGCGAGTGCGTCGATATTGCTAAGTTGTGCCACGAGACAAACACGAGATTGCTTGCCTGTTTACTTATGCGAATTGAATAACATGCTTGTCATGCTTTACGCTTTCGAATATGCCATGAAATTGACCCTAAGGAGAACATAGCAAGATCATAAGCTAAGTTGCATAATTCAACATAAATATTAAAATGTCGGTTTGGAAAGAAGATCTTTGCTTCAGTACATGCGAGGACGAACGTACTGATCCTCCACCAGCTTCATGCAGGGTGCAGGGAATGGATTGCCCGCGGCGAAGCGTTGCTTGAACGTGTTGAGGCTTGGAATGCCGAAGCGTATTGAAGCGTGCGATCGCTTGACGCTCGGACTCGCGACAGGATTGATGCGGCCGAGATATAGAAGGCATGATGTATGGAACGGTGAAATCCTTTGTGGGCAAGAGAGAACTTGAGTGTTGTAGCCAATCTGGCAAATTCCGTTGGACTATCGAAAGCCTTTGTAATCTGATTTCGAATATCAATAAAGAGATTTGTTTCGTATACTCTATTTTCCTGTCGTTGTTAATGTTCAACTCAAAGATAACCATTTGAGAACTTGTCATCTTGCCTTGCACGAGCGCAACTCCAGGCTCGTGCGGCATCACGCCCCCTGCGAGGACAATGATTCGGGTGATTCCGGGTCGGGGCGTGACAAATTGGTATCAGAGCCCCAGGCTCAATTTCCTCTGGACGCTTGCTTCATTACAATTCCAAAAGTTGCCCACCACCAATCGAAATCACTCTTGACTCTACTCGATGTCGCACTGGATGTTTCATACAATAAGTCTAATACAAATCATGTAATTTTGTCGCATGTTGTTTGGAAATTACATGGTGTTAGTTGGAAAAGTCGGAAAAGGTTTGTTGCTGCAAGTGCAACAAGTTGCGAGATATGAATTCGAGAATTTGTTGTCGTAGATGCAACACGTCGTGAATTGTGGTTTGAGATATTCGTTGTTTACAACGAACGATACGAGAAATGTTGGTTACATCGATACAATGATAGTCGTGGAATGTTGCTGCAGCAATTGCCACGCGTTGATTGTAATGATGCGTCGAAAAGTAAATAAAAGTTGATATGGAATGTGTCGGACGGATTCACATATCGATTTTTAATGTGCGTTGCGATGAAAAGCGATAAGTCAATATCGAATGTGTTGAACGGATTTGAGCATTGACTTTGAATGTCGAAAATAAATCTTTGCACGATGTGCAATGCGTATTGAAAGAAAATCGATGCACGAGGTGCGGTAAATATCGAAAATAAATCGTTGCACGATGTGCAATGCGTATTGAAAGTAAAAATTATTGCACGTGGTGCAACGCGTATCAAAGTAATCGCTGTACGAAGTGCAACGAATATCGAGAATGAAATTTTGCACAAGATACAACGGAAGAAAACAAAAGTTATAAATCGAAAAACGAAATTGGTTCGGTTGCGCACCGAGCTTGCGTTGGCAAATGAATGCATTGGCCGAGTTGCGTCGGATTTTGATTAATCAAAGTTACGGTTGTGATCAAGCACGATCACTGCGGAACTCGTGAGTCGGAAGAGATCGTTGGTTCGTAAAGAGTACGTTGCGACGAAAGTAACTTGATTTCCGGGTGGTATATGGCATACCACCGATGCAATGAATGGCTCGATTTCGAGTGGTATATGTGATACCACTTGTGCGATAAATTGCATCGACGTTTTGTGAGAATTACGGAAGGTTTGTCCGCAACGGACGGGATAGCACCGAGTCTCGAATGAGAATTTGTACGACGGCATATTGATGCAAGTGTTCTTCGATGTTCGGTTAGAACGGTGAGGCATGACTTGTAACATTGAATGATACGTCGATCGAAAAGTTTATGTGTCGGACGAATGACGGAAACTAGCGAAACGATTATGCCTTGAAGCAACAATCGGATCGACGGGATAGGAAATTCGAAATGTTGAAATCGAACCGCACGACTTGTGAGCTCGATAAAAATGTTGGACGATACAAATTATAATCGAATTGCACGACTTGCAATCCCGATTAAAATGTTGGTCGAGGCGAATCGAATCGTACGACTTGCGATCTCGATAGAAATGTTCGGCTAGGCGAATCGAATCGCACGACTTACGATTTCGATAGAAATATTGGACGATGCGAATTGTAATCGAATCGCACGATGTGCGACTTCGACGAAGAGTTGGTTGACGCGACTAATCGTGCCTAAGAAATAGTTGGTTACGTTACGGCGACACTCATTGAGTACGACTGAAAACACGCGGAACTTAGAGGACGAGATCGTATGACTTGAGGGTTCGATGTTGGATAATCGGTAACTCAGTTACGCGATCAAAGTATAGCGGGATACGGCAAATCGGAGAACGAGTCGATACGTATGGAAAAGTTTGTTGCAAACTTGGATGTATGCGATGCGAGTTAAGTTGACGTTGAAACGGATTCAAAGTTAACCCTTACGTTATCGAAATGGATACGGCGTATCGAGATCGATACGTAAGAAAAAGTAAACGATGTGAGAATAAAAAATAGAGTGTGCCTCGTGCTATAAAATTTTGTAAGTAACGATACGAGAATGAACGAACTGGTTGATCATGAACTTTGTGATTTATCAAAGACGAGACTATAAGTCATCGACGATTGTTCGATGCGTATGGCATCTCGTGTGTCGACCGCGAAAATAAGATAGACTCGAACTCGATACGAGTAGATGTTTCGTAAATTGCAAAATCATCGACGGCCGTGTATGACTTTACTCGGAGGATAGTTGCGCATCAGTTGTGCCGATAGAAATGGTTTTGGTCCGAAATTGGATAGTCGCATAAAATCGTCGGAACGTGATTTGGCTCCGAAATAAGATATAGCATGGTTCGTAGTAAACTGTCCTTCGGTGATGATCCACAATTATTGAGCGTAGCTTCGGGGCAGCTGACCCTAGAAGACTTGACCGCCAAATCAAATTGAATGCTGCAGACCGTAAGATGACCCATGCGATATCGTATATGAGATTGCACCGATAATAAATATAACACGGTGCATGTTGACGATAAGTCTAGACGATCGAGAATTGTTGGAACAACTTTCGATTGAGAATGATATAGTTAGATTTGAGTATTCGTCGGATGAATGCTTGAATGATTATGTTGGTCGACGATCAAACTAGAAATTCACCAACGAACTTGGTGATTCGGATAGGCGATTGCGAGATTCGTGCGATGCTCGAGAGAGAACGATAAGGGAATGACTTATGAGTCATGTCGTTAGATTCGGATTCACGTTGCAATTGAGCTTGTGTGAATCGAAACTTACATTCGATGTTGCGAGACGGATAAGTTAGAAATTTGGCTAGTAAATTCCTACTCGTTAAGAAATCGAACGTAAGGCGCATCGTAAAGACCTTCGTGTCAAGGCGATTGTTGTCTTGAGCACCGTCGCCTTGATATAAACTGTTATGTCGGATAGATTGTGGCCTTTGTGCAATATCAATTTAAACTTGCGTCGGAAAGATATGAGCATGGTGTCTAGGTAAGTCACCTAGTGGACGTAGTCCTGAATGTTGATGTTTTTGTAAGTCAACAAAAGAGAATCATGTCGAGATAGGATACGAAGTAAAACATCAAAAATTGTTGGATAGTGACGCCGAACGTACGGCGTTGCGGAGACTCGTTGTGATCGGATGCGCGACGGCTTGACGTGACGCATAGAATTGATAGTCCCGATGAAACATACAAAGTAAGAAATGCGATTTTTGAATCACATCGTGTACCTTGACTTATGTTGGACGATCGCGTATGTATCAATATGCATGTGCGCTAGAATTGCGAGAACAAGTAATAGATCCAAGTCCGATCGAGAACACGAGATGGCAAGCTATTGAGAATAAGAGTTACATGTTTGCGTTGTTCCGATATCTTACAACTGAGCTTGAATGAAATACGTATATTGGTGGGACGCCTAAAATATGTGTATGATTCCAAACTAAGTTGTATGGTCTAAACGATAGTGAGACGAGATCGTGAAACGATCTAATGAAACCCTTGGAAATTTAGTATTGGTTTCGGTTCGGGACGAACCTTGTTTTGAGTGGTATATTCTGTAATGCCCCGCTCCGTACGGTACATTATGCTGAGTCATTGACTCGAAGAGTTGCGTTAACCCGATTACGTATCGATGCGAATCGATACAAAGTGTTAAGTTGTCCCGACCAATGCATCGAACTAAGTCGATGCAAAGTGTTGCCTTGTCCCAAAGAATGCATCGAGTGAATCGATGCGAAGCGCCGCGTTGCCTCGAAGGATAAGTGCGTTGAGACGGCTCGAAGATTCTAAGAAATCGAATCGGCCAAGGCGCAAGTCCGAATCGATGCAAGTATTGATTTTAGTTGGTTTCGTGTGCAGGCTATACGTTTACGCTGAAATGTTAGAGGTCGATCTTTTGCCTTATTCAGTAAGGGGTCCGCGAAAGCAAATCGTCGCCTTACGACGGATGGAAGCGTTGGCACGCTAAGGCAAATCGGACGTACAAACTCAATAAGCACGAAGTGCTCGAATGGCTAAGTCAGGAGAGTGGCCGTGCAACAAAGTTATAAAATCGAGCCGCATCGGCTCGACGAAACGAAAAAGGCGTATCGACTCAAGGTGGGAGGATTGACTTCTTTTTACTCCTTCATTCGATAAGTCAAATATATCATTGTATGCTGAGTTAACCTATCAACGCCAAGGGCGTGGCTCGATAGAGATAAACGTAGTGCGTGTCGAACACTAAGATAGAACAATTGAAATGAATCGTACGGCAAACGTACGAGTCGCTATAGAACATTGGATATCGCAAAGGCGAGCACCTCGGTGCACAAGCCGCAAGAACATGGGATAACTGTACTCGGCGAGTGCCTTAGTGCACGAACCATACCGTGCCTTCGTGCACGAGTTAGAACGGCTAGAACATTGAAAGACAATAGGCGAGCGCCCTAGCGCGCAAGCCACGGACATTGAATGCTAAGTCATAGAACATCGGAATACGGTCGAAACGTACCTACGTGCACGGGATACTAAAAGATGGCTTCATTACGAGAGAATGCAGTTGTGACATGAATGTGGCGGAACTGTCGGATATGATATAATGCCTCGAAAGGTGTTCGGGACCTTCGGGTCGTTCGGTTGACGAGCATTGAGTTGAGGCATGATGCCATTGAAACATTGAAACGAAGTATGAAGCGTAAGAACATAGAAAGTTAACAAAAGAAATACGAGATGATAATGCGGCATGGTGCCCTTTCGAAATGTCCACGGCCTTCGGGCATTCGTTGAGGACATTCGGGCGTTGTGCCAATTGAAATAGAGATAAGCGAACTTGCTTGGTTGTATGAAATATAAGATTCGTTGCATGGTCAAATGGACTTAAAGATATAAAAGCCCGTGCATGGGTATTCCCTCGAACGCGGCGCGCCAGGGCGCTGGGACCATTCGGCCTAGGAGGGATTCGTTTACAGTATTGTTGGTGTACTTCATTTAGAAGGGTAGCGACCTTCTGGTGAATGTGATAAGCCACTTGCTGCGATTATTTCGGTGGCCTCTGATGTTGGTGAGCAACCGCACAGAGTTAACCTCGTCTTATGTTTCAATTTCGATAAATATAAGTCCATTCTAGCCCGGAAAGCTAGTGACCTTCATATAGTTAAGGGCGATGGGTTTGGAAGTGCAAGGTATACATATCCTGCATGGATAGATTCGAATAGAGGGCACTTATAACATGACAGGGAAGACGGATAGGCGCATTCACCTTGCGTCGGTGCAAGGACGAGTGCGTCGATATTGCTAAGTTGTGCCACGAGAAAAACACGAGATTGCTTGCCTGTTTACTTATGCGAATTGAATAACATGCTTGCCATGCTTTACGCTTTCGAATATGCCATAAAATTAACCCTAAGGAGAACATAGCAAGATCATAAGCTAAGTTGCATGATTCAACATAAATATTAAAATGTCTGTTTGGAAAGAAGATCTTTGCTTCAGTACATGCGAGGACGAACGTACTGATCCCCCACCAGCTTCATGCAGGGTGCAGGAAATGGATTGCCCGCGGCGAAGCGTTGCTTGAACGCGTTGAGGCTTGGAATGCCGAAGCGTATTGAAGCGTGCGATCGCTTGACGCTCGGACTCGCGACAGGATTGATGCGGCCGAGATATAAAAGGTATGATGTATGGAACGGTGAAATCCTTTGTGGGCAAGAGAGAACTTGAGTGTTGTAGCCAATCTGGCAAATTTCGTAGGGCTATCGAAAGCCTTTGTAATCTGATTTCGAATATCAATGAAGAGATTTGTTTCGTATACTCTGTTTTCCTGTCGTTGTTAATGTTCAACTCAAAGATAACCATTTGAGAACTTGTCATCTTGCCTTGCACGAGCGCAACTCCAGGCTCGTGTGGCATCACGCCCCCTGCGAGGACGATGATTCGGGTGATTCCGGGTCGGGGCGTGATAGGTTTAAATGCACTTTATCCATCATAAAACCTATATATATATACACACACACACACACACACGAAGATTACAACTATGATCTAGCTATGATTACAAAATAGTCATCTAGGGTCTAGAATATCAATATCAGCTTGTATATTCCTTTGTACAGCTAAATTACTGAAGAAAAGACTCAAAGATGCGATAATTTCGTTCCCCTCCAAACATGTATATATATATATATATATATATATATATATATATATATATATATATATATATATATATATATATTGGTATTTTTGCCTTTGGACTAAAAAAGATAGTCCCACATCGGCTACACCAAATGGTGAGTATCTCAATATAATGCATTGCTTATGTTGAGGTGTGCACATGAGGTGTTGTGGGGCACAAGTTTGTGCCATGTAGGAGTATTTTTCTAGAAGGAAAAATGATTAATTCCAACAAATATATAAGTTAATTTTTGTTGTGCGGACTCGGACTCCGACACGGACTCCAGGATGTCTCGTGCATGCACGGGAGTGTTCGGGGGGTAGGCGTAGACTGTCACACTTCTATGCTGATTGTGGGATAAACTAAAATATCAAACTCTATTTTTGAGTATTGGTATTTTAGTCCCACGATAGGAGAAGAGGTGAAGTCTCAACTCCACTCTATAAATAGAGCCCCTTGGCCTCCTTTGAAAGATGCACCAAGAAGAGAGTTAAGGGAGTCCGTAAAGTCCAGGAATCCCGTTAAAGTCTCAAATATTGACTTACGAGCGTTTCAGAAGTTCTTCGTGAATGGTTCTTGGAAGCAGATCGTGTTGGGGCGAATCTTGCTTTGAGCAACGGTGATCTTAATCACCCCAGCAAGAATCTTTTCTCTTCTTTTTTCTTCTTTCTTCTTTCTTCTCCTTTATCTGAGTTGTAACTCAGTTCTGTCCGTCAGCAACTGCGATTGCGAGGAAGAACGTGAGATTTATTTTCTGAACTCAGTTCTGTCCGTCAGCAACTGCGATTGCGAGGAAGAACGTGAGATTTATTTTCTGATTATTGTTGCTTTTGTAATCAGATTCATACTATAGTATTCCTCTTGGATCTCGAGAATTATCAGAAGGTGAAACGTTTGTATGAACATCTGATCTCGATATCGAGTCTACCATCTTTGATCAAGCACCGGGACTAACAATCTCAAAGCAAGATCCTTGTAGATGGAGAACTCTCGTGCTTCTCTCGTCGATATCAGCTTTAACAAGTTGGAGAAATTCGACGGAGAATATTTCCAAATCTGGAAGAGGAAGGTCACCCTTAATCTTCAACTTGTGGACGTAGACCATGTGTTGATTGAGGATGAACCGACGATTCCAGAAGGAGGAACTGCCGATGCTATTGCTGCTGCACTCGTCAAGCAGAGCAAATGAAAGAGAGAAAACAACATCTGTAAACTGCTGATTCTCAATTCTATGGAAGACTCTTTGGCAGAGTCATATTCCAAGAAGGTGAAGGCCAAAGAGATCTGGGATTCTTTGGACAAGCTATATGAAGATGATGAGAACATGTCCAAAATCTTTATCGTTGAGAAGTACCACAAGTGGCTCTTCGAAGACGAGATGGCGATGCTACCTCAAGTGAAGGAATTTCTGAAGTTGTGCCAGAAGTTAGATGACGAGAAGATGCCCCCCGTCGACAAGTTTGTCGTTGGAGGGATAGTCTCGAAACTTCTTGTTGGTTGGAGCAACTTCTATGCTAGAATGCATCGGAAGAAGCTGTATATTAGCTTGGAAGATCTTCTACAAGAGATCCACGTTAAGGACGAAATGCGATCTCAACAGAAGATGGACTCTCTGTTCAAACAACTGGCTAAGGCCAACTTGGTGCAGACAAGAGAGTTCAAGGGGAAGCAAGTGGCTTCTCATCACAGGAAGAAGGACTCCACTAATCTGAAAGTGAACGGTCCTTCGTTCAAAGCAACAGAAGTCCAAGTCCCTCGTGACTTGCTTCAACTGTGGCAAGAAGGGCTACTACAAGCGTGAATGCAAATTCAAGCCCAAACCAAAATAGCAGGTATGGCTAAACTTGGTTATTTTAATTACTTAACTTGGTTGCTATTGTTGCACAGGTTGAGTTATCTAGCGTGGTAGTTGACTAGTGGTCTGATACTAGTACATCTGACCACGTGTGCTCTCGAAGGAGCTGTTCACCAAGGACGAGCCGTGTTATGATGAAGGTCTCGATGGTGAACATGTACCTAGCAGAATATCTGAAGATCGAGACAGTGGTTATGAACCACCGACAAGGATACTGGAATGCGTGTTACACGTACCAGAGATTTTCGAAGATCCGATCTCAAAAAGTCTGTTATCTGATACAGACTTGAAAGATGGACATTTGTACTAGCCATATGGTAATTTCTTGGAGAGGAATATGCTTCGAAAAGTTGTTCGATGCTGAAGGGATGTTCGAACTTCTGCTGATGGCGATGAAGTTACTTTATTGAATGGACTGAGAGTTGTTCTATGATAGAAGAAAACTCAAGCTGTCCTACCGGGACCTTATCTTCAGAATATGGGGGTAAGAAGGTGGAGGATTTTAAGGTCTGTACAGATACAAGACTGTTGGAAAGCTGCTCAGATGATTGAACTAAAGTACTGATCATCTGGAGTTAGTATACTCAGATATCTGTGACTTTTATCAATTCTCCATGGAGGACAGTTCGAAGTGTTTCTCAAAGTGCACGTTCGTATGACTTCTCAAGTAGAAGGATGCAGTATTCAAGTAGTTCAGAGACTTCAGGACTGAAGCTGAACGTTAAACTGATCTACAACTACTCAGAAGTGATCGAGATGTAGAGTATAGGTCTCATGAATTTGCATCGTTCTGCAAAGAACATAGAATCATCAATGAGACTATTGCTCCGTATTCTCCTCAATCGAACGGAGTAGCGGAGAGAAAGAACAGAACGTTGACAGAAATGATGAATTCAATGCTGCTAACTGCAGGTCTTCCTAAATGCTACTGGGGAGAAGCTGCATTGACGGCCACTTTTTAGAGTGCCGTATGCAACTTCGGACGTAACTCCTCATGAACTATGGTTCAAAGTCAGACCTAACTTGAATTTCATTCGAGTGTGGGGGTGTCTGGCTTATGTGAAGCTCCCAGATCTGAAGATTCAGAAGCTGGGGACAAGGACTATGAAGACGATCTTCTTGGGGTATGTCGAGAAGTGTGATGCTCGGAGATTTCTTGATATTGAGTCAAATCATATCGTCGAATCTCGTGATGCTGAATATTTTGAAGACAAGTTTGCAAGGCACAAGAACATTGTTCTAACGGACATTCCAGAGAATGATGAAGGTACAAAGGAGACTGAGATCTTCAATGAGCCAGTTGTCTAAAATGAAGTTGTTGTTGTTGAAACAACGGCTGAACCAGAACTCGCTGAGCCGTCAGCGAAGCGTTTGAGGAGGCCGAAGGACTTCGGAAATGACTTTGTCACCTATTATGTGGAAGCAGATCCGCTTACCTATGATGAGGCGATGAAGACCAGAGATGCAGTTTTCTGGAAGAAGGCGATTGACAATAAAATTGATTCCATTACCTCAATTAACACTTGGGTGTTGGTTGATCTTCCTGAAGGAACAAAACCTATCGGATGCAAGTGGATCTTCAAGAAGAAGATGAAAGCTGATGGAACCATTGACAAGTTCAAGGCCAGGCTAGTGGCAAAGGGGTTTTCTCAGAAGCAGGGGATCGACTACTTTGACTCGTATGCTCCAGTAGCCCGGATGACCACCATCAGAATGTTGATTGCTCTCGCAGCGATACATAAGATGGATGTAAAAATGGACATTTCTGAATGGAGAGCTGACCGAAGAGATCTACATGCAACAGTCAGAAGGATTTGTCGTCAAAGGTCTTGAAGACAAAGTCTACAAGTTGGTGAAATCTCTGTACGGTTTAAAGCAAGCTCCCAAAATGTGGCATGAGAAGTTTGATAAAGTCATAAGGTCAAATGGCTACAGGATCAGTGAAACAGATAAGTGTATCTATACGAAGTTTGCTAACAGAAGAGGAGTCATCGTTTGTCTATACGTGGACGACATGCTAATCCTAGGTACGGATATAAGCTGTGTCACGGAGACAAAGAAGTTTCTCTCGACGAAGTTCAGTATGAAGGACTTGGGGGATGCTGATGTTATCTTGGGACTCAAGATCATCCGGACAGACACTGGACTAGCGCTGTCACAGTCTCATTATATTGAGAAGATGATCACTCGTTACGGGTATCAGGATCTTCCAGGGATCGATACGCTGTACAGGTGTGATCTGAAGCTGAAGTCTAATTCAGGAGAAAACGTCAGGCAGCTGGAGTATGCAAGCGTAATCGGGAGGTTGATGTATGCTATTACTGCCACAAGGCCTGACATAGCTTTTGCTGTGGGAATGCTGAGTCGTTTTACGAGCTACCCAGGCTTTGAGCACTGGAAAGCTGTAAAACGGGTTATGAGATATCTTAAGAAGACTCAGACATATATATGCACTGCACTACAGTGGAGATCCGTCGATAGTGGAAGGCTTCAGTGATGCCAGCTGGTGCTCAGAAGTGGAGTGCGAGAGGTCCACAGGTGAATACATTTTCACAATGGAGCTGCTATATCGTGGAAATCGAAGAAGCAAACTATGCTCTCGCGGTCATCCATGGAATCTGAGTTCTTTGCACTTGATACTGCAGCGGAGGAAGCAGAATGACTTTGGGAGCTCATGTATGATCTTCCAGTGGTTGGGCGTAAATACCGGAGATACCGATATATTGCGACAACCAGACGACTGCGACGGTGGCATCAAATGACCTCTTCAACGGAAAGAAGAGGACTATGCGGTTGAAGCACAGGGCAGTACACGATCTCATCAAGAGGGGTGTTATTGCAGTAATTGATGTTCGGAGTCAGAAGAACCTGGCGGATCCGTTCACCAAGGGCCTCAAGTGCCAGCTGGTCGATGATACAGCTTGTAAAGTGGACTTGAAGGCATTCTGATATTGTGTTATTATATTCCTACTATAAAGTTTTATGCTATTAGTTCAAAGAGAAATCTACTAGGCATCTAGCTTTTGGTTCAAGGGAGGACTATTAAACGTACCAGAAGAATATCAGGAACGGTGGGTACTTGTCCTCTGTGACATGGAGAGGTTACGGATCTACAACCACTGTTGTCTACTGTTATTTTCTGCGGAAACGGATCCGGTGGGAAGGTTGGCTTAAATGCCTTAATGAGTTCTCAGGCAGAGTGAATGCCTGGAGTGCTTTACAGGAAGCACAGTAGCGCAGCACTACAAGGAGTGTAACTCCATGCAATAGTGGGGTGACTCCACCATGAGGTTCCCGGTTTGGGGTAATGCCTCGGCTTTGTGAGCCAAGTCACAGCGGAGTAGCACCGCAAATAGACAGGTAGCCTAATGTTGTATGATAATCGTAATAAAGAGAGGTAGACAGCACT
Organism: Iris pallida; assembly: GCA_029216955.1. Classification (NCBI taxonomy): domain Eukaryota; kingdom Viridiplantae; phylum Streptophyta; class Magnoliopsida; order Asparagales; family Iridaceae; genus Iris; species Iris pallida. Next base: position 10,724,910 of record JANAVB010029816.1, on the reverse strand, counting down.
ATAAAGAGGACGATGTCCTCATGTTACAGTGGCATGACACCACGAAGAGGTACCAGGTAGGGTAAAGCCTCGGCTTCATGAGCCATGTCATAGCGGCGTAACACCGTACGGAAGCGCAAGGCTTCATGCTGGGTAGTTTGGCACTATAAAGAGGCTTGTGACCTCATGCTACAGTAGTATGACACTACGATGAGGTACCCAGGTGGGATAAAGCCTCGGCTTTAAGCCATGTCATAACGGCGTAGCACCGCAAAGAAGCGCAATACTTCATGCCATGACTCTTTATAAAGAACTCATCTATAGTGTATGGACAGAGATATCAGGCCGTCTCTTGAGAGTAAACTTGTAGACGCCCAAAAATTATACACTGAAACCAGGCTGGCACAAGGCCTTCAATGTGCAGCCAGAAGCACAGTTGATGTCATTATGTGAGTAGAAAGAATTGCAGTTATGGTGCAGAATTCAAGGCTTAGTCCATTCTTGTATCATGTTGTTATTTAACCTATGCGAAAAGATTTAAGTCGTAGCGATATCTCTCCTAATGCATGATGGGCAGTCACTGTGGGGAACGCTCAACCCATATATTGAGATATGTGGGGGATTGTTGGTGTTTTTGCCTTTGGACTAGAAAAGATAGTCCCACATCGGCTACACCAAATGGTGAGTATCTCAATATAATGCGTTGCTTGTGTTGAGGTGTGCACATGAGGTGTAGTGGGGCACAAGTTTGTGCCATGTGGGAGTATTTTTCTAGAAGAAAAAATGATTAATTCCAACAAAGATATAAGTTGATTTTTGTTGTGCGGACTCGGACTCGGACACGGACTCCAGGATGTCTCGTGCATGCACGGGAGTGTTCGGGGGGTAGGCGTAGACTGTCACACTTCTATGCTGATTGTGGGATGAACTAAAATATCAAACTCTATTTTTGAGTATTGGTATTTTAGTCCCACATCGGATAGGAGAAGAGGTGAAGTCTCAACTCCACTCTATAAATAGAGCCCCTTGGCCTCCTTTGAATGATGCACCAAGAAGAGAGTTAAGGGAGTCTGTAAAGTCCAGGAAGCCCGTTCAAGTCACAAATATTGACTTACGAGCGTTCCAGAAGTTCTTCGTGAACTTGCTGGTTCCTGGAAGCAGATCGTGTTGGGGGAAATCTTGCTTTGAGCAACGGTGATCTTAATCACCCCAGCAAGAATCTTTCCTCTTTTTCTTTCTTCTCCTTCATCTGGGTTGTAACTCAGTTCTGTCCGTCAGCAACTGCGATTGCGAGGAAGAACGTGAGATTTATTTTCTGAACTCAGTTCTGTCCGTCAGCAACTGCGATTGCGAGAAAGAACGTGAGATTTATTTTCTGATTATTGTTGCTTTTGTAATCAGATTCATACTATAGTGTTCCTCTTGGATCTCGAGAATTATTAGAAGGTGAAACATTTGTATGAACATCTGATCTCGACATCGAGTCTACCATCTTTGATCAAGTCTCGGGACTAACAATATATATATATATATATATATATATATATATATATATATATATATATATATATATATATATATATACTCTAGCCTAGTGGTTGAGAGAGATGCATGCGGTCCGAGTGGTTAGGAGATCGATTTCCGGTGGGAGCGTTCGCCACAATTACCTACTTTCAAAAATTATATATATATATATATATATATATATATATATATATATATATATATATATATATATATATATATATATATATATAATTTTTGAAAGTAGGTAATTGTGGCGAACGCTCCACCGGAAATCGATCTCCTAACCACTCGGACCGCATGCATCTCTCTCAACCACTAGGCTAGAGTATATATATATATATATATATATATATATATATATATATATATATATATATATATATATATATATATATATATATACTCTAGCCTAGTGGTTGAGAGAGATGCATGCGGTCCGAGTGGTTAGGAGATCGATTTCCGGTGGGAGCGTTCGCCACAATTACCTACTTTCAAAAATTATATATATATATATATATATATATATATATATATATATATATATATATATATATATATATATATATATATATATACAAATGACCTCTAGCCTAGTGGTTGAGACAGGGCCGGCCCTGAGGTAATGGGGGGCCGAGGCGAAACTTCCAAAATGGGCCCCCATACATATTGTAAAAAAAATATAAATAAAAGAAAATTTTGTTGTAGTCAATATTTGAACCAAGAACCTCCAAAATATAAGTCTTGCATTATAACCACTACACCACAATGCTTTTTGTTAAAAACAAGCACATGATACATACTAGATCTATTGTAGATAGTTCCGTGTTTGTGCCCCCTTTCGTCAGGGGGCCCTGGGCCGTCGCCCGGCTTGCCCTGGGCCAGGGCCGCCCCTGGGTTGAGAGAGATGCATGCGGTCCGAGTGGTTAGGAGATCGATTCCCGGTGGGAGCGTTCGCCACAATTACCTACTTTCAAAAATTATATATATATATATATATATATATATATGACCTCTAGCCTAGTGGTTGAGAGAGATGCATGCGGTTCGAGTGGTTAGGAGATCGATTCCCGGTGGGAGTGTTCGCCACAATTACCTGCTTTCAAAAATAATATATATATATATATATATATATATATATATATATATATATATATATATATATATATATATATATATTCGCATGCATCTCTTTTAACCAATATATATATATATATACACAAATGATCTCTAGCCTATTGGTTAAAAGAGATGCATGCGAATATATATATATATATATATATATATATATATATATATATATATATATATATATATATATATATATATATATACAAATGATCTCTAGCCTGTTGGTTAAGAGAGATGCATGCGGCCCAAGTGGTCGGAGTTCGAGTTCCAGTGGAGACGAGTTCGCCACAAAGAAGAATATATATATATATATATATATACACAAAGCACAACACAAAACTAACGTAAGTGCCGACCTTAACTTTGTGTTAGCATCATGGTATCGTCAAATAGAAACTTCTCATGTTTGTCGATGCACCTAGCTAGTAGATATGCTAGCTACATATATAGCCATCTGCATAACCCACGGCCACCGACAACAATTAGGTTCTTATAATAATTAATTTGTGCAGATCAACCATGTTCTCAAGAATAGAAAACATAAGCGCGTCATCTTGGCCAATTTTCTAGACCTTGTTTATTTCTGTTGGTTGTGCTATTGGCTAACCCAACACTCCCCTAGTCCAGTTGGCTCTCTCTCCAGGTGAGGGCCATTTATAAATCAACATATATTCATCTAAACCTATTTGATTATATGTTCACAGTGAGCATAAATATAGTACTTCGAGAATTAGTACCTATAGAAATTTATGTAGTTTCTATTGTTTTTTTCTAAACCTATATAATTACTTGCGATAATAAACTATGTCACCATATAATTAACATTCCATAACCCACGTGCCATGTTATATTTGAATTTTGAGGAGGGTTGATAGTTGTTAAAGTCTCTGTCAGTGCAACTTGCAACTTCAGAATTAATAGCGAGGGTTTAAAAGTTATATATATATATATATATATATATATATATATATATATATATATATATATATATATATATATATATATATATATCCTCCTCGCACACGTGCATTGTTACTTAGAAAAATCGTCCATTCTCACAAACCTACGTTGTTGCGATATTTTCAGCCTCTCTACCAAGTTTACGGATATCAATTGGTGGTTTTAATTTGTTCCCTTGTTCTACGATTATGATAAATATACATAGCAACTCACTTGTAGGAAGACCCACAATATTAGGTTCTAGATTAAGGAACACGGTCGCGCCCTCTAGATGAAAATTCTGCCTACGCCATTAGGCATGGACGCGGATTCATGTAGCTACATAATTTCTTTTTAAATCCGCTTACAATACGTGTCAGAAGATCCAAACTTGGATAGTTGTAGCAAGGATGAAGGGTTATTATATTTTTCATATTCTAATATAATTAGGCTACAATAAAATATGTCACCATCCAATTAACATTCCATTAACATATTGTGAGGTTTCACCCACCATGTTATATTTGAATGGGGGTGATAGCTATGGCTAATTATGGGGCCTCCCACTCAAAGGGAGTGCACCCATGCTCTTTAAATCTTCTATATAAGAGAGCACAAACCTTGGCAAAAACACAACCATTCCAACTCCAAAAGCACTTTTGAGGAGATGGGGCTGACTCTCCTCCTTGGCCTCTCTCTCTTGCTCACCACTGCAATTGCTTCTGATGGAGGAGAGGTGACCAATCCACAAAGCTCATGCTCTTCCAAATCCAGTACTGGTAAACCTCCTCTATGTAGTACTCAACTCTATAGATTGTTCATAACAGTTTCATACTCTCGACAACATGAGAAGAGATGTTCTCAATCAAGAAAATTAGAAGGAAGTCAATATAGGCAGTGGCGGAGCTAGGACTACTATTGCTATATTAGCTACTATATAGGGGACAATCACCATGAAGCTTCAAACTAGAGGAAGTAATCTACATGAGAATATGACGAAAATGCGAAAAATTAGAAGAATTTCCGAAGGATTTTCATTGAAGTAGGGGGCAATTGCCCCTTACTCCCCCCTTGGCTTCACCTTTGATTATAGAGTTAATATGTTTGGCTTATGATATTATAATATATGCAATGACAAATTTTGTATAGATGCCGACACCCACTTTAGTTCCTTTATAATACCAAGATTTTGATGGGCTAAATATTTATCAAATACTTTAATATTTAAGACCATTTCTTGATCATAAGTGGTCATGTGTATATAAACTTTTACATATGTAACTGTTTCAAGTAAAATTAAAGTTGAAGATATATGTATGAAGTAAAGAGAAAGAAAAGAAGGACAAAATATTGAATTGAAGAAGACAGGAGGTTGTATTCACATGCTTCTACTTCCTATCTCTTGTGTTTAGGCTTTATTCCTTTCTTCCTTTTTGGAAGCCTTTTGGAGTTTCTTTATTATGAGGCAATAAGGAGGAGGAGATGAACAAAGTTGTAAGGCCATGCACTTGTACTTAAATTTAATGTGACATAAAAGATGAGCTTATCATGCAAAGAATGACAAAGTAGTTCAAGAATGGGGGTCCATTGCCAACCACCATGGTCCTCTCATGTCTCATAAATATGCCCACCATCCATGGCAAAGACTTCCTACACAAGTCATCTTTATTTTGCACTACTTCTTGATCAAATTCTTGTATTTTGTTTGAAATTAGTTAGTAGTACTCTTATAGCTTCTGTAAGTGTTTAGTTAGTTAGTATATATATATATATATATATATATATATATATATATATATATATAGTTCATTCCTTGCTTTGATGATCATGATCAAGATCAAGATCAAGCCTTTGTAAACAAAATTGGAACAAGAAAGAAATTTCAGGACTTTTTAAGGGAGCAAGTGTGGAGGGAGCCTACAACATATTTCTTTGTGATAGAAGATTGGACTAATTAATCAAACCCAACTGGCAACAGCAAGGTTCAAATTTATTAGTTTGAGGAGTTTTTTCTCTTTTTTTTTTTGTAATTGGTTCTTCACCATCATCTTGAAATTTATTGAAGATACTAAAATTTACAAATTCATGGTTTGTGTCTATTGTTTGAACATATATATTTATTTTTATTCTTTTTTACAAATTTATGGTTTTTACCTATTGTCGCTTGAATATAAATATTTCGTAAACTGTCGAAATCCAAATTTTTTTTTTCCCAAACTTTATGTGGGATTTTTTTATTTATTATATGACCATGTGACAATCATATATAAACGCTCGATGAAGTATGAAATATATGAGATTTTACATCAACTTTTACGCTGAAAGACGATATAGATTTGTATAACTATTCTTCTCCAACTGTAAATTTCTGCAAACACTTTAAATTTGATAACATCAACAAACCTATTACACTGAAGAGTTTGGACCATGTACATGTAAAGAGTTTTCTTATATAGGATGAAAGTAGAAAAGCCCATGGGTCTCTTGAAAGATTCTTTATTTTTATTTATCTATAAAGAGTTTTCTTATTTATCTATTTTATTATATAAGAAAAGTTGGCTTTATTATATATTTTTTTTCCAAATATGTTCTTACCTAATTTTATTGGAACGAAGGATGAAGATTTGATACTAAAGAATCATGTAGCTGATTAAAAAGTAAATTGAATTATGAATTTTATTTCATGTATTGCTGGTTGGGTCCAATTTTTTTTTTTATTGAAAGTTATAAATAGCAAAAGTGATATTTGGCCCGCCCTTCGGCATATGCCTGTACAATGACTGCGTCTATGTGGCAACGACCCATTAGCCTCCCTGCTAGCTAGCACAAGGGTCCACTCCCTTAAAACCCGGGCTAAGGGAGTCAATGGGGCCGCCATATGGTTGCGGGGCTTTGGCAGCCACGTCAATAACGATTTAAATAGTATCTTTCTATAAATAATTTTGGTGTCATGTGTATGCAACTTGTTGCCATTAAAGTGTAAGCTAAGTGTTATAACTTTTTTAAAAACTAGAATATAAAGTTGAGTCTATTTTTGTTTATCCACCAAAGTTAGATAAATGTTCACCCTTCGAGTTAAAAGCATTATTTATACTTTGCTTAAAAAAAATAGTTTTAGAATGAATAAAAATGACACTGAAGATTTAGAGTGGATATCCACACTAGATGATAATTCAAACATCTCCGAAGTTGTAACTTCCATGACTTGTGTTGTAGGTGACTTCCCCTCCTCCGTCCACCTGACCCTCCACCACCCAAGGGACCCCTGCTCCCCCGCCCCCCTCCCCCCACTCCCCTTCTCCACCATCCTCCACCACGACGACCACCGCGCCCACTCCCTCGCGCACCGTGCCTCCGGCCGCTCCTCCTCCTCCTCCTCCGTCTCCGCCCCCCTCACCCCCGGCACCTCCGTCGGCGTCGGCAACTACGTCACCAGAATCGGCCTCGGCACCCCTTCCAAGACCTACATCGTGGTCGTCGACACCGGCAGCTCCCTCTCCTGGCTCCAGTGCTCCCCATGCAACGTCTCCTGCCACGACCAGGTCGGCCCCGTCTTCGACCCCTCCTCCTCCACCTCCTACCGCCCGGTCCCCTGCTCCGCCTCCGAGTGCAGCTCCCTCCCCTCCGCCACGCTCAACCCCTCCGGCTGCTCCGAGTCCAAGGTCTGCGTCTACGAGGCCAGCTACGGCGACAGCTCCTTCTCCGTCGGCTACTTGAGCAGAGACACCCTCTCCATCGCCTCCCTCTCCGTCCCCGGCTTCGTCTACGGCTGCGGCCAGGACAACGAGGGCCTCTTCGGGCAGTCCGCGGGCCTCATCGGCCTCGCCAAGAACAAGCTCTCGCTTCTGTCGCAGGTCGCGCCGAAGGTCGGCAGCCTCGCATTCTCCTACTGCCTCCCCACCACCTCCTCGACCGGCTTCGTCTCCTTCGGCCCCTACGCCGCCTCCAAATTCTCCTACACCCCGATGGTGTCCAACTCCATGGACGACACCCTCTACTTCGTGAAGCTCGCCGCGATAACGGTCGCCGGGAAGTCCCTCCCGGTCTCCAGCTCCTCCTACTCCGGCACCCCCACCATCATCGACTCCGGCACCGTCATCACCCGCCTCCCGTCCGACGTGTACTCCGCGCTGGCCGACGCCCTGTCGGCCTCCCTGAGCAAGTACAAGAAGGCCCCCGCGTACTCGATACTCGACACCTGTTTCGTCGGGAGCGTGCGCGGCTTGGCGGTGCCGGAGGTGTCGCTGGTGTTCGCGGGAGGGGCCACGATGAGGCTGCCGCCGAGGAACGTGTTCATCGACGTCGACGGGGACACGACGTGCGTGGCGTTCGCGCCGTCGGGGAGGGTCGCGATCGTCGGGAACCGGCAGCAGCAGACGTTCAACGTGGTGTACGACGTCGAGAAGGCGAGGGTCGGGTTCGCGGCCGGCGGGTGCGGCTAAGTGGCGGCGGCCGGAGTGGTTGCTGTTTGATATACTAAGGGGGAGTGAAATAAGCATGCATGCAAACTAAGGGTTTGATGAAAATGCAATGCATCGTGGTATAGTTTGTGATAGTACATGATATACGACGACACAAATTGGTGGGTGGGGATTTTGATGATCATTTGTGTATGACCAATATCTTGAAGTATAGGTAATAGATGTTGATCATACTGAAACAATTTGTAAATAAATTTAATCCAATATGTATTATATGTGTATCAAACGTACTTGTTTATTTTGCTGGATGACTATTTGGTTTAGAGGATTATATATTTCTACTCGTGAAATTGAGAGGTTAAGAATAAGAGTAATGCTATTAGTACCTCCAAAATGTCCCCCCAATACATCTCTTCTTATGTGGTAGCTAACGTGAAATGTAAATAATATTATGTGTCATCTAACATGACCGATGACATGGCAAATTTTAACCCAAAAAGTTAATTACCCAATTTTTTTCATATTAATTTAATGTTAATATTAATGTTAATATTAATATTAATATTAATATTAATATTAATATTAATATTAATGTTGACGATAATATTAATTTTAATGTTAATGTTAACATTAATTTTAAAATTTGTCACGTCAGCTGCCACATCAACATATCACGTCAGCTGCCACGTAAGAAGGGACGGTTTGGAGGTACAAATAGCATTTTTCTAAGAATAAATATATAATCTCCCTCTAGAGATAGTGATGGCTGAAACAAGAATAATAACACAATCACACACAACTTATAATCCTCGTACTTCTAATCCGCCTCAAGTGAATTTATAAGAGAAAGTGATTAAGTTAAGTTTTACCAATTTGAAAGAAGACCCTTTGTAATAATCTTTTGTACAAAACGACGAAAAAGGAATAAATGGAGGACGTAAGCTCAAATTGAACTAAACATAGATAAATTTATTGTGTCTGTACAATCTTTCTTATTTTTCGTTCTATTCCATCTTTTAGTTTATTCCCATCTCATCAGAAAGACGAGTAATGTCTTATTTTTTCCAACTGTGGTATCAGAGCACAGGTTGCTAATCTTTTTGTGTTGAGATGGAGACTCCCATCGACGGTATTCGAGTGATCAGCTTGAATGGTCGCGATTGGATGATGTGGAATACAAAGATGATGGGCCTTCTTTATTGCAAGGACCTCTACGCACCGGTTGAAGGCAAACCCTCAAAGCCAAAGCCCATGCCGACAGAAGATTGGAACAAGCTCGATCAGAAGACTATTGGTATCATTCGACAATGGGTGGATGATACTGTATTCCACCATGTGTCAAATGAGATTTCGGCAAACAACTTGTGAAAGAAACTTAAAAATTTCTACGAGAGAAAGACCGCCGACAACAAAACTTTTCTGATTCGAAAGCTTGTCAATCTCAAGTCTAAGTAAGGTGACTACATATCTGAACATCTAAATAAAAATTAAAATATTGTGAATCATCTTGCATCCATATAGATGGTCTTGGACGACGAGTTTCAAGCCAATCTTTTGCTTAGCTCGTTGCCGGATAGTTAAAAAACTCTGGTGGTGTCTCTTAGTAACTCTGCACATGATGGAATTGTATCCATGAAAAAAGTTACATGCGGCAACCTTTTGAATGAAGAAATTCGAAGAAAGTCATCCGGTTCTCCCATTTGCATGTCATTGTTACCGAGATTAGGGGAAGGAGCAAATCCGACAGCCTCAGAACCGAGAAAAGTCAAGAGAAAAATCAAAGGCTAGGAATGACATCACTTGCTATCACTGTGATAAGAGTGGACATATAAAACAAAAATGCTGTAAGTTCAAGCGAGAAAAAAAGGAATGGAGGACCAATGAAAAGCAAGAAAAGAATGAAAGTGTAACTATTGTCGGTGATAATAAAATTGTGCTTTTCTCGACATGTGAAGAAAATGTGCAAATCTCACTTGCCAAGACTCGGAATGAGTAATTAATTCAGGTGCCTCTTACCATACTACTTCCCGTAATGACTACTTTACTTCGCTTCATGAATTAGGTTACATTCAAACGGTAAAAATGGGTAACAAAATCTCTTCTTAAATTCTTGACATTGAAAATATTTGTGCTACCGCTAAACTTTGAACAAAAATGATGCTAAAAGATGTTAGATTTATGTCCGATCTTCGTCTCAATCTTCTCTCGACCAGTAAGCTTGATGAAATTAAAATGATACGCAAGCAATTTGGTAAATGATGTTGAAATCTTACCAAAGGAGTACTTGTGCTGACAAAAGGAAAGAAGTGTTGCACTCTCTACAATACTCAGTTACACTTGCAGAATGATGAACTTAGAACAGTGGAAGGTATAGCTCTATGGATTTGTGGCACAAGCTGCTTGACCACATGAGCGAGAAAGGACTATAAACTCTTGCAAGGCGACAACTACTTCTATCCATGCAAGGTATAACTTTTATCCCACTGTGGTCATTGCTTGATTGGAAAATAATACCGGATAGCTTTTGTTAAAAATTATAACAAAAATAAAACTAGCATATTGGACTTAGTCTATTCAGATGTATGCAAACCCATAAATGCTAAAACGTTCAATGGTGCCTTCTACTTTGTGACCTCCATAGATGATGTATTTAGAAAGGTGTGGATGTATGTTCTAAAAGACAAAAATCAAGTTTTTGAAGTTTTCAAATACTTTCATACTAAAGTTGAAAGAGAAACTGCAAAACTCTTGAAGTATATTCACACGTAGAAGTATATTCACATGTACAATGGTGGTGAGCATACTTCAAGAATGTTTGAAGATTATTGTTTGAAATATGGCATTAGACAACAAAAGTCTGTCTCACACACACCTCAACACAATGGGATTGCAGAAAATATGAACCGTACAATTGTGAAAATGATAAGGAGTATGTTATCCATAGCTAAATTATCTATAATATTTTGGGAAGATGCTGTGCGAACTGCATGCTACTTGATATATTTGTTACCCTTGGGTCCTTTGGATGAAGATATTCCTGAAAGGGTTTGGAGTGGAAAGGATATTTTCTATTTCCACTTGCAGGTGTTCGGGTATAAGACATTTGTGCATGTACCTAAGAAGAACAGAACAAAACTTGACGATAAAGCCATTCCATCAATCTTCTTAGGATATGGAAATGATGACTTTGAATATAGGTTGTGGGATCAAAAAAATAAGAATATTGATAACAATCGAGCTATTTGGCAGTGTTGCGTGTACCGCGCGGTGCACACGTCCGTCAGATAAGGACGGAACAATAGGGAGGCGGCATCGGCCGAGGAGGAGGCATCGGCGGAGCATGAAAGGAAATGGTGACGGCAGCTCCATCCTCCCCGGTGGTATGCGTGCATTCAAATCGAAAATGATAACCCTACATATTTAGATTACATGGACACCACTTTGTTTCACAATAATGTATTTTTCTCTAGATTACTTCTTCTTTTATATGGCTAGATAGATAGTGTCCCGTTAGCGTGTTAAGTCGAAATGAGGTCTCGGCCACCACTTACTGGTAGGCTAGCTAAATATATGTATGATGTCGACTTCTTCGGTGGTAGGGAAGTCCTTGTGTGACACGAAATGAAGCTTCCAAAATTTTCATATTACATCTTTCGGAGCTGTTCGAGATTTGTAATCGCGGACGTGACTGTTGGCCGACGTGACGGTCGGCCATTGACTTCTTAAGTCAAGTGGGACCCAGAGATAACAGAGGAGGCCAATGGATGACCGTCACGACTGACGGTCACGTCCGCGATTACAAACCGCGGACAAAATATTATTTTTCGTGCATCTTTACGTACTGTAGGCTTTCTCAGCACCATCTGAGTGGTGTGGCGACGTCTTGCCTATAGATAGTTTTAGCTTAGGTACCATATCTTTTTTCTGGTTGCGATTTTTTTTTAGGGGCTTCGTCCAGCTTGTCCAGATTGCCATTGCAGTGGCGTGGAAACCAAATAGATTGAAGATCTTCAAGGACTAATTTTGCTATGGTCCTACAATTTTTATTGAAGATCTTCAGACTAATTTTGCTATCATATATCACTACCAAAAAATAGCATAATACCGACATAAACAACGCAAAACAACGACGAATCCAAAATAGAAGTTACAATCCATCGCTACCTGTCGGTAGCTAGGTTTGTTGCTAAGACATAATCATGACACAGCCACAGCAAAATTTATCACCAAAATGGAACTATCCGTCGTTGATCCTTCAGTAATATAAAAGAGCGGCATATATTTTTGTCTCTGAGAAGTCCCTATATCTTACACTATTTCAAACGGTTCAAAAGTGAGCCGTCTAAGTCGTTATTATATTACGGTCCATTTTATTTTTAAAAAATAAATTTTGTAAAAATTGTTGAAAAAAGTTTAAATTTGTCAACATGGAGAATCGAACTCAACCAAACAAGAAAAATACCTCACTCCTTAACCACACGAGTTAGAAGAAATATTTAATTATAGTTGGATACTATTATTATTATCAGTTATTATACATGCAAAGTACGTACATTTAATAGTATATAAAACATGGTAAAAAAAAAGTCATCGATAGTTAGCAATAAACTAAGTCTGTCATCATTTAAGTACATCGTTGCTCTGCGCTCAAGAGCTATAACACTTGAGACGAAAACTCGTCCACGCTACAATCTTCACAAAGAAGACCAAGTCCTAACGTGTCAAGATAAAAATGCTCACGACTGCCACGTTTAAGCGCAATAGTGTCCTTCCTAGCTGAAGACTTCTCACGCTTAAGAGCTCTGCATTGAGACAATGCTTCATATTTCCTAAAAAGACATAAAATTAATGTCCGATGCTATGGATCCGAAGCGTGTGTAACTTTTAATATGGAATTCGTTATAGAAGTCGAAGGTGACAATCATGATTACGCCGCCAAATCATGAAGATTAATGACATTTTCTGTAACTGATAACACGTGGCACGTAAACAGTAATAATCTGTGCGTACGTTAATATGAGTCGGCTCATTTGTGAAATTTATGCTCGGTGACGGCATTATAATTTTGCACGAAATGCTTATGCACATAAATGAGTAAAACAGTACAGTTTGTTTGTTTGATGTTCACGGAAAACAACAATTAGATGTTACAGTATAAATTTGCTATAAATATCTCGATTTTTGTGTTGCCAAGACATAAAAGCATAGCGCACTAATTACTAAAGTAGTCTTGTTGCTCATGAATTCTGCCCTCTAGAGTGCTGTGAGTCAGAGTTTGCTTCTCATCATTGCTTCGAATAGAAAAATGGAGCGTAGCAATCACGCGCATATCGAGTTATCCACAACTAAACTCTCTAGAATTTCAACTCGTACTTATAATTCTTTATATAATTACTAATGTTGTAATAAGAATTATTTGTTGTTAACAAGGAATAACAAGTTTTTGTCAAAGAAACATTTTTTCCTAAATGAAAATAAAATGACGACTGGAACAACCTATTCCGCAGACGAGAAGACTGTGACGCAATCCGACATCACCAAGATGGAAACTATGCAAGACACATTAGTCATGGAGTTCAACCAGCAAGCTTTCGAGGAGAAGCTCTCTGAGGGGTATTCATCAAGCCCCATATCGTTGCTTAAGCAACGAAAGAACCGAAAGATTGTCTACCCAAACCACGGTTCTCTTATCCCAACGTCGTTGATGACAAGGGAAAAGATCCGCTGTCTAGTGGCGACAAGATCATACTCGTAGGTGGCTCACCTCCGGCGCTTAAGGCCACGAGTTCAGTGGACCAAATCCTTAGCAAAGTGAGGATGTCCGCTAAGACGAAAGTTGCAACGCACTCGAAGCGAATCAAGTGCGAGTCATGCTGACCACAACAAAAGAAATTATTATGATGATGATATGTCCGATGGTGAGCGCTCGGCAAAATCTTCATTCACACAAACTGCGTTCTAGGCAAATTTAGTCGAGCTTCTCAGCGCAGAAATTCCAATGCCAAAACCAGTGAAGCTTCTGGCTGCAACACTTTTTCGCGCGAAGTATTGATGGCTAAAACTTATTGCACTTATTATCTCCCTTACACTATGTTTGGGAACATAGGAGGGGAGGGAGAGGAAAATTTGAGAGGAAGAAAAATTGAGGGAGAGAAAATTAACTTTACCTTTTCTTGTTTGGATGACAAAAGTAGGGGAAGGAAAAGTTTAAAAACAATTTTTATTTGTTTATGGATATAGGTATAATTACTATTTCCTCCTTGGTATTCTCAAATGATGATTTAATATTAACTTTTTGAGGGGTAGTGGGGTAAATTCACTCAATTTCTCTCATCTCTCTCCATTTTCCTCCCATATTTGGGAGGAAAATTTTTTGGTGGGACCCCCTACTTTTCCTCTCAAAATTTTCCTCCCCCATGTTCTCTCCCCCTTTCCAAACACCATCATTTAAAATTTTCCTCTCACTTTTCCCTCAACTTTTTCCTTCCTCCCATTTCCACCTTCCCAAACAGTACCTTAACTGCCAACCACAAACTAAAGAAAGGGAAGAAAATGCCGTTACAAATGGTTATTTTTTTACAAAAATGTTATTTGGCTTCCAAAAAATTTGGATGATCTTCCATTATGTGACAGATGACATGGTTGCTGACATGACAAAATTTAACAATAAAATTAATATCAAAATTAAAATTAATATAAATTAATAAATAACATGATAATTAACATTAAGATTAACCTTAACATTAAAATTAATATTAACATTAATATTGATATAAAATTAAAATTATAATATAACATTAACAAAAAAAGTAATATTAACATTATATATATTATATTAATTAATATTAATTAATATTAATTAATAATATAACATTAAAAAATTTTGGGTAATTAATTTTTTGGGTTAAAATTTGTCATGTCAGCTGTTATGTCATCTGCCATGTCAGATGCCACAAAAGGGAGATGGCATCACCCAAATATTTTGAGAGCCAATAGCATAATTGATTTTTTTTTAACTTAAAAGTCCGTATTAATGACAGTTTTCCTTCTTTATACGCCATTATGGTGTAACGTTTTGTACCAGTAGATTAAAATTTGTAAAAATATTGACCGTTCAGTACAATTTTCAAAAGTATATGTTGTGAGCATCATTAGTAAGGCCCATCACACATTCTAAATTCTAATTCAAAATATAGAAGCTCCTTTTGTAGAATAGTAAGGCTCATTCCTATTTTAATTTCTAGATTTGGGTCCCATTTCACCCATGGGAGCGATAGGTTGAGCTCCCAATTTCTCATTCTAGTTGTAGGAACTCATTTCGTAGAATAGTAAGTCCCTTTGGAGCCCAATTTCTATTTCGATTTTATATTTTTTTTTCTACTTAATTTTTTACCACATAATTTTAGGACCAGTGCCACTTTATCATTTCCTACTATTCTCATACAAATCCAACTCATTCTACATTACTTTTTTTTCGAAATTTTGGACCCAAATTGTATTGGAAAATTCCAACTACTAATAATGCTCTTACAATAAATTTTCTGTTTCTTTTACTATGGTACAACACAATAATAAAGTGAGCACCATCAATCCTAGCTAGGTAAAGTTCTCCTTGATTGGCACTTTCTTGTACAAGTATATATAAAGTTTGTAGTTGTAATATTGGACCAAGTATTAAAGTCCACACAAGAAAGTGGTGAGCTCCAAACCTCATAATAACTGGTAGTTGGAGAGATCCCACCACAACATAACTAAACTGTAAGGTCATGATTTCCTATTCCAAAAAGACGAATGGGATTGAGAAGAAGGATTTTGAGAAGGACACAAAGATTCGTCAAAATTTTGTGATTGGTGCCGAGTCTCCTTCGACTGTGTGTTTCCATGGTACAAACTGCTCCATTCTAGGACTAGTGGTCCTATATGTACATGCGTGTGTATTGATTCTAAGAACTTGGTGTCCTATATTTTGCTATGGGCTTGAGGATTTGGGCATTAGAATTGTGACAAGCAATCAATTGCTAATCAACACAATGAACTTGGCCTTCTCGAGGTCACAAATATGTAGCATTGCCGAACTTTGCGAGTTGGACTACTACTTGCATCCAACCCTTGGGCCGACTACAATATGGATGTGACACGTCAATTTTACTAATATGAAAGTATACATATTTTAGGGAAAAAAAATCAAGAAATTGGATACATGTAATCCAACAGTTGTTAAGATGGTATTTCAAAAATTAAGAACTCTGAGTTCCTCTAGGAATTTTGATCTCTCTTTACTATCTTGTTTGCAGAACAAGGTCTGTAATTTTTTGTAAAATAATTAAGTTTTGTCGAGTATTTGTGAAGGTTGTGAACCTGAATATATGTTTACCCTCGTCGTAGAATAAATCAAAATTTTGATAGATACACCGATAGAAACTAAAGTTTGACGAGAGTGATTCATGGAAGATGTATTTATAATTTATGAAGAAATGTAAATGTCCAGATGTGTACGAGATACCATAATGGCCAAGTATCTCAACAATACCTAGTCTAAACCTTCAAATGAGACAGAGAGCAAGTGGATCATAGTTATGTTTCATCCGGAACTTCATTCGGTGCCAAACATGCATAAGGAATGAACAAAACAATTTCAATTCGGATGTACGTTTCCAATCAACTACATAGTTTGACTACAAAATATAATAGTGTAAGCCCATTATTCCATTATTTAATTTTATTAATTTTTTAATGAGAGTTTTGAAAAACAAAATGTTAACTACTAAATTAAAAATATTGTTTTAAATTAATTGAAGATTTAAATTAAGAATATTATATATATATATATATCTCTATATATATATATATATATAATATTATATATATATATATATATATATCTATATATATATATTAAAGTTAATATTGCTTATCTTTATATTTTAATAAATATAATAAAATCTATATGAGTATCTTGATGTTTTCGAGAATTCAGGATATCCACGAATCGCGAACCATGATCATTTAATTTTTCAGAAAGCTGATATTAAGACCTAAAATGCAACAAAATTTTAGATTTTGTCACGACCCGTTACCCAAATTGTTGGGCCGGGCCGAGCCATGTCCAGCCTACGCTTAAGATAAAGCGCAGTAAGCTGTTCTAGAGATAAC